>CATOUQ010000059.1:109849-163471 GCA_951828415.1 Anomoia purmunda
CTCTGGTTTCCTAGCCACAGGAACATAAGCGGTAAGGAACAAGCCGAAAAATTCATTGCCCACAAACAGAACCTCTCTTAATGAATCTTAGGTGGAAGCAATTCGCTGGCCACCTGGAGTAATCAAGTAAAAACTACACTTACTGTTCTCACGAATGGTAGCAACAAGATAAAGTAGATTGGTGAACATGCAGACCAGATGGGTGCCCCTTAAAAGCCCCGATGTCAAAGTGAGGGTCCAGCCCTGGCTCGCAAGGGGCAACAAGCACTAGGATACAAAGTTCGATCTTTAACTGCACAATGAGTAACATCAACAGATCCATCCGCAAGTCCAATCCAACCAATCGTTAATAGGATTCTAGGTTCCAAAGCAATAGCGTTGCCAACCAATCAGTAGAAATTAAAATGTTCTAGCTTCTAGTTAATTCAAAGGCGTTTTCGAGATTTTATAAAAAATTTATAAAAATCTCATTGATGTTATTAAAATATTTATAGTAAAATGTTCTTTTGGTTGTAGCAGTTAATACAATTCAGTAGAAAATTACTTTAAAACTTTTTCTATAATTTGATTAAAATATTAATTTTTTAGTATTAGTTTCACAAACTAATAAACCTTTGAAATCAAAAATTTTCAATGCTGGTATGAAAATGAATAGTAATTTATTTTAATATAACCATTGAGATATGGTAATTTGTTTTTTAAATTATTGACACACAGTTTGCATTTTAAGATCATAATAAGTCATTTAGCGGAAAAAGTTTAAAAATTACCAGCATTTAAAAAAAAACCATGTTTTTGATGCAATTTAGCCCAAAATAAAAAAATTTAAATATTTTGGAAAAAGTTTTTAAGATACCGAATTTTATACAATAATTAATGTGAAAGAATAAAATGTGGAATAGTTAAGCCGGTTTGGGAAATATTTAGAAGGAATTTGTGAAGAATTATAGAAAACAATTCTGAGACCCACTGAAAGTAACGTAATAATAGCTAGAGAATGATAGAGTTAAGAAAGGATTATAAAAAAGAAGAGGGAGAAGCGCAGAAGACATACCGATTTTAACTTTTGTTAGCTTTGTTTGTGTCAAACAAAAGGAAAATACTTTTATTCTGTGAAGGAATAAGTGAATGCTATCAAAGTGGCAAAGAGTGAACTAGTAACAGTGCGCAGAAGGCGCCATTTTATTTTCTTGGGAAATGCCCAGTTCCGATCTTCTTTCAGTTTCTTGAAAAAAGTGATGCAAGAAATTAATAAAAGTGATATGGTCGCTTATTTTGGCTTAAAATTCTAAGTTTTTATAACATTACAACAATACAAAGAAACTTTTGGAGTTAGTAAATTTTTTCATACATTTGGAAAAATTTCGAAAAAATGCATTTATCATCCCTGCTGCATACATACATACATACTAAATATATAGTATATATGTGTATTCATGTGCTTTCAGATAACTTCACCGTTCCTTTTCGGTGCCAACAAACAACATTCGAAATTTACCGACTGCAAAGTGGTTATTGTTTTTTGCGTGCATCGCTTCCACTAAAGTTTGTGGCAAAATGACTTTTGAGTTCTACAAGCCGTTGTTCTTGGTTACGCTCGTCTAGTTTGCAAAGTTAGCTGTTCTCAATTATTATTTTGTTTTTTTTCTTTTTAACTTTTTTTAGGATTGCCTCTTTTGTCTTTGGTTTTGTTGTTATCACTCTGTTTATTAAGTTAGTTGTCACCTTGTATTGTGCAGCAGCTGTATTGTGTAGTGGCAATTAGTGCGAAAACTGCTAGCGCCCGTGACGATGACAGTGGGTCGACATATATAAAATAACGAACAAAAACATATTCTCAATTCATCGTCTAAGGTTGAAGGAGCCTCCCAGGAGCCTGCGGCGTCTGCTCCTTACGTTCTTCCCCATAGATTCTCACCTTTCGTAGCTAGATATCATTGTATCAAAGATATTGCCAAGAATCAAAGTACCCACCACGTTTTCCACATTCCCCCGGAAGGCGGCGAAATTTCCGCATTCGAAGAATGTGTGCTATACATCATCTTTAACGTTTTTACAATACGAGCAGAGTGGTGAGTCCACCCTTTTCATCCGGTACAGGTATTCCAGGAAATACTCGTGGCCTGTGAGAAATTGGGTCAGATAGAAGTCAACCTCTTCACATGCGCCACGTTTATGCTCACAGAATGTGAGGTTGTTCTCTAACCTCACCTTCAGGTACCTCGTGGACTTACACGTTATCACGAGCTGAGTCCCGATCAGCATGTCTGTGTGTGGGGACGCGTTTCCTGGTAAGCAACATGTTCTCTGTTCTGGTCGTTGCCAATTGGATTCCATGAGCGCTCATCCAGCAGTTTTCGTAACGCATGATCTGGTTTAATTTTAGCTACACCAACTGAATACTGCGTGCGACATTACGGCGGCGAAAACACCCGTAAAAGCGACAATGAAACTATCATGCTATCTTTTATCACGTTCAAGAGATCAGGGCCAAGTGCAAATTCCTGGGCCGCTTCTTTGGTTACGGCTCTCTTTCTCTGAATCTGGTTTGGCTCGTACAATTGCCAGCGGTCTCTGAGATAGTCGCGAAACATATTCACTAACACATGCACCTTAAATAACCGTTCTAGGGTGTCGAGCATATCGTTCCATCTTGCCGAGTTAAAGGCGTTTTGGACGTCAAGTGTTCATAACAGGACCATGATTGGTGGCAGGCTGCTTTGGTACCATCTTGCCGGAGTGAAAGTCCACGGCGATATCAATGGCCATACAAAACGAGATTTAAGTGTGTTCTCTATAGTTTCACGAGCATTGTCAAACATGCTGAGTGGGCGAGAGCATGAAGAAGAGTTGGGGTCTTATTTCCCCTTGGGTATAAGGAGGAGCCGCGCAATCTCGCACTGAGAAGAAAATACCCCCTCTTTATAAGCAGCTCGGGGCAGCCACTTGCCGCCAATTTCATTGCCTCTATCATGCCCTAGAACATTTTCTGCTTTCATGCAGTGTAGGGCCTGATTCACCTCATCTGCACAAAAAAATGGCGCCTCATTATTATTATTATTGTTTTTATTACTATTATGTTATTAAAAGGCGATGACCGCCGATTCACCACCTAAACGGTGATGCTAAAATGGTTATCGTCTGGAAACATAGGATTTGCAAGCAGTTGCTGCTAAGTTACTACGGATGGGGGTCACCATTTCAAGCACCTACTAGAAACTAAGTCACCTTCCACGCCTTGGAGGAGCCATCTCATGAAGCTCTTTAGCACAACACGGAAATACGTACAAAGACCGGTGGAGCTGAACGTTTACATGATAATCAATCAGAATTTATTACCACCTTTGTCACCTACTGCCCCATGTATGCCGCCATCGCTGAGATGCAGAGCTCAAGCTCGAGCTGCCTCATGAGGCCACATGTTACCTTCACCCGATTTACGTCCAAAATATTCTATAATAATAATAGCGCATATGCTACACATGGGGCTAAGGCAGCCGGTGTTTTGTATTTCCTTTATTTCGCTTAATCTTATTCGGGTATTTTTATTTTTCTACCAAAATAATATTTCTACTTAAAAATCCTATACATGTAGGCACTTAAGCTCGTTCACTAAGCAATGAGTTCATTTTCGTTTACTCCGTATTGATGCGCAAAATAAAAACGAAAATAAACGGCAGTGATTTGCCATGCCGAACAAAATAATTTCGATTACACTTCGTTTCTATACAAAAACAAAAAAAAAATACAATAACATCTACGCTCACATGCGTAGTACGTAAATAGATAATTTGGATTACTGGCACGTCCGCAATTCCATATTACCCCTTCCATTTTATCCTCAGCCTTTTTAACGAGCACTCAATTCGAGTAAATAATGCTACCCCTTTTCCAGTTGGTGCATCGAAGCAGGCTAAATGATTTCGCCATCCCTTTTGAAAAGCGATAAATACATATATGCGCTTGTATTGAGGAGGGGTAGGGGATGCGTCAAAAAAGGGCGTTGCTGTTACTTTCCCTGCATAATAAAATTAAATTTTTAACAAGCATTAAACACTTAATGAACCTGAAAATTACGTAAATCAAAAATATTAAAGAAAATCGAGTCCAAAATTATGCAGGTAAAGGGTGTTTTTTTGGAATTGATAGAACTTTAAATTGAAATAAAACACATTAAAAATGAAGTATGATGCCAAATTTTTTTTTATTTGAAAGATATTTTTATGATTTTCATTTAATATTTAAAAACCATTTCTGGCATATGACCACCACGACCAGCTTTGGTGAATCGGTTGTCATCAGTCCAATTTTGAATTTCCATGTTGTGGATGGACAAAGTCCAACTTGTTGAGCACGGCGGCGAACAGTTCTTTGTCTTGTTGTTGGTTTTTCATCGAGTAGAGTAAATGTTGTTCGAAATTTATCAACAGTTCGACGAATAAGCTGCTCTGATGCTCGATAATGTGGACCATAAAATTCACGAAGTGGTCTATAAGTTTGGCGAACAGAACACTGACTTTTAAAGTAAATTTCCACAATTTGTAAACGCTGTTGCGGCGACATTCCTTCCATGATGATTTATCAATGCTTACTGCCCAGAAATGTCAAAACGAAATGTCATTTACCAGCTGTTATGTGACAGCTATCCCTATCGAAAGTTCTATCAGTCTAAAAAAAACACCCGTTGGAAACCAACGGTGGCCAACAGGGCGTATGAGTTACATGCAAAATTAAATATCGTTAAATATACATACATATGTACACAAGTATGCATATAAAGTGTATGAGTGTGTGTATGTATTCGCGTAGTAAACGAGTAACTGCTTCAAGGCAAATTTTCCACATGAGTGTCTTTTACTCGTCGTATCAGCTCGCAGCGCCCACTCAGAAAACATTCGTCAAAGGCTGATTATATATAGCGTTGCAGCGCGTGAACGTTAAATCCCATTTACATGTTCATATGAATTTAACTAGTACATACATACGTACAAGCCTACATAAAAACATATAAATATTTACACGTATGTGAAAAAATTTTAATTCCGTATGTGGCATAAAGTGGCGTCTCTGTAAAACAGTTCGACATGCTTTGGGCGCGAAAATTTTAAAATTATTTGTGAAAAACATTTTATAACACCTCCTTAGGGCCCATTTATATATGTAAATTCCATAAAACTTGAGCTGGCATTTATTCTCGAGGGTATTGCAAACATTAAGCAACTTAGAAATCTTGTTTGTTTTTTTGACGCTCAACGCGCCATTTTCATCGATTTCATACTACTCGTACCTACATACTATAAGTAACTTTTCTTCGATCCCATAATGCTAAAAAGCAAAAAAACGTATAAACTTTTGTTTATAATTACGTTAAAATGAGCAAAACGCATTGGTTTAAAAAGCGCTTGTGTCCTCTGAAATTCATGTCACACGAAATTCACCTGCGAGCCATTTCTTTGTTTTGCTTTGAAGTCCCCGCACTCAGGTAAATTTCACAAACTTCAAGGCATAATTGGGTTTTTTGTGATATTAGCGAAATCTATTTGGAGGTGATTAAATATTTATGGAAATTGCTTAAATATACATACGTTTTCCTAAGCCACTAACTTAGTTTAGATAAACATATTTTTAGTTCACTGCTCCGGATTTATTTGATCACTGCCATAGCTTAAAAAACGATTAGCGAACCAAAAGCTGATTCCGCCTTTCACGCCACTGATAACTCCTGGAAAATAATTCAGTGATCCGGACATTTAGCATTTTTATTCCCGAGTTTCAGATATAATACTGCAGTTTTCAGTATTTTTGTAAAATTACAGATGCAGCTGGTGATTCAAGGTATTTTTTGACTGTTTTTTTTTTTACTGTAGGTCCGTTTATTTGGGTTACAACAAATTGTAGGAGAAGTTCGCCAAAAAATATATACGTACGGGGAGTTCCATGCCAAATCGACCAATGCTTGGAATGTAACTATTTCGATTTGGATAAAATTCGTTCCGCAGTTTTCATTTCAGCTGTAATGAATGGAATACAATTTTTTAAAAATTTTGTGCCAAAATTAAAAAAAAAATTCAAAGTTTCACCATCTTTCCATTCCTAGATGAAGTTTGTTCCGCTGTTCTTTTCACCTGTAATGAATGGAATAAATTAAAAAAAAAATTTGTGCCATAAGTAAAAAAAAATAAAAATTCAAAATTTCACTACTTTTCCATTTCTTTGAGTAATTTTTTTTTAATATCTCAAAATCTTTTATGGTTACATTTTGGATTCGTTTTGCAAAAGCATACTTTACAAAATCAAAATTGAAAAAATTTTAAATTTAAAAAATTTAACAAATCAGAAAGGATTATCTTTTTGGTTCGGGAGAAACTAGAAAGCAAAACAAAATGAAAATTGGGATTTTGAGTACTAACAATTAGTTCTAATCAGATTAAGAAAAAAAATGAGGCATGAAATTTAATAATGGAAATTTTCTTTCATACTTTGAAAAAAAAAAACGACTAAAACAGTTTTTATTTCTTAAATTTGATAATTATTGCTCAAAATGCAAAAAATTACTATTAGTTTCACATTATTTTATCAGAAGTCTGTGAAAGAGAACAACACTGGTTTTTTTTTGTAAAAATTCTAAAATTTGTATCTGAAAAAAAAAACAAAAACAAAATTCGCCCCTACAAAATTTTGTTTGGCCTTTTATAAAAATAAATTGAGCTTAAAAAATTGTTTTTGATCTTATCAATTTAAAATTTTTTAAAATTGTTTTCAATGTTAAGATTGTTTAAAAAAAAAGTAAAATTTTGAATGTTACATAAATTTGGTATACAATTGTAGCAGCATTAGTAAAAATAGTCGTACTAATTAGTAGTAACATAGTAAAATTTTAATGGTAATTGTACTATCACTAGTAAAAATAGTAGTATAATTTTGTAAAAATAGTATTGGTATTAATCAATCTATAGTAGTGTAATTAAGTAAAAATAGTAGTAGTAATAATTAATTAGTTAAAAAAATAGTATTAATAAGTAGTAGCACAAGTAAAAATAGTAGTAGTAAAAGTAGAACAAATTAGTAAAAATAGTAGTAGAAATTAGTAGAAATAGTAGAAATAATTAATAGTTGGATCTGTAAAAATAGTAATAGTAATTAGTAGTAGCATAAGCAAACAATAATAGTAGTTAGTAGTTGTAGTTGCAGAGGTGAACCCGAACTAATGAAAGGTCCTGCAATAGTCCCGAAATATTTAATCCGAAAAAGTGCCGAAACGGTTCAGTACTTGTCCTCAAATGGTCATGTGGAGACCTCGTGACAAGATTTCGATGCGAACAAAATTTGACTTATATAATAGTGTTGGTATAATAAATGTGTTACGAAATAATTCCTCGTAAGATTTTCCAGGTAGAGGCAAATATGATAATTTCCTCAGATATAAAATTTCTCAGTTTTTAACTATGTCAAAAAAAAAGATGTGGAGAAGGCACTCAAAAATAATACGCTGAATAACAAAATACACAAATTTTATTACAAGTGTCTAGGACTCTCATCCTGATTGGGAAACAACATTTCGCTCCCAGTCATGGAGCACGCTTTGCACCCGCGTGCATACATAAATTGTCTGTGAAGCGTATGCAAATTCACTGTATTACCAATATCACTTTTACCTTTTTCCATTGAAAAGCTTAACTTCTTGACAACTGCTATGGGACTTTCTTTTTTCGAACGGTAACATTTTGTTCAACTTGACAGCGCAACATTTCTTTTCAAACTGTCAACTCAGCTCACTATACTAAGATCTGATCAGCAGAAAGGTGAATCGACAACAAGCAACAAAAAAAGCTAACTTTCAATAAAAAATAAAAATAAATCCATAGCATATGCAAAGGCGCTAAGGCATACCATGTTTGCACGCATGGCTGAGCTCTTTCAAATAGGCTATTTCCGAATTCGCATGCATCAATTGGGAAATAGATACTACTTGCCGACTTACCTGAAGTGCTCAAATGTCATTATCGCCTTCACCGTTAATCTGAGCAGCTGAAGTGAAAAACTGCCAACGGGTGGGCAAATACAATCGGTGCGACATAGAATGTGATCCCAGTGGATTTACCCTTTCGCGCACAGAGGTGAACTCGGCTGGTTGTGCCCTTTACGGTTGTTTTTTTCTACTTGGTTTTTTTTTTGCTTTTTTTTATGCCAATGCGTGATTGTAATCAATATGCAGACCAGATGGCGTAATTCGGATGTTATTATGAAGATTCATACGAGTGCTTAGTGTGGACGTTTAGAAATGGGTTCGAAATTTGTTTCATACTTTTCTGCAGGGAAATATTTAGAAAGCGTCCTAATGGCAATTTTGCTGGTTGAGTGGTGTTAAGTTATTTTTGGTTATTTTGTAGAGTAGCAGAAAAGGTTTTGTTAATTGAAATTTTCAGAATCAACAGGATATGCCGCATATAAAGAGGAAATCTGTACCTTTTTATTTAGCCGATAAGCACATTCCACCTTATGACCTAGTTAGTTACAGTGCCATATGTTCCAAAGCACTAAGGATACGAAGGACGCAATAGAGATTATGGTAGAGTAGAGATAAGTAGAGGTTATGAGATACAATAAAAGCTAAGAATCATCGCACGGTAAGTTAAAATCCTACTACTATTAATACATTTTTTTTAATATATTCCTGTTTCTTCACGTCCATTCATTGCGACTTCGGGTGCTCCCAAGGGTAGCATATTGGAACCCCTGTTTTGTGTCCTGTTTATCAATGACATAGAGACCTGGGCCCCATTCCACAAAAATATCCACCTATCCACTTTTCACTCTGCACTTACCAATTTTTTATCACTTTTCTAAAGTTTACGTTCCACAGAAGTTAAAAATACACTAAATGATAAGTGGAAAGCGAAAAGTGCAAAATGCTAGGTTTTTGCAATTTTTAAACATTTTTTGTAATTTATATTTCACATAAGTCAGTTTTAACAGAGTGCGAAGTACAAATGGAAAGGTGAAGTTCGCGAAGACTCTTCTACTATGCTATTGTGTTCCACAAAAAAATTTTTAGTACAGTAGCAAAATTTTTGAAAAGTTAATATGGAATTTGCAATATGAACGTTCACCTATCAAATTAATGTGGTAGAATTATTAAAGCGTTCAAAATATCTAGATGCGAGTTGTTTGTTAGAAAATAATGAAAACGAGGAGGTCAGTACGATTTATAGAGAAAGAGTGAGTTTTTCAGAATTAAGAAATTATAATTTCAAAGAATATTTCGCGTTAAATCAAATTTCAATAGAAAGTTTTCTTGAAAGCTCCATTGCATTATTTTTAAATAACTCTGTTTCAAAGCTACCAGTATTTGTGTCGGAGCTACCGATATTACACTACTATATATTTTCAATAGCACTTTACATGAATGCAAAGATGATATTTACAAAGTCTAAAGTTGATAACTCTTTTTGTAGAATAGGGCCCCGAGCCCAAGATCAAAATGCCTACGCGAAGTTACCCTATTCCCTGCGTTTGGTTAATACAGGGGTTTTCAATAGGAACGCTACAAACGTTTTTTTAAATAAAACAAAAACGGTTTGGGATATGATTTAAGTTATTTATTCCTGTGAAAGTACATTCGATGCCATTATGTATGGAACTCGATTTCTTTTGCGTGGGCACCACGGGCACGCTTGCAGAAGTCCAGATGCTGAACCCAATTTTCGACGGTTTTCAAGCATAAATCGGCCGATACTGCTGCAATTTCACTTTCGATATCCGCACGAAGTTCATCAATCGTCGCTGGCTTGTTGGCATAGACCATAAACTTGACATAGCCCCACAGGAAATAGTCTAACGGCGTCAAATCGCTTGACCGGGGCGGCCAATTGACTGAGCCATTTCGTGAGATAGCACGTTCACCAAACTTGGTTTTCAATAAATCGGTTGTGACATTCGCTGTGTGGCTTGTGGCGCGGTCCTGTTGGGACCACATATTGTCCAAGTCCATATCATTCAATTCGAGCCAAAAATATGTATTCGGTTATCATTGAGCGGTAGCGATTCTCATTCACAGTAACGTGCCGGTCTTGATCATCACGGAAGAAGTACGGCCCAATGACGCCGCCGGCCCATAAACCGCACCAAACCGTAATTTTTTTCGGGATGCAATGTTGCCTCATGGAGTACGTGTGGATTGTTGCCCGTCCAATAACGCATATTTTGCTTATTGACGAAACCATTCAGCCAGAAATGACGACGACTATAAATTGGACGTAGCGCTCTTAAAGTTGAGGCCATTGACTCCGAATTTCGGTAGTAAATTTTAATAATTTCGACTCGTTGTTGAATCGTATATCTTTCCATGATGAAATGGTAAACCTTACTGAAGAGAAATGTCAAAAGAGCGGGAAAAAATATGGCGTCGTTTGCTGTCACTATCGGTCTACTTTTGTAGCGCCTCTATTGCATGACCCTTTGTACTTTACAAAAAAAGGTCTGCAATTCGTTGGCCTGAAAATTTTGAACTGTTATAACATTGGACAAAAGCGTTGCGACTTTGGAAACTAGAATTATTTTTTTTTCGTATTATGGAAGCTTATATACACAGTATAGAAATTAACGACTTTATATAACTTTGCAAAAATGTTCATGGAATAAATTATAAATTTCTAAAAGCACACAACCAAAATTCAATTTTTTAATAAATACTGAAAACAATTTTCTAAAAATATGTACCTAAAATGAAAGTTAACATATAACTCTTCTATAACAAATTGTCGCACTTACATAAATAACTTTGCAAAAAAAAAATACTTTACACTGCAAAAAAAAATTGTGCAATATGCACAAATGCACGCAACTCTAATGTACAATACGTAGCACAAATTGAATTTGGTCAATGTCATGTATGCCCGAAATTTGAAATTAGGGGAATTACATGAATATAAAGGTATTTTTTCCGTAGAAATCTGTAATATGAGTTTGTGTAAAAATGGTTTATCTAAAAGCGAAATAGTTGATATATTGGATAATATTATATATGTACATATGCTCAATTATCTGATTTAGGGAAAGAAAATGATGTCGATCCTGATAATGTCATTCTTAAAGAATCTTTTAAAAGGAACAAATTTACCCAAGAAAAGAAAATATTATTTTCCGAATTTCGAGAGGAGGTTTTTGGAGCGATCGAATCGGAATATGAAGCGATCAAATCGGAATATGAAGTTTGAATTAAAAAGATATTTGAATTTATTTCATATTGTACTTACATTCATTGAAGTTATACGAGTTCCTCGAGTCGTATTCGTAAATCTAATAAAATTTCTCTAAACAAAAAATGCATGAATTTCAATGTAAACAAAGTTAATTTTAGAAATCAAAAGAAATAGAATAATAAAAATATCTGCATTTTTTATTCCTTTCATGGAAATTGGTTAATATATTGACCAAATTTTCCAAAAGCCTGCACATTTTTTTTCAATTGCTTTTGGATTTTTATGTCTATTTCAATCGAAAGTTCTGAGTTAAAAACTGCAGAAATTTTTTTTGTTCACTACTTCAAAATTTTACGGAAAGGGTTATGGACTTAGGTCTTTACTTGGATACAAAACAGCGAAATTTTCTGCATGAAGAAACATTGTTATTCTTTTAATTCAACGAAAAGTTCTTTAATTTTAGATATGAACTAAAAAGAAAAGTTCAATTTTTTCCATTAAGTTTGTTAGATCTACCTGTGTTTCGTAAATTCTATGTTTCGACCTTTCTTCCAACTTTGGTGGAAGATGAAAAAAACAACGCTCCAAAAATGTCGGCCGTGAAGTTAAGTCTGGTTACTTGTTAAGTATTTACTTATTTGAATTCAAAACTTTTCCCACCCTGGCTGCTTTTTATACTTCTGTGCCAATTAAAGTGAAATAACCCTGCGCAAGAAAAAAAACGCCTGAGCGGGGTAAGTAAAACGTCAATTTAGTACGTTCGGATGGGCGCTTTTTGTTATTGGAATTTATTAATAATGCCATATTTTTTTTTTTGGTTACAAACTGTTTCGCCCATTTTATTTACGAAATACGTAACAAGTACAGAAGCATTTGATGATGCGTGATTTGTGTGTACAAACCTAAATATTTGTATATAATAAAATGGTTAAGAAAAGTAGTTTTTGGGCTTTAAAGTGTAAAGTATTCTGAGTGGCTTTAATTGGCAGTGAATAGTATTTTTAAATATAATTCTAGTGAGTTATACAGCGTTGTTTAAAGCTTGAGAGACTTAAAGGGGTTTCGGTGAGACTACTATAAAAGAATTAAGCAGTAAAATACTCAAACTTATCAGAATATGGGCACCTTGAGAAAACATTAATTTAACTTACAAAAAAGGTAAAAAACAAATTGCATGTCGCCAATAGTTGTACGACAAATAGTCAAATAGGTTCACGTACTTGAAGGAGGCCAACAAAAACCATGTACCCGTATTCGAGGGTCACTAGAAAATGAAAGATGGCAGATACTGCTAAAACGATTCCCATGGGTTATATTTCGGAAGTATTATCTATGAAATACACGATAAATACGAAAAAATATTAAGTCTCATATAGAGGAAGCAGTTGTGCTAGCAAGTCCTGTGCGGCTCGTCAGGATCAAAAAAGTCAATCACACACCATCAAATGAATTTCGTATGAAAGATTCTTTGGCATTGTTTATAGATCCCGGTTTATCAAAGGATAAATATATATCTAATATTGTGTGAGTCATTATTCCTACATAAAACAAATCTTCTTTCGGAATACCGAAGTATTCGCTGAAGTTGAACTCCAAAACCAGTGCATAAAAACTAACTTACCAACAGCTTTGTTACCATGTCAATTAAAAATTATATGGTAATTTATTCTTATTATTTTATTGACTTATTTATTTGATTTCATTGAAAGGTTTTTGCAGTGACATCAAATGTCGAATTCGGCAATGAATTTTAAAGAACCTTAAATTTTTTACTGACTACTTACAGCAAATTATTATGAGCTAGATGTGATTGTATTTATTAATAAATAATACTTATACTTAATTAATAAACCGAAAATAGCGGAGAATGAAATGCATCTTTAGATAAAGAATTCGCAGAGTAGAGCACGCACCAAGGATGCTTTTTTCGCCTAGTTAGTCCTAACCTTTTCCGGGTAGAAGGCATAAAATGTACGTTGTGGTCTCCAAGGGACAAGAAAATTAATTCTTTCTAGCAATGGCGGAAACCCAATTGATTAAAAGGATGTATGAATGATGGAAAGGAATTGGTTACTAAAATTTTAAATTGCGCTGCTCAAATTTTAAGAACACTTTTCGAACATTTTCAACCCTGATAATGAAAAATTGGAAATAAGTCCTTCAAATAAAAGCAGCATATTACAACCTAGAAAGGACAAAAGCTATAAATAGCAGCTTAAGGATATGAGGATCCGAAAATTGAGAGCTGTTTCTTCGCACAAAAAAAAAATTGAAATGAGTATAACTTTACTAAAATAAAATTTATACGACTACTGAATAGGAAATGGGTATCAAAATTTACTCAATGGTCCTTAATTTCAACAACAATAAATGGAAACTCGTTATTGGAAATTGAGTGGGACGTTTTTAAAACAGTTTAACTTTGAAAAAGTTATTTGTAAGCATTTTTGACATTTAATGAAAATCGGCCGATTTGTTTATAATGGAAAATATTTTTAAATCGTCGGCGTACAATGAAAAGTTGGCGAGAGAAAAGCAACTAGTGATACATATCATTAATGAACAAAACAAATAGTAGTGAACCCAAAATGTTGACTCGAGAGACTCCCGAAGATGCGACGAAATAATCAGAAACGCCATCTACTGTCACCACACACCGTCTTTTGCTGAGGATTTTATCTATTGAAAAAAAGTAGTAGTGAATTTCCAAAAGTTCTAGTTTGTCTAGTAAAATTTTATGTGAGACTTTGTTAAACCCTTTCGAAAAATCTGTTCCAATAATGATGCGATGCAATATGTGCTGAAACCTGGTAAATTAGAAACAGTATAATGTTCAGTAATAAAACCGTGCATAAAGCATCTTCTCTTTGATTACGCATTCAAATAATAATTTTGGACGGTCGAGAGCTTCGAAATGGGATGACTATAACTTGCGCTTTCATAAAGCGGAGAAATTTATGTAAGCTAATCTGTGAGATATCCAGAAAGCAAAGATTTATTTAAAAGTACTTTCTGTGGAGTGACAGTCTAATGGATCCAAGCTGGACAATTTTGTTTAAGATGATGGTTCGTCAACATCAGTTTGAGTAGAGGCTTTTGACCATAGAATCCTTTCAATGATACATCTAAAAAAAGTCACAAATTTCCGAAACTGATCGGCTCAAATAAAAAGTGTTGTCATAAGTGGGCAGTGACATGCCTCTTGTCGCACATTATTAACTAATTTTATCTTGGGTTTAAATACAATTTTTTTGACCAACCACCCGTAAAATTTCTTCAGTATTTTTATTGAAAAATTATGGTGTTTGCGTTTTTCAAAAACATCTCAACTCTTACTATGAATTATGTTAAACCATCCTATATTTATATGTACATTTAAATTTAGAGCTTAGGTATTTTATATTCAGATGCAAATTAAGTTTTTAAAATATTCGCATCAGTTCAAAAGTTATGATATTTTGTACGGAAAGAGTCAAAAGGCGTCACGTCACAAAGTCACGGCATGGCGCTTTTGTGCAATAGAATATACGCACAACAACAAACAACAAAGACAAATACGATAACAACAGGAACAATAAAACCAAAACCGCATTTGCATTGTGGATACAAATTCTGGGTATGCAGTTGCGTTTGATTATTTGACAATTCTACAAATACCTTCCGAATATGATCAATATCGAACCTTAAATACGGATTTTCTGAATATCTCGACTCATGCGCCACCTAATTCGTGGCACAGGTTCTGAAAATATACTATCCAAATTTGATTGAAATCTGGTCACCCGTTTTTGAAACAAGTTGTGATAAAAAACCTACTACATTAGTATATGTACATATGATTTAGATTGTATAATTGTTTTTTTTTTTTGCAGCGCCTTTTTTCCATATACAAATGTAGTTTGTTAATGTATTATATAGGAAAAATTTAAAACCCCTCATATATTTGAATTGGTATACTTCTTTACCTCAAAATTTTTAGTACTAAATTATTGATTTTCTTTTTTCAGGTACGTTGACTACATTGAAGAAAATTTTAGCGAATTTGTTAATGTAAGTAAATACTTAATGAAAAATTTTTTGTTAGCAATTATAATATGCATATCGTAAACTAAATATAAAAGCGTCTCAAACAAAAAGTATTTTAGGTCGATTTTTCCTGAGGTATCAATTCGCACTTCGCATACCTAACTATTGATTAAATTTGTTTCTACTTGTTATTTTATTTAACTAGAAAGCTATTATTACAGCTGCCTCAGTTCACTTCCTACCTGCCAAAAGGATTTTACTAAAATTTCCCCCTGTAGCAGCTGTGGCAATCGTCTGGTCGATTCCGGGGATCTTTATCTGAATGATCTTAATCTGGAAATCCTAAAAATATTAAAACAACGTAAACGAAAGGAAATTTTAAAAGCATTTGAATACCAACAATTTCGCTGAGGTTGCAAGCAAACTTTGGTCTGCAGTTCGATCTCTGTCAAACCGGGTGAAGCGTAAGAACCGAGTGGCTATTATATTCGGTGATCGTGCTTTGTCGGAAACGAGATGCTATTTTAGGTGAAAGTTATTGTAATGCTGCACCCTTGGGCAGACAAGGCCAAGAGATGTTCTAGAAGAGCGAGGTAAGGAACCATGAATACCAAACTTCTCTACGTTGGTTGGTGTTCATAAAGAGATAAAAACTGTTTACCACGACACTGCATGCGTTCTTGTTTTTGAACTTATTCCTCCCGAATTCGCAGCACTGTTGTTTTGAAATTTTTCCAATTTGATGTTTTCATACGTAATGACCTCTGATGGTCATCCTAGGTACGGTACATCATCAAGAGCTTTAGTTTAAACCACCTTTTTGGCGCGGTTAAGCTGAGTTCGTTTTTTTCTTATGGGAAATTAAGAAGAGTGCAATGCCCATCCTAACCGAAATTCTGGTTTAGACAATATTAATGAAATGAACTAAGGTACCTTAAAAATAAATCAGATTTACAAAGGAAAATTTCGAATGAAAAAATTAAAAATTTGTGCTACTAATTTCGTTAAGGAGTAAGCTATAAGCAATATTCAAAATTTAAGTGACAATTTCTAGCCAATAAGCCAGGAAATCCAAAAAAAAGTTTTAAAATTTAGAAAACTTTTCCGCACTAAATTTTTAAACAGAAAACGCAAATATCGCAAATACGTATTAGAAAACAAAAATAATTAAAACTTATGAGCTAAAAGCTAATGTAGATTTGTATCGGGTCTCATTTATTCAGTGATCTTTTATGGGTTAAGACAATGCAAAAAAGCTTTTGATATGACTCTTTGACTTAGTAAGACAGCCGTCACTATATGGCAAGCATTGGATACATTGCATACAAACAAATTTCGTAATATTTTCAACCTTATCTATTGTACAATATGAATTCAAAATGCAAATATTTGCCATGTTTGTGCAAAAATAAAACAAAAACGGTGTCAAGTTAATTTCCACTGTAAATCCTATTAAATCGAAATCCTGTAAGTGATTTTCATTCTTCGACACTTTTGTGCAACAATGCATAGCTAAGCGTATACAACAATAGCAACAACAAAAACAACTCTAGCACACAGCGCGGCAACAATAAAACACAAATTACAAACAAAAAGGTGGAATGGAATTAAAGCTGTACCAAAAAATACGAGCAGCAACAGCAACAGCCACTATGTACCTACGGAGTATAACAATGACAGTGATAATCTTCATCTTCCTCTTCCTCTACCCCCATCTTCCATACCATGCATTCCGCTTTAGCTGCCCAATAGGATGGGAATCGCTTTGCCACTGATTGTGGGTGAGTGGGTGGTTGGATGGTTGGTAGGATTGGTTGACTGTTGGTGTCAGGCATCAACGCTTTGATGACAATTACTATTGTTATTTTTATTGTTATGTTTCTTCTTATTGCTGTTGTTGTTTGGACTATCGCTTTTTATAGCTAGTATAACTGTTGTCACCAGCAACAACTTGTGTCGACACGATTTCATGGTGCTTTTTGTTGCAGCTATTTCAGTTTTCATTGTTGTTGATGATGATAAAATGTTCAAACATATCTATGCATTTAGTTTATGTGTGTTTGTGTGTGTGTGTGTGTCTATGAATTTGCTGGTAAAACAGACATTTTATTGTATGTAGTAGGTGTTGGCATTCGGCGTTGACGCTTCGTTGCCGCCGGTTAGAGCTGCCAGATTGAATTACAATTTTGCACTTTTACCATCCAGTCTGTCAGGCTTTTATGAATATTAGAGTTTTTTTTGTTTTGCTGCAACACAAAAGTGGATCAAAATGTGAAAGTGACGGCAAACAAAGGAGTTTCGAAAGTGCTATCGGATATAGGATATATGGGTTGGGTTAATAAAGGGAATGAAAAATTGTCACTTGAAGCGCATAACTCTCAAATGAAATGAATTGTTTGTGACCTTCTTTTCTGATCAAATCCCTGAGTGTTTTTTTCACGTCAGAAATCAGCTTTACATCTGTAGATTTAATTTAAAGTTTTATATATGTAACATTTTAATTCCTATATGACAATCTATTTTGCAGTAGTGCAGAAATAGTTTAAAAAGCCGCCTATTTGAAGATCAGGTAACATACACTGTTTTTATGACGTTTTATTTTTCGGAAAAAATATTGTCTTCTTATATTGAAACATTTGCTTCAGATTACCTATCGTCCTGAGAAATGGTGATGTTAATAGAAATTGTGGTACTTTTGCTAAATCAGAGTGCAATAGTTTAAGAAATGATCTGCGTTTTTCGTCACCATTTCAAAAAATGAACTGCTCTTGTAAAATACTAGTTTCGCTTCATTCCAAGCAGCACGGGATCGCTGCGCTTCGAAATCGGTTTCTGAAAGTAGGTTTATAACAAGAATTCGTAGTAGGGAGGATTGAAACCAAGAGCTTAACACTCCATCTGATGGTATTCTCATCTATATAGATGACTAGAAAATTGACAGTAAGGTAGGAAGAGGCGTCTTATCGCAAAACCCTCCCCCACAAATCTCCTTTAGGTCCCCAGAGCACTGCCGCGTTTCCCAGCCTGAGGTGTCAGCAATTGTGGAAGCGGTGGAGCAGGTTGAGACCGGAATTCTAAGAGGAGATATATTTGTCTTGGTTTTTATTGATAGCCAGGTTGCAATCAAAGCTCTGAGTTCCTTCACGTTTAACTCAAACATCGCGCTGGACTGCAACCTATCTCTACGGGAGATGACCAAGCAGAACAGACTGTACCTCATTTGGGTCACTGGCCAAAGGGACATAGAGGGAAACTGCATTGCAGATGAAGTTGCAAGACAAGGTACGACCAAGCTGATTCTTCAAGGTAAAGAACGCATTGGTATGCCGTTTGCCACTTGCAAACTGCTACTTAGAAAATATATATATAAGAACAAGCTGACGATAGATTCCAATCAAATTACCACTTGTCGAACCTCAAAGCAGACGTGGCCTAAATAGGGCCGGAAACGGTCACGAAATTTATACTCTCTAAAAAAGAAGATATTTCTAATGTGGTCGGAGCTCTAACCTGGTCCTGAAAAAAAGGAAAACATCCCAAAAGGCTCAACGTACCTTTCCGAAAATGCTACAGAAGCTGAAGGAATTATGAAGAGGAGGAAACGAGCTTGCATTTACTGTGTAATTATTCCGCACTGTGCAAAAGCAGGCTGCACTATCTGGGATAATCGTTTCTGGATGACCTTAGTGAGATTTCAAATACCGATAGTAAATGCCTGATGAGATTCATCAGCGAGGTAAAGAGGTTTAGCAAGGTGTAGTCTTTCATCGAATGGTGTCAAAGTTTGTGGTAATACAATGGGCTTTCTATTCATAGCCACTCCTACATACCTACTACCTTTAAAATTCTTTAATATATCATAGAAGTATCCAAGTAAACGAATTTAACATATGGCTTGAAGTTAAACAGTTTCAGAAAGTTATTACTCACATATTTTTTTAGGGGTCTTCTCAGGTAAAAGATATATACGAAGAGCGTTGCTAGACAAAGATGGAAATACAGGTAAAGATAAATAATTTAGCTCATGGGTATTTCTACACTTAAACTTAAGTTTTACTCCTTCGAATTTTAGCTAGAAATTTTAATAAAAACGGTTGTTTCATAATTGACTTTTCTTTGAAAATAAGCTACCACATTTCCAAGTTGAAATTAATACAAAACTCGATTTTTTACTTTAAAAATTAACAAAAGTAGCAATTTACTTCACAAGTCCTTTATTTTTCACCACTATAAAAATATCACTTAGTAAACCAAGGCGAATTTGGGTACGGCCACCAAAGTTCCGCACGGTTTTGGTTCGGCTTCGGACAAAAATAAAGCACGAACTTTGGCCGAATATTTGTGAATTTTTATTAACTAAAAATTGTATTAATTTTTAATTTCACTATACATATTTCTCTTTGCAAAAAAATCAAGGCAGCCGGGTTTATTTTTCTGGCGATGTGATTTACAGTAAAAATACGGAAAGAAATTATTCATTGCAAAACGAATTGAACACTTTGCTCGATGAATACATATCTTCTGCCAAGAAATTGTGCTATATTTCAATGGTAGTTTTAAGGACCTTAAAAACTTTCTCTTGAAAAAAAAAATTGCTTTTAAAAATCGATCTGCTTCTCCATCGACTGAGAGCAATTATTCAGTGCTGCAGGTTAGACGAAAATGTCGACAGATTATTATTTTCACATTAAACTATGAAATAATTAATGTTTGGCCATTAAAAATATAAGCTTTATTCTTGTTATTGAAAACAAAAACACATTAATTCTTACCCAAACAACCGCCTCCAAATTTTTTATCTTTTATCATTTTTTGAAGAACGTTGCTAGTTATTTTATTTTATTTGCCTCTTTCCTCTTTCCCATTTTAATCTTCTTTCTTTTTCACTTCCGTCTTCCGTACCAATTTTCAAGACGTAACGCGCTGTCAAAATTGAAAATTCCATTTGCTCGGCGTGCATATAAAGTTCCATACAAATTGTATGGGCATGAGGAGTTTTGACAGTTCGTTGACGCTTGACGCGCCAATTTAGGGATGATCGCTTCGGATTCGATCAAAATTTACCGAAGTTCAGTTTGGCTTCAAAAATCGACCAATTTTTATTATATGTTTTTCCACAATGCAAATATATAAAAACCTATATAAATTTTTAATTTTATCCTTGAACGGCCGTCACGTCACATCAGATTGGAAAGCGCCCCAAAGTCCGTTTTGTACCGTATTATCAATGAATTGGTATTCATTCGCTAAATATTCGGAATGCCTACTAATATCCTTTCGGGTTCCTTTTGTAGCTAAGTGTCCACTTTAATCTCAAAATACATACCACATAAACCCCAATTGTAATTCAACTTATTAGCCTGGCCACAAGGTATAATATAGAAAGAGAGAGAGTTTACCTCAAACCAAACTTCTCCTTTTTTATACTTTTTTGAAATGATATTAGAACTTTGATCCGATGTAAACACAACTATATGAAAATGATCGAGACGCCAAGTTAACTTAATGCTACTACTAATTACTACTGCACCTTTTACCGATTTCTGCTGCTATTTGTAGCAATTCTACTACTAATTGCTACTACTAGATTATGTTTTTCTTTTACTATTACTACTAATTTCTACTACTATTTTTATTAATGTTACTACTCACTACTACTAATCTAATTTCTGCCACTATTTTTTTGTAGTTCTGCTGCTAATTTTAGTGTTTTACTTATTTCTACCACTATTTTTAGAAATTCTACTACTAGTTAATTTTACTATTTGCTACTACTAATTACAACTATTGTTTGTACTGACGCTTTGACTAAATAAACTTTCTATACTCCTTTCGTCTGTAACCTTCACAATTTTCACTCAGGCATGAATTAAATTTTTTTTGTCGCTTGGTTTAAATATTAATATTATCCACTTTTCGCCTGTTTCGGAAAAAACAAAAACAGTAATGATTTCAAATTTAATTTGGCTGAAAAAATTTTCACTTGGGCAAGAGGTTTTCAAATCTTACAACTTCAGAGCATATATTTTCATACTAAATTCAAATCAATCTATTCCCAGACAATAAGTCTGAAAATATTTCACATTGATATTATCCATTGAAAAAAAACGTGTCACAAAAATCTGTCTGAATACTTTCAGATGATCTCTGATCTATTAGTATGTACTTAAATTCTCATAAAAAAGTAAAGCAAGAAAAAATCACTCACAATTTCTAATTGGTTTACTTTTTTTTATATTTATTTTATATTTTCAAATAATCTCTTCAAATGCCTGTGGCAACTCTGAGCGCACTAAACTTTTAAATATGCAAGGCTGTGCTTGTAGAAAATGTCAGTCGTTATGATTTTCAGCAATGGTTTATTTTCAGCTTTTTTTCGAATTATTTGTTTGTGCTTTGCAAAATTGAGCAGCATGATTTTCAAGTGCTTTTTATTTTTTCGTCATTATAATTTTCGTTACTAAAAGAAAATCTATTAACATTAGCGCTGTCCCTGTGTTTGTTGTTGTTGTTGTTGGGCTTATTGTTATTCTTGTTTCTCTGACAAAACGAATTTTTCGCTCAGATGCACGCAAAAGATGAGAACTGTAATGAAATTTACGTTGATGAGGATAAAGCAGAAGAAGCTAGAAGAAAAGTAGCGGGTGAGAGTAGCGTAAGAAAATTTCGAAGGCGAGTGATTTTGAAAAGGCAGAATCCGACGAACTATATTTTAGTAACTACCACTCACTCGCTCCTGCAGTCATTTTCTGTTTCTTTTTTTAAAAAAAAATCGTAATTTTTTTTAAGTTATTTTCCTTATTTGTTTTTTTTACTGTCGCACCCTTTAGGTTGTTATTTTCATAATTTGAAATGAGTTTTTTTTTTATATTTCCTTCTGTTCACATTTTAATAACTTTTCACGCTCATTGCGCGCCAGTAGAACTATTTTACTTCAATTCATTTGTATGTGAAGAGATACAAATTTATCTATATGTATATGAGTTTTTGTTAAACTTTGCCAACTGTCTTGGAAATTTTCATTTGCAGCGAGTTTATACCAGTTTTTACTTTTTTTTCGTAACTGTTGTTTGTTAAATAATTTTATCACACTTTATGACATTTGATGCCAAATTAAGCTTTGTTTCAAGCAAATTTTGAAGTCGTCGCGAACGATGATGAGACATTCAACTTGAAATCTGCTCTTGGTTCGAGTTTATTGGTGTCTAGGTGTGAGCGCTTGCGGAACATCTGCGCGTTAATTGCGCTGAAAGATTTCAAGTTAGATTGGCTTTTGTGAAACAAGTCATTGCGCTTCGAATTGAAAACTACAAAAATAATAAGGTAGCAAAACTTACAATGTTATAGTAGTTAAGTGATTTTTAGGTGCGGTTGCAATATCCTGCGTTTGCTGTAAATGTGAGATTTTTTATCTTTGTTCCTCAATCAAGTAAAAATGAAAAATTCTAGCACATAAATAATCCATGGTCTGAAAACAGATATCGGCTATATTTCATTTAACTTTCATGTCTTCCTTAAAATTAATTTACGTTTCCTACCCTCGTGTGTGACTTTTTACAGACAGTTACGGAAAATAAAATAAAGTCAAGTCGGTTGCTTCAAAACAATCAGCAGTTCTTCCTCTTTGCTATTATATTTCCGATAACTTTTAGCTGTAATCGAATCGGAACATTATTTGTCGTTTAAAACGTCATAATAGAGAACCGTTTTAGTTCTACTGTTATCTCTTATCTTCAAGAACTGTTGGCCGACGTCTTGTAGAAGGGAACATCTTCAGCAGATTGTCACAAAAAATTCCAATGTTGACAAAAAGACAGCGACGAAATCGACAAACGTTTGCGAGAACTCACATAACTGGGCCCGGTCCAGAAAATTCAAAAAAGTGCCGAAATATTTTTGATGGTCCGACGAATCTAAAGTAATCATGGTGGGCAATGATGGAAAGGTTTGGATCCGACGACCGAAATAAATCCTAGGTACACAACAAAAATATTCAAGCATGGGGTAGAAAATATAATGGTATGGGGATGTTTTTCGTGGTATCGAGTCGGACCGCTATTTTGGATTCGGGAAATCATGGACCGGTACCGATACCTAAAAATATTTGGAGACGTTATGCTACACTATGTCGAATGGAACATGCCTTTGTATTGTACTTTGTGTTGTATAATGCAAGGGCTGGGTTTTCGGTGAATGGCAATATTTTTGTTGATTGGAACAAGGGACCTTTTTGCCTTGCAGAAGTTTTGATGGAATGCTAGCTTTTCCATTTCGCGGTGCTCTTACTCAATCCTCATCTCTAACAAACCTAAACACTTTAATACTATAACTGAGGACCGGTACATTCATTTTTAAATTTGAAGTAGGATTTCGATTTAAGAATTATTTGTTTTTAATTATAAGCTTTACTAGATTTTAAACGAGTAGTGGATATAATTATTCGGACTCAGCGATGCCATTTTCGTCAAATCTCCGAAAATCAAGCAACGAGAGATTCAGCGAAAGGGTTGGTTAGTTGGTTGACTCGACTCGGCTCTGGGCTGGCCATGGCTTTGTAATGGGAGAGAGTGGGGCTTCTTTGGACTCCTGCAATTCACCGAATGTTGAGCAAATGCCACGACATGCAGAACTGCTAGGACCCTCTGACCGTTGGTGGACTGTAGGCGAGCTTCATGAGGTCTAGCGGCTTTTCTCGATCCTCCTAGAAATGCTAACCAGGCATTGCTTAAATTTTTTTTTTTGGAATATACAACACGACACAATTTTCCATCACTTTTTAAATGTTAAATGTTGGTAAATTATTTTTCAATTATAGTTGGATTGTTACCAAACAAAACGCTTGAATTATAAAATAATCCAAAAGAAAAAATCACAAGAACTCGGTGAAAAATTTATTGGGCTGTTTTTTGAGATATAGATGCTATGTTTAGTTGCCAAGCTCAGCGACCACACAGGTACAGTCTAGTATTCCTGAGGACGAATTCAAATTGAGGTCAAAATAACGAAGAATGAAATATCAATAATTCAGCAGCTTTCTTATTCAATGCAAATAAAATATTGCAAATTTGGTTTTCAATAAATATATTGTACTGGTGGATTTATAGCAGGTAAAATGTTTTTTTTTAAATTTCCTTAAGCTTATATAGCTGGCAAAAAAATTGTCTCGATTGACGAAAAACAGCTATCAAAATAAAATAAAATGGTAATGAATTGGTGCTAAAGAAATATTTACAACTTTGAAGAAAACCGATTAAATTTTAACGTAAAAACTGTTAAAGTAGTTTTTTATTCCTTTGGAAGAAACCTTTACTCAATCTGGAGAATATATCGCATCTTGAAGAAATATGATGACAAAAAATTAAAGTAAATTTGTCTTCAATTCTTTTTGGCTTTTTGCTAACTTTTTGTTTTATAAATTTTGGTTAAAAATAAACGTCGTTTGTGACATTAGTTTTACACCCAAAATCTTTGCGCTGCACTTCATTAAAAATCTCGAACTTTTTTTCAATTTTCATTGCCAGATTTGTTTTCACTTTCGGTTCGCCTTTATTTAAAAAGACATTTAATATCTGTTCTTGTAGAATTTGTTTCCACTTCTTAAACACTTCTAGGGTGTCTATTTTGACAGGTATAATATTTAGATATATTTCAAACCTAAAATATACTTTCTGATTAAATCACTAAGTAACCGCGCACTAGGGAATGAACCAGAAGTTTAACGCAGCAATTTCAAGCCGAAATATATGCGGTATGAATACGATCTGATATATAAAAAACTCGTGTCACGATCTAGGTGATTGTACTCCTCAAAAATGGTTCGGCTTTATGCTCGGTAGGGGTTGCCACCTTTTCAAAAGTAAAACCTAATTAAAACATAAAAAATGTATATAAAATATTGAAATAATAGTATATTGTCTCGAGAAAGAAAGTTTCACAACTAATTTTTATAAGGGTTGCCACCTGTTTCAAAAGTATAGTTTCATTAAATTATACCCAAGTTATATGAAATACTAAAATATGAGTGTCAAACGGTTCTTCTCGGAAATTGCTAACTTTTATGAGGGTTGCCACCTGTTTGGAAAGATGAATTAAAATAAGTTGTTAGAATATCCATGTCAAACGGTTCGTCTCGGCGAGGAGAAGGTTCGGGTATAAATTTTGGAGAGAGTTGCCACCTGTTTGAAACGGAAAGTTTTATTAAAGTATACACAATTGCATAAGATATTAAAATATGAGTTAAAAATGGTTCGCTTCAATTAAGAGCAGGTTTGCAGCTAGCTATATTTTGAAGAAGATCAACGCCTGTTTGGAAAGTTGAATTTAATTAAATTATACACGAGTTATATAAAATTTTAAGACATGAGTGTCAAACGGTTCGTCTCGCTGAGAAAAACGCTCATACCCATATTTTGGAGAGTGTTGCCAACTGGAATTAAAGGTGAATTTAATTAAAATACAATATATAAATATATACGCAATATAATTGTAAATATTTAAAAAAAAATTGTTTTGTTATTAGTCTGAAATGAAATACAAAAACCTAGAAGGATGGCATCGTGAAAAAAAAGATATTTATTCACTGAGGAAAGGGAGAAATAATTTTTTGTTTTTTAAGAAACTTACCAAAGTGCGCACCCTCTTCAATATCTATGCTAGTTAGAATGCTACATAAAAAGAGCACTCCAATTCCTCCGTAGGCGATGACTTTGATACTAACGCATTTAACATCCGCGTGACAAGCATTCATTAATTTTGCTGTACCACCTACCCGATTCTGGATGTACAGGTGAGTTATTACGAACGAACTCCTTTGCACAACCGCGAAGTGTGCAGTCAACCGCAACTGGGAAGGAGAGAACTCCACTGATCACTGACATAGTTTATGTAAAGTCACGTCGCTGTTCTGATTTTTCGTTATTTCATGTTGCTACTGTTGTTGTAGTTTTTTATCCATGCAGCCTTTATTCAATCAAAATGTGGTGTTGTTGTTGTTGCAGTTGTTGAAAGTTTTTTAATTAATTACAGTGCACGCAGAAAAGGAAGTAGTTTAGGGTTTCCGATAGCGCGTAGAATTTAAAAGTTTATTTAACTGTAGTTTTTGTTTCAAAGTAAGTAAGTAAGTGTAAAACAGGGATATCGTTTTTGTAAATATATATTATATACAATATATATGTATATATATATATGCACAAAAATAAGTAAATAGCAATGTAAGGGTATCTAAGCTTGTTGCTGGTTGGCGATGTGCTCTAATTTTTTTTAGTTTTTATACCTCCTTAACAGGCATCGATTTTTCCTTTGCAGTCTGTACTTCTATTGTACCAATTTAGCTCAATCCAAAATGTCTGCTCGCCTGCTACCGTTCCTTCACTCTTTATCACTTTCACTGCTTTCACATTCCGTACGTGTCCTGTTCCGGTTAAGAGTGGTTTTCCGCAGCTCATTAACTGCAACGCGGCGCTTAAAGTGGCTAACCTCTACGATGCGTGAGTGTAATCTTAACGGTAATTCTTGTGTCGCCCCACTGCTGCGCACTGCGCCTCGTCAATTCTCTTTTGCTGTAATTACTGTTTGTGGCATTTTTAACTGAGTTTGTATTCTTGAATTATTTGCTATGGTTCACATTTTTTTCTTACTTTTAATTATTTATTCAGTAAAGGTTTTTTCAATTTAAGAGTACATCTTATGGATTGTAGACATTTGAAAGCTATTCAATTGATTGTTAAGAAACTAAAAGTAAATCGCTTTTTCATCGAAGGTTACCATTTTTTTGGGGAATGATAAATGGTTTCGAGTTTGCGGGTCAGCGAGGTATATAGGGCGTACAAAAAAAAATGTCTCAGAAAAAAGGAAACACGAGGTCTTTTTGTCTAATTTATTGTGCATGAAAGTAGAAAAAACAATTTCAACAAGTAAAGCAAAGTTTAAGTTTGTGTGAAACCGAACCTCCAATACCTACCGCATGCTTTTATTTCAAATAAACAGTACTTGTTGTAAATTGCCGCTGATTGAAAAAGTTTTGTACACATTTTTTTAGAGTTAGGTCATGTAGTTTTGGAGGTATACCTATGTGATCTAAAGTTGGGGTGTTAGCTATTTCCAAAAATTTTTGACTCAATCCATTTAAAAACCGCTTCAGAAATGCACAAATAAATTTCTTGTGTCAAACCTTCTCAAGCCAGTTCACAGCTCTTGAAAAACAAATCCATTCACCCTTTTCTAAAGTTTCTGTAGAAAATAGAATAGAATACAGAAACCCTGGCTTTGACGAGGAACAAATACGCGTTGCATTATTTCTGCAAGACATTTTTATTAATAAAATCCAAGCTAATTTTATTGATTATTTACCAAACGTCACACAGTGTTACTTTGCATTATTATTTTGTACTGATCAGAATCAAATTAATTTCTTGTATTTATATTTTTCCTCCTCTTCTTCTTCCATTGTCTACTGTTCGCCATGAATTATGAAATGTCAAAATTACTGCTTCATTACTAATTCCCGCTCAAGAAGTATTGCCGATTTTTTTTTTTCATTTTTGTACACTCGGCTATGAAAATAAACATCATAATCAAATTATAACAATATCACTAAAACATTCTCTATTTAAGTATATAAGTAAATAGATTTTTAAAACCTATTTTACATCGGACTGCTCTATTCAAAAATCTGCATTACTATATATCGATTTTCATATAAATTTAATATTATTAAACTTCATTTAACATAAACAGTAAACGTTTTTTTTTTTTTGAAATTTTGAATAGGTGGCAGCCCACTTATGAACTGCTTTGCATTTGATTTGCTGGAAATACTGATGAGAGATATTTTGATTTCACTTATATTTTCTAATTAATTTTTCAAACATTTACCAGTTCCACAAATTATTTTTTCGAGGCAACGCTGCTTTTGGTATACTACTATGGAACAATATTTCATTTATCTTATAAACTTAATTTATTTTACAATTTTAACAAATGCCAGCATTCTCGCTTCTTAGTTTGACACAAGTACAGTAGAGTTTCATTTATCTTCACCTTCATCCATATTTTTAGATTTCACTGATTTTTTTTTAATTTAAGTTAGTTTACTTTTAAACAGGTGGCAACCTTTTTTTTCAAAATATTTTAGAAATTAAGCTAAAATTGTATGAATCTTATGTGGCAACATTTAATTTTGCTCGTTAATATAATTGAAGTTAACTTTTTAAACAGGTGGCAACTGTATGGTAACCCAGCTTTTAGAATTTTTTATCCAAATCTCTCTCATCGTCATATTGGAATGAGTGATTAACATTTTTATTTAATTAAATGCAGCTTTTTAAACATGTGGCAACTCTCCTTTTTAAAAATACCCCAGTTTTAATTAGGTTGTAAGCTATTTATAGGCCAGATTTTATGTGAAAAATTAAAAATTTTTGGAAATCGGCATTTTTATTTAGAAAAACAGTACCAAACTTGGCTGGCACCCATTTTGCATTTGGATTTATTAAATATAACATAATGTAAACTCGCCCACATTACATACATATAGTGACAATTTTGAAAATTACCAAAATTGAGATATTTTAATACCAAATAACGCAGATATTTTAAACTCCGTTTAGAGGATAATATCAGTTATGTTAATATATAATTTAAAAATTCGGAAGACTGGCGGTATATTTGACTTTTTTTTAACTGATGCCGTTTATATAAAATTCGATGCCTACATAACCTGCAAATTTTCGTTGCGGCGGGTATGAGTACTTCGGACGAGCAGCGCGCTTCTGAAAAAACTAAATACTTATTTGCTTGTGTAAAACTAATTTTTCCACTTTGTTTTCTTCTTAAATTTTTGTCATTTAATTTAATAACAATTCCATCTGTCATTCGTTCATTCATTCATTTAGTATCTATAAGCCGGCCTGTCATGACATTTTCATGTATTCATCTCACCAAAATCAAAATTTCTAATTGGCCTTTATGTCAAAGTAGCAAACTTTTGTGACTTTTAAATCCTATCCACAAGGACTCTTTTGATGCGCAACTTTGATTTGAAAACTTATAATCCAAATCCCAAGTGGTCACTAAAAACTCATTTAAAGTCAAATGCGCTCAGTAGCAATCTACACATCTGCTGTTTCTCTCTTTAACACATCCCAATATAAGTAGATACCCTGTCGGAAATATAATTAATTTAAAAGCATTTCAAAAAGTATTTTTTTTTATAGCAATACAAGCGGTGGAAATTCATTCTTTTTTCTTATTTAACAGAAATAACACCAAAATTCTTGTTTTCCTGCTGCAATAAAATGTTTTTATTCATTGCTATTTTAAACTCCATTTTTTTTAATGTTTTAAAACTAGTCTAATTTCCAACTACTTTCAAACTTGTCCGGTGCCAATTATTAAAAAAAAAAATGTACAGTCTACTTTATGGTAATTTTAAAATTTTTACTTTTTCGTTTAATCGATAATATATTTTAATTTCAATTCAGTATACGAATCAAAAATAATTACACCACTATTTCGAGCATCAATTCTCGAAAGTATGGCCAGTGTCGATTGCTAGTTCAATTACACTACTTTGCAGGCAAAAAATATCCAAAAAAAAAAAAATAAGGTATAGGCTCAAACACATTTTTGTTAAATTTTTGTATTAGTAGAGTAATTTTTTGTGTTAATTGCGTATCTTGTTCGAAAGGCAGTCAATGCGCTACGGCATACGACTTATGGGGATTGGTTAAAATTGGGCTTGATGTTATGTTTTCTGAATTTTTGCAATTTTCTTAAATTCTTAATTTTATACATATAAAATATTTTTCGGCCTATTTAAAAAGAGAATTTGTAATTATTTTAAATATAGCTAAAACTTAAATAGCTATGACTTCTAACATTGTTTCTTTCCATAATTTTTCCTATTAAAAATGGTCTTGAACTCATAAAAAATAACTAAAATAATAAACTTAAAAAAAAACCATATATTCAAAAACTCAGCATATTTTAAATATATAAAACTAGTATTTATCTGCAAAATAATAATTATATTTTTATAAAAAATGTACATATATGTAATTTTGAAAATTTATTTTACCACACAAAAACTATAATAATAAACATAACTACATACTTGCTGCAAATTTGATCAACATAATTAATTTAACCTGCATTTGTTTCAAAGCAGTTGACTACCAACTAATTCTAAAATAGAAAAAGTTGTTTACACTGTCCACTTTTTTCCGACAGGGTCAGTGCAAAAGTTTATAACTACACACACTCATACAAACATATTTATATGCCATAGCTGTAGTTGCGGCGATAAGTTTAGAATTTGACTAAGCCTGCAAGTAGTCGCACAAAAGTTTTAAATATATGCAAATATAAACCAGTTGTAATTTTTTATGCTAAAAACCAAAAATATTTTTTGTTGTATACATTTTTAAATTATATTTTTGTTTCTTGTTGCTTAAATCATGAAATTTCAAATCGTTATTAAAATGCTGGCAATAATCTACTTGTTTTACAAAGTTTCTCTGCAACTAACAAAGAAATCTGTAACCAGACGTCCTTTGTTCAACTACTTTTCCGCATCATCTATCTTCCAAAGATTTTCATTTGAAAATCAAATTATTTACTCATTGATTAGTTCGCGCAACTACAATAATTTTTTTGTGTATGCATGTATGTGTATTTTATTTTCAATCTACACATTTTATTTGTCTTCTTCGTTCTTTAGACGCACACCTATAATAGTATTAATTAAGTTGAACAAATTTATAAATTCTAAAGACAATAATAAAGTCTTTGTCATAATTGTATTTGAAGTACACTCAAATTAAAAATCTTAACATACCTGAGCTGAAAAAGGTAAGTAGCTCACTTACACCGGAATGGGCAAAACTATAGCAGATACTTAATACCTTTGTAAATAGTTGCAGCAGATTTTTAAAGCTAAAAAATCGGATTTGAGGAATTTTAGAGCAACGTTCCGCAGGTGGAGTTCTGATGAAGAGAGCTTAAAAGTTATTAGGCATCTTTCGACATAAGTTCCAATAAGATGTCTGTCGAACGAAGATAAGAGTCAACTGTGCTTTGACTATGACCATGTATCTCAAATTTACGGATTTTTTATAACATACACATCTGTTGTCTTGTAGGTACTCGGAAAGCTTTCGACTTCTACTCACACATCCTTAAGTGTTTCGATATTCGAGCTATCGATAAATCGGGCTCTCGATACAACCTCGGGTATAGCCGTTCTCGAGAGAAATGTCGAGCGTAAAATAATACAGCGCATATGCAGTATGACGCTGCAATTAAAGTGCGCGTAGAGAAACTCGCGCGCCCTAAGGGATTCTTGATCCGCGAGATGCTGGCTGCTGAAATTGCTCCTCACAACCGGAAAAGCATTTCAAGGTCGCCCCTGTAGTCTATATTTCAAAAATCAACAATATCGAACTATGTGTACTGATTTTTTGAATAACTCGATTCCAGCGCCACCTAGCGGATCCATTTTGCACAGAAATATTCTTGTCGTAATCTCATTATACGTTTCTGATTTTATCAAACTCGGATAATAAATACAGATTTTTAGAATATCTCGACTCATGCGCCACCTAACGGACTAAAATATAGCTTATATTCGGTCCATAAGAAATAAAGCGTCCACATTTAAATGAAATCCTTTCATCAGTTTTTGAGCCAAGTTGTAACAAAAAATGGCTACATTTTTAAATATGAACTCTAGTTGGTCAAAAGTTAAACCTATATAGAAAATTAGAAATATTGGTAGAAAATATTTTATATCATAATTTAAGTAATTGTTGTATTCCTTACAATATCCTCCAACATCATCTCCGTTCCAGACTGTTATAAATTTCGAGTGCCCTTTTTTGAAACAGAGTACAATATATCATAATGATTTTATGAACCTTTTTTGGCATTTAAATTTTTCATGAATACTCTTTAAAATTAAAGTCAGCGAAAATGTAAATAAGCAAAAGTGAAAGTATTTCTGGGGTGGTGAAATTGGACAATTTTTTCTGTTAGAGGAAAGGTGGGAGTGATGTAAATTCTTTGTAATCTACGTTCTTTGGTCATAGGACTGAAGGTTTTTTCAGTCGATTTTTCCAACAAATAAAAAAGGCAAATGATGGAATGAAATGGAATCGCGTCAGTTATCGATAAATTGTGATATTCTCATACATACATATAACGCTTATAACAGTGTGACATATTAAAACAATTTTAATTAATTAAAGCTCTCTCTATTCCTTTTTGGTCCGGTTGTGGCATTTTCCAAATTTAAGTACCATTTCATTTTCCACGGTGATGTTTACTGACAGATATGTATGTGTGTGTGTGATTGATAGGTATGTATGTACATATGTATATAATACATGTTTCCAAATTTGTTCTTTTGGTCTTTCGAGTTTTAAATTAAAGCTGTGTGCGAATTCGTCGAACTAATTTGTTATGCTTTCCAATTCTCTTTCGAATTCAAACTTATTATTTTTGTTAATTAAATTATATTTAAAATCGATGAAGGTATGCAATTTTTTTGTAGTCTGCGTTCTTTTCGTCAACGAATGCCAAATTTATTTTGGTATGGTGAAAGTATTCACTCCCTTTGTAATCTTGGTTTTGTGCGAATGAAAAAATACCTGCTTCTTATACTGAAATTCTATTAAAAGCGTTTGGATGATCTAAGCATTTAAATTTAGGGGTGCATATATCCGCATATATAACAAATCAGTTTGGTTTTTTCATCGGAATTTTAAAATACATTGCATTTTAAAAAGAAAGTTAAAGCTGAGAAGATTTGCAAAAAGTATATAAATAATTTTTCAGTGGGATCTTATATTAATTTGGGTTATTGCGGTTGCCTTCACAGACACACTTAGGTTCTAGGTACGTTGTGATGACGTATGATCGCCAAAAAATTCTCAATTCCCTCTTAAACCATTTTGACTTTACAAACTTTTAGAGAATCCACACATCTAGGGTTCTCCGAGCTAACGAATAATTATCTAACCAAAGTGGAAAATCTGCCTGTCGATAGAGCGGGGCGCTGGTACAGAAGATACAGAATCGCTTCATCAGCTTCTTCATCTTGACAAATTCTACAGAAATTATGCAGTTGTCTATCTAAACGATAAGAGTGTTTATAAAAGATACAGATTCAATAATACGCCGGTGCGTTTAGTTTTTACTGCCGTCCACAATTGCCAATTGTTCTCATTCCGCCATTTTGGGTTAAATAACTCAGCCATGTCAATGGCTACCCTGGAGATTGCCGACTGTTTTTGGATTGATTTTATTGCCGCTTGGCTATCAACGAAAAGGTAGATATCAACCTTGGATATCGTACCAAACATAACCAGTTTTGTGGCCTTGTCAATTGCCATCAGTTCCAACCGCAAAACTCTACCGTAGTCCGGAGGACGGAAGCTAGCGTAAATTCCCAGATATTCGACGTACACGCTACCATCAACCCTAACCTTCAGCTTTGAGTTATCTGTGGATGGACTCACACTCTCTTACAGCGTTCCATTTCAACTCTACCCTTGAGGGTTGGGGGTTGTGAATGCTGTAGTGGGAGTGCAGGTTTGTAGTGCATAGTCCATCAGCCTAGGAAGCTCCGAAGTATTATGCCATGGGCGTGAGTATTATGCCATGACCATAACTAATGTTTGACCAGTTGTTTCGAGTCTTCAGTCGAATAACCGCACCGCTCTGGACCTGTTTAGCATATATGTAGGTCTGCCGAGGACAAGTTCAGTAGGTCGTAAATTACCTTGGATGCTGTTACTCTCATCGCACACCTTATGACTGTGGACGAAAAAGTTTGAATTTCATTCATCTTGGTGAAGTTTACCTCTTTTCTCAGGGCATACTGCCATACCACTATGCCGTGGTAGAGAATTAGGAGCCAGTTTTTTATTTCAAATTCCATCCCCTACATTTTTCCAGGTCAATTGGAGCACAGTGTTGCAGGAGAATAGTGCTGTTTTGCACACTCTATGCACAATAGTTTCAAATATGAAGCCTAAATATTTGGTCCCTCCCTTTATAGAGACCCACATAAGTCTCTCCATAGAGTTATCTGTTCGAAATTCGATGTATTATCTTTTCTAGCGGAGGGTGCCAGGTCTAGAATCTTAATAATAAGATCATTTATGCTGTTTGATGTTTTCATTGGAAGATGGGTTTAAGAAAACTTAAATAACTCAGGCAAATATTCGTTGAAAAATTTGTTTACATTTTTATGCAGACTTTCTAAACTTACCACCCTATGCTGATAACCTAACAAAACTTATCAGCCTGACAGTTGTCATGTTTGTTGCGCTTAAAACAGAACAGAAAGTCGTTGTCACATACTCAGTAGGACATAAAAACTACAATGACTGTCGTCACCATTAGGGGGCTAAATACCAGTTTTGCCGCATAGTTTTAGGCTGTTAGGCTGATAAATTTTGTTAGATCATCAGCACGGGGTAGTTACAGCCCAATTCTTACGCAATCACACAAGTCATCTCATAGCTCTTTTAATAATTACTATGCCAAAAGCATGCTTAATAAAATATTATAAAACACATCAAAGAGCAATTCTATTTATTTTTTTTATTTTTTCATTCAAAAAATTAAGTCTGCCGCATAATTTTAGGCACTTTAATTATCACAACAGAGGTGAGATAATTTTCTGATTGGGTAAGTATGGGGTGTTATACTACGCTCAGGATGTTCAACTTTCGATTTTCCTGTTTAAGTTCATAGAGTAATCATTATAAAATGGACAAATTAAGTCAGCACCTAATAAAGAAAACATAAGTATATTAATAAGTTTGCCCTGGACAAGCTGTTTTTATTATTTACAAATGCCCCAAAGCTTCAAAATAAAAACAGTGACGCTATGACGTTATATAAATATTTCATATTTTTTCTTATTAGGGTTTTTATTTCTTTCTTCAAAGTAAAGGCGCCCTAATGTACAAATGTATCTAAAATGTTGTTTAGCATATTTTTGTTCGTTTCGACCTTGAAATTTAGTTCAATTAAATATTAGTAGGTTTGAGTTTATCTCATTTAATTAATTACTATATATTAATGTCACTGCGTCATAATGTAAGTTGTATGATTTTTTCCATTTTACCTTCTCACGCTTTCATGTTTTTTGGGCTTTTTTCTCTTTACATTTTTTGTACGTTTACTTGTTTTGCAAATAATATAAAATACATTTTATGCCTTGAAAATGTACGGATTTAAGTGCTTAAATATTTGCTTCTTATTTTATACACCATCAAATACTGTTAAATTAATTTTGGGCTGTCCTTTTGCTTAAATTTTCTTTTTCACTCTTATATTTTCTCACCTCATCTCTTGACTTTTATGCGCTTAGGGTTGTACTTTTGGGGACTATATATGTACATGTACATATACTGGTAAATAAAAGCAGTACCCTACCATGGCTTCGAGTAAGTAACAAAGTAACAAAAATATCGTTGCCTAAAATGGCCCAACTGAAAACACCGCTACAATTGTCCTACCTAAACGACTATGCTGGGGCTTAGCAATGATACAATTTTTTACCGAATTATGCTGTTATTTACTCATGTTGCCTATATAGAGGCGTTTCTCTTTGTAAACGTGCACTGTAGCGTTGCATCGGCGTTGAAAGCGCAGCATACTGGATTAGACAGCCACCAGCTGTAAAAAAAAAACAGCAGCAGCAGTGACAGCTAAGGAAATTAAATTAAAATTTTTACTGCCGGGCCAGAAGAAGAAAGAAAGAGAAACTAAAAAAATAAATCTCGTCATTCAGTAGAGTCTCTTTCGCAAAATTTTCATTTTTATTGGTCTAAGCTTATTCTATCTGTAACCTCAATATTTTGTTTGTCTTAGACATTGTGCGCAAAAGGGGTGGTATTTGCATTTTAATTTACTTAGCGGTTATTCATTTGCTGCCAACAGTCGTTACGTCTTCATGGCAGAGATGCAGGCAATTCATGCGTGAAATTTTAATCGCTGCAAATTTCTTTTTTATCTCCTGTTTTCGCAAGTCAGCTCGTTGGCGTTCAAAATTGGCTTCAAAATTTGTGCTAATTCAGGGAGTATAGATAATATAAAAAAGTATTTTGCATATAGTTGAGCGCAAAAATTAGTTTCTCAAATTTTTAACTTAAAGGCAAAGTATATACTATGCAAATCGGATCCAGATCCAAACTTCATTTTGTCTGGCAAAAATATTCTTCAAAAATATAATAAAGCTCTTTGTATTATCCTATATATATGTGCATATATAGTTTCATTCAAATATGTTACCGAAATACTCTGAGTGTATTTAATACACAAAAGCCGATCAGCGAAATGCAGAAGAAGAAAAAAGCACATCAAACAGTTTTATTCATTCACAAATTCCATTTATTATAAGCTTTATTAAATTTAAGCAAGTAAACAGAATTTTAGAATAGATGTAGCGTGGTGCCCCGGTATAATGTAGAAAACATTTCAGTAAGAAGAATGGTTAAACAAAAAATACTCACACAACGTGTCTGCGTACGCACCGCCCGCCTCCACTCTCTCTCTCCGCTGACATTTCGTATTTTTGGTCTGTAACAGTAAATATTTCGGATTTATAAAAGCTCCTTTTAATACTTGATTTACCTCGGCTCAACCCACCACAGTTTTGTCCTTTTTATGGTGTATTTTTTTTTCTTTATATTTTATTTCCTATACAATTCTAAAGCAGTAATGAAAAATGAACGAAAAATGGTTTCAGTCGCACGTCAAAGCAAATGAAATTTGAAAGCAGGTTTATTAACATTAAACATAAAACGAATTTGCTTAATGCAGTTCATTTAAGAATGAAGATAAATTATGAATTTTTATGCCATTAAAAGCGTTATGAGCGACTGGGCTGGCTGACTAAGCACGGAAAAAAATTAGGTGGAAATATACGAATGTAAATAACTGTGAAAACGCTTTCGCAAAACTTAGTAATTTTAAGAGCACGAACGGTGAACTTTTTGGTATATGAATACATATGTACATATGTACATGTGTATGCATTATCTTTAAAATCATAAATAATCATAACAAAAATTAAAAATTAAAAATTAAAATTAAAATTAATATTAAAATTAAAATTAAAATTAAAATTAAAATTAAAATTAAAATTAAAATTAAAATTAAAATTAAAATTAAAATTAAAATTAAAATTAAAATTAAAATTAAAATTAAAATTAAAATTAAAATTAAAATTAAAATTAAAATTAAAATTAAAATTAAAATTAAAATTAAAATTAAAATTAAAATTAAAATTAAAATTAAACTTAAAATTAAAATTAAAATTAAAATTAAAATTAAACTTAAAATCAAAATTAAACTTAAAATCAAAATTAAAATTAAAATTAAAATTTAAAATTAAAATTAAAATTAAAATTAAAATTAAAATTAAAATTAAAATTAAAATTAAAATTAAAATTAAAATTAAAATTAAAATTAAAATTAAAATTAAAATTAAAATTAAAATTAAAATTAAAATTAAAATTAAAATTAAAATTAAAATTAAAATTAAAATTAAAATTAAAATTAAAATTAAAATTAAAATTAAAATTAAAATTAAAATTAAAATTAAAATTAAAATTAAAATTAAAATTAAAATTAAAATTAAAATTAAAATTAAAATTAAAATTGTAACTAAAACTCTACCCTCTCACAGGAAATTATTACAGAGAAATCAAAAGCTTAAGTAATTATTTCAGATGCATAAATGCACCTTGTCCATGAATCGAATTTGAATGAAATGATTATATTTTTATTCAAATCCTTTTTTTTTCATTTTGCATAATTCCCGTCCACCAGCAATACAGCACACAATACGAGTATTTCATTTATTATCGAAAACCAGCGCAAAGACCTTGAAAACAGAATGCAATACAATCACACCGACGAAGCGAAGGTCAATTGAGATTGGTAGTTCGAGATGGCAACGATTTAGTGGTGGTTTTAGCGGTAAAGCGATAAAAATATGTGAGTGGTCTAAAAGAGAATTCATTCGAATTTTAAGCGCCTGCAAAGTAGCCAAAATCCCAATGCCGCAAAGGAAACCCCAAAAAATGGTCAAATGGAAAGAATGAAATAAAAGCAAAATAAAAAAAAAATCAACTAGGGAAAAAGGCATGCAGCAAAAATGCTGATTAGCTCAAATTTGCGGCTAAGGAAATTTGAAAACGCTTTTGGAAGGGCTGACAAAAAATATAATAATAATAAATAAAAGCTGCTAAGACGGTAATCGGTAAATAAAAGCAGGATGGATAAAAAATGGTACAAAAAAAAAAAGATGAAAAAGAAGAAATGGAAGGAAGCCAAGCTATTTTGTAATGGCCATGGTCATTTCAGTAATCTTATTTGAGCATATTGAATTTTTGGTTGTTGTACGCCACACTGTACTTACTGAAATTTAAAATATTTGTGACTGCTAAAAAAAACTTGAATTATTCTTCAATTGTTAGCTAAGTATATTATATGTAAAGTACTTTTTTGAGTAGATTTTTTTTGTTTTAGAAATGCAAGGGGATTAAAATTTGAATTCGGCAAAATTTTTCACTTGTAATTATAGTAAAGGAGGTATTATGTGGACTTTAAATGTAGAAAAAAATTTCGCGTCAGATTTCCTAAACCTAAACTCCTACGTCGATACTTCCATAGTCGAAAGCATGACATACTAATTTTAATTTTTTGAGGCTGCACTGAACTCAGAAACAGGTGCACCTTTCTACAAAATTAAATGATTTGAATTAAATAAAGCTCTTGCACTTAATATCCACATGGCAGTATTGCATTTAACTTGTTAATAAGTATATGCAATTATAATAAAATTTTTTTATAGGTTACATGAAAACTCGCAACAAGCTAGATCCTGTCTATATTGTCATAAATTTAGCTTACCTACATCATTCAGGTCTTTATAAATAAGCCACAAGTTTATAACTGGCATAAGAATTCGCTGGTAAAAAATGCGAGGATACTATTTCCGGCTTCTCATCAGGCTAATGCGATATCTAGCAATGAAACTGTCTATAAGATCCACTCCACCCATACGACGGTGACATGTTCATCAGAAAACGTCAATGAGTCAAAAAAAAAGCCAAATTGTGAAATAAACTCTGCAATTTGTGATTTACTTGCAACATCATACATTGACACAATATTATTATTGCTAGATTCAATTTAAGGGAATGTTGCAGTTTTACAACAGTATGCATTTAAGGATTAAACGGAAATTTTCGCAGAGGAATAAAAGGATATTAAAATATTGTCGCTGATAACGTTATTTGAAGCGTATATTGAATTCATTGGGCAGGAGCGAAGTAAATCTGCATCCAGCTTAGTTTTGAATAACTTAACTACCACAAATTTTTGTCTATTAATTTAAAACATTTTTTGATTATTTTGTATGTGTCAAGTAATTTCGAAATATAGTTTCTGAGTTAAATATTCTACTGCCCTTCTACCTTCACGCTACACTCGTTCTCCCGCATCAAGTTTCCATGCTGCTTTTTCCCCCCGCTTAGCTCAGTTTGATATCAATTTTACTCGATTAAATGCTGCCTGTAGTGAGCGCAAAAAGTTACTTACTATAAGTATCTATCTATCTATATATCTATGTATGTATATGTAAGGACGAGTAACAGCAACAACCACATAATTGCACTGCCACGCAGCCTCTTGTCTCGCATTAAGTACGTTGGTGTGCGTTGGCATGTGGCAAGTGGGTAAGTGGCATCTGTGGTATGCGGTTAACAGTTGCTGTCACACTATAAACAAAGTTTTTTTTTTTTTTACAAAGCTCACTGCTGTGCTGGTTGACTTTTTTATAAATACGAGTATATATATTTTTTTCTTTTCTACTCGCTAGTTTTCAATTCACTTTCAGCTAGTTTGCCACACAGTCTGCTGGTGGACACAATGAAGACGCGTTCATTTCCTGTTTGCCGCACCACAAACCATTTGATACTCTGGCACTCTGGCAGTGAGGCGCGTAGTGTATCTTCGATTTTCACTCGTTTAACTTTCGTGTGCGATATTTTTTCGTTTGCTACTTACAACTAGAGCTGTGTTTTTTTTTTTGGATATCGAAACTTTTCCAATCTATGCGTGATATAAAAATCTTCTTGTCTATCAGTGTCAGTGGGTATTTTATTAATATATTTCAATAATGCATTTTTGTTGACTTCTGTGGGCGGTTGTGACATTCCACTTAAATGGGCGCATATACCCTTGTACCTTGCCTTTCGCCAATACTTTCTGTATTTTAGAAATTTTGGCAGCTTTAAGCTGTATGTAATATTTTTGTGCTCGCACCTCAATTTTCACAAAGTTTTTAACTCTGCTGTCAAGTGCGCGTAGTTTGCTTTTTAGCAACTTAATATCTCCTAAGCTTCTTGTGACAGTTTCATATCTGTGGCAATATGGAATAACAGCTTAACTCGCTTTTGAATAAATTGCTGCCTTTAAAGATGAATTTAAGATAATTTTAATTGAATGTAGATATTTTAGCAGAAAATTAATTGAAAATCTAGCTTTTGTGGTAAGCTGGTAATCGACTATTCTATCATTTCTTGCTTAGAACTTAAAAAAATATAATTCGACTTTAGTTTTTTTAATGAGATTCAAAGTTTAGAGTGTAATTTAGAAAATTAAAAAAATTATTTATTTACTTATATCAAAACTATAATACAAAGCTTGAAAAAATTCAAAACCTCAGCAAAACAGAACAGGTTGCATGTCAAACAATAGAAAGAAAGCGTGAATTTTCCAATTCGAACGTAAATAGAAAGTAGAAATGTAAACAGAAGAAAATATTTTCACTGCGCAAAGCGAAGTTAGAACAAGTCACCTTGCTTATGAGCAGTTCCAAAGAAAAAGGAAGTTTTGGCTCACAGATTTTTCTTAAATTTAAACTTTGTAGTTTTGTAGTAATTGGGGTGCTAAATAACTGTGCTAACCAATTTTGCAATTTTTTTTTTTTTATTTTGCAAGATATTCGCAGAGATACAAGAATTTAAAATATGAAAGAAATCCATTTTTAAATAATTTTTATCTCGAAAACTATAAATTCCACAAGAAAAAGTCCTTAACTTAAAATTTAACCCTGGAACACACACCCAGAAAATACCACGTAAACACACACGCGGGATACGTTTGTACCCGGGACCTTATTTTGCGGTTTTTTTAATGCTTATTCAACCGATTTCTATGATTTTTTTTTTATATTTGAATATATAACAAGTATTTTGTCTTTTGTTTCACTCGAATATTCCTACTGGTTCCAGCGATATGGGCAAATAAAGTCAGGGCATGCAACAGTGGATTTTTGTTTTTGTTGTTGTCCTGATAAATGCAAAACAAAATAATATAATTTATTATAATATACTTGTAGAGTAACAATGAATACTTGTAGAGTAATATTTCATTGAAATATTCTACCTGGTTCAAAAGATATGTGCAAAAAGGTCGCGCAAGGTATGGGTACGTAGGTAGCAAATACACTGGTATAACTGGTTTTTGTATTTTATATGCAGCTGCAAGGGTTGTTTTCACACGAGGTGTTGTTATAAATGCTGCCTGTTGATATTTTCATTATTGTTTTGGTGCTCAAAAGTGTAAGAAGTGAAAATATAAGTGAAAATAAATATAACTGAAACTATAAATAACTGGATACGAAATGACTTCAAGAAGAAACGAATATTTATCAAGTGCAGCATATAGAAGGTAAAAAATGTAAAATAAGCAACAATGTAAACATATACAAATTTTTTTTATTATGCAGGCTAACTGAGGAACAGCGAGAATCATATATACAATCTTTATTTGATGAAATTTGTGACGATGACGCTCCCTATGACTTTGACTCAGAAGATGAAGAAGAAATTCAAATCAATGACATTGAAATTGCTGATGACGATGCTGAAGTTTCGCAAAGTGCCGCAGAAGTATTACCTGATTATGCGGACTATGAGGATGATGAAGAAGACGATGAAGAAGACGATGAAGAAGAAGAAGTAGAAGAAAATAATGAATTACCTGCTAGTGCCGAAAAATTTGTTGCACGTGATGGTACTGAGTGGATGAAAGAACCAAATGTAAGTCGTCAAGTACTCAGACAAAATATTATAAGAGAACGTTCTGGACCAGCTAGATGCACTGAAATGTTGTCAATAGAGCAAACATTCAAATGTTTCATGAACGTTGAAATGGCTGGTATAATTATGCGCCACACAAATAAGTTAGCAAAAGAAACTTATAATGCTTACAACAATGCGCATCCAAACACAACTCCTAAGTCATGGACGCCTGTGTCAATAACAGAGCTGTATGCATTTTTTGGCATACTTATTATGACTGGTGCGAACCATAGCAATGGAGAACATGTTCGAGATTTATGGAGCGTCAAAAACTATCCTTTATATCGCGCCACAATGGGAGTCAACCGTTTCTGTTCGATATTGCGGTTCCTAAGATTTGATGATAAAAACACTCGTGCAGCACGCTTACTAACTGATAAAGCTGCACCGATCAGTGAGTTGTGGACGATGATGAACAATAATCTTGCTGCACATTACAAGCCCAGCTCATGCTTGACTATTGATGAACAATTATTTCCTTACCGTGGACGCACACGGTTTACGCAGTACATACCGTCAAAACCTGCTAAATATGGTGTCAAGGTTTGGTGGATTTGCGATGCCACAAATGCATATCCACTGCATGGACAAATATATACTGGCCAAGCAGAAACTGGTAGGGAAACGAACCAAGGCGAACGAGTGGTGAAGGATTTGTCTGCCAAATACCAATGAAGTGGCCGAAACATTACAATGGACAATTTGTTTACGACCTTGCCAGTTGCAGAACTGCTTCTCACCTGGAAACTCACGATCGTTGGAACTTTGCGCAAAACAAATCATATATTCCTCAAGAAATGAAGCAGAACAAAAACAGGACAATTGGTTCAACGGCATTTGGCTTCAAAAATAATGTGACAATGTGCTCTTATGTTCCCAAAAAAAATAAAGCAGTAATTTTGCTTTCGACCATGCATAATGATGCTGAAATAGCTGACAGTGGGAAACCTGAAATAATTGAATATTATAATCGTACCAAAGGTGGTGTTGATCGAATGGACCAAATGTTTGCGGAATATCCAACACAAAGACAAACAAAACGATGGCCACTAGCGATGTTCTTCAACATGTTGGACATTACAGCTCTTGCAGCCTACATTGTCTACGATTTGAATAATCCTATGTTGCCTTGGAGAACAAACAACAAGCGTAAGCAGATCCTGCGCAGCTTGGCTGAAGCATTGTGTATGCCCATTATTGAAGCCAGAGCCATAAATCGTCAAGTGACGCGAAATTTTTCGACTAAAATTGCTATTGAAGCATATTTCAACCGACCGGTGGAATCAATGGTGTCAACAGCAGCATCAACATCTGCCGCAGCGCGCACGCCAAAACCTGTGTCCGGATCTTGCTATTTATGTTACGCACAAGAGGAAAAACGCCGTAGAAAAACCAGAAATCTGTGCGCCAAATGTAAGAAGCCAATGTGTCTTGAACATTCGGTCACATCAACAAATTGCTCTATTTGCCATGATTTTCCTTAGATATAAGATGCATTTTTATAATTTTTATAATAAAAGTCAATAATATAATGTGTGAAATGAATATTTTTAATTTTTCAAATAAAAAATAATATAAAAAATGTTTTTTTTTGATTATTATGAGAATTTTTACTATTGGGGTACAAACGTATCCCGGGTGTGTGTTTACGTATATAATGTGTTTTGAAGGCTGTAGCTCCTGAACCAATGGTCCGATCTGGTTCAAATTTTGAATTTGAACTCAAAACTAATAGCGGTATAGAGGTATAGCGGTTCAAAAGTTACAACACTTCAAAGTTGAAAGTGGATACATTTGTACCCGGGTGTGTGTTCTAGGGTTAAGAAAAGTACCAAATTTTTATATTATTAAAAAAATTTATAAATATTTTTTATTTGAGCTCACGGCCAGTAGTTGATAAACATTTATAAATAAAATAAAATTAAGTTTTTCTTCCCTTAATTTTATTTTCATTTTTATCAAGTACTGGTTTTGAGCTCAAACTAAAAATATGTATTTATACTTTTGGAGGCCAAATTTTTTTTTTTTTTTAATTTATCTTCCAATTAAATTTTGTATTATTCAGAATTCATTCCTGGAACACCATGAGTTTTCTCAAAAATACACGTTCACAAAAATTGGAGCTTTGCCTAAAATATAATGAAATTTTGAAAGAGGTTTTTTTTTTGGTAATTTCAAAAATAAAACTTTTTAAGGTTAGCACTCTGAGTAAAAAAAAGTATTATAATAAAATAATTTGGAGCTTACATTATAGCTTGATGTTTGGCCGAACTTCTTCTAAAATTTGTGGTATGCATCTTGATGACGCCGACTACAAACGGCGAATGATTTTTGTGAGATATTTTTTCACGGCTGAAACTCTCTCGGAGGTTTGCCATTGCCTAACTGCCAAGTAATTTCGACACATAGTTTCTGAGTAAAATAGTCTACTGCCCTTCTACCTTCACACTGCGCTTGTTCTCCGGCATCAAGTTTCCACGCTCCTCCTTTTTCCCCGCTTAGCTAAGTTTGATATCAATTTTACTCGATTAAATGCTGCCTCCAGTGAGCGCGGATGTTTGCCATGGCCTGCTAAGGCTATTAGAAAAAACGTTTTCTTTAATTTTTGTTGCTACTTGCGCCAGCCAGGATTTGAACCCAGGATGTACCGAATGAAGCGCGTAGACGTTACACAGTCGGCCACTATACAGAGATTTTTTAGTTGCGTCAGTTTTGATATAGAGCGTTGATATTTTTTATGTCGATTTTCCTCAAAATTTAGTCCAAACCTTTAATTATATTACGATGCTAGCATCTACATTAGAACCAAAATTTAAATTGCTACTTTTAAAATATACCTTGGTTAAAAGAAAAAACAATTTTTTAATTGAAAAGCTTTTATAAGATCTTTTTTCTATTTGGGCATATCATACAAACTTAGATCACCATAATAAAAAATCTTAACAGCTATCTTACTCGACTCTAACAGCAATGAATTTTGGAACAGCTGCTGCTGTTTCCGGACTGCATAAACATAGCTTCTAAATATTCTGTTCCGAGAAAATGACTTTTTTCTAAAGCAGGAGCGACTATCACGCAGTAGCGAAACCGTTTGACATGGAAAGTACCTTGGAAATGAGAAAGGCTTCAAAATCCTTGTATTCCTCTTATTTATAGAGGTAAAGATTGCTCGGGAAATTAGCTGCCCGATTTTATGTGTCCGGGACTAGGATTTTCTTTCACGCTATGAGTTGTTATTGACGATGTTTGTTGATGTTGATGTTTTGCCATCTATGTATATTTTTTCAAAACAAAATCGATGTTTTACTTTACGATGTTTGCATGCCTATATTCGCGTCCTTTCTTTTTCATTAATGTAATTATTTAGATACATATGTTTCTTAATTACATATATGTCAAAAAACTTATTATAATATTTTATAAATATATATAAATATATCTCAATGTTTTAGGTACATTTGTCTTCTTTTGAACACACTATTTTTGTAAAATTAGAAACAATGTAAAAATTTGATTTTCCATCCCTGCTAGTTGGTAAGAAAATGGAGATACAGCTAGTGAAATGAAAAGGGTAGGTTAGGTTATAGCAGCTGCCCTCGAACCATTGCTTAGGCTGAGGGCACACTGAGGCTCATTTGGGTGGTATGTGCTGTATGTTCCCCTAAAAAAGATGCCAATTCGAATGTTCTATGAAACGCTGGGGATCGTTTACGTCTGCTGATCCCAGATTCGGCCGACAGTCGAAGAAATACCGATGTAGCCATCTCTGTCCTCCACTTGCTTAAGCAGGGCAACAGCAGAGGTGGTGTTCAATGGTTTCCACCTCCTCCTCGTTACGACAACTGTGACAATATTTATTTTAAATCAGTCACCAGCTGCCACGAGCCTCCCAACAATTGGGTTCATTGTCCCATTTGCCAGCTCAAGGACATTGACCCTCAACCAGAGTCTACACGAAGACAGCGGTATACCTGCTCTTGCCAGTTCATCTGCTGCCCAGTTACTTGGTATATCGCTGTGGGCAAGGACCCCTGATACGCACGTGTGGTATCTGGCTGCTAGCTCGTTCAAAAGTTTTCTGAACTCGGCCACAGTCCTTGACAAGATTTCGCTCTAATCGAGCGACTATCGGAGAAGATAATTATTGCTTGCAGGTTAAGTACCGTATTAAGCAGCCAACGCGCAGTTTCTCGCTCGGCCTGAAAGAGGCTGCAGTGATTAGGCAGCCGGAAGCTGGGCCTTAGCAAGAAATCCTGAAAATAAGTCCCACTTCCAACTCTACCTTCCAGTTTAGAGCCGCCAATGTAAAGTACCGTGGTGTTGGTTTAACAGCCGATAGCTACGCCATCCACCAAGCCACTCATCGGATGAATTTGTGTGGTGAAAAAGTTTGCCTGCGCGATAATCGGAGGGACGTAATCAGTTCGCATAAAGTTTGCAGGGCATCAGTCCAGAATTTTTGAGTGGCCACATCTTGTGACACTCCATCTTGACAATGCGTTCAAATGTACAGCAATATAGCTTGCCTGTAGTTTTCCATATAAATCTACAGGCAAAGGACTTAGTGGGGTGTCTAGGCCTCTAGTGGGCGATAAGGTTAATGCTCCGGTAACTGTCATACAAGGTCCCCTTTGTACCTTGGTAAATTTAATTATAAATTTTTCCAGCGACGTCCCCAATACTTTGACGCCGTAGAACAAAATAGGATGTACTATCGCTGTGTATACCCAATGAGTGATGTTGGATTTGATACCCCACTTTTTGCCTATAGCAGATTTGCAGGCGTGCAGGGCAGAGTTTTAGCCTTCCTCGATCTTTCTTCCTCATTGCGTTTCCAGGTTAGCTGCCCGTCCAGAATAACACCCAGGTATTTAATCGCATCTGACAGTGTGCCTTTAACCGTTCAACGACTGAACTAGAGCTGGTACTTGGACAGTTTGTTCTTGTTCGCGAAGAGAACCATCGTAGTCTTTGCTGGGTTGGCATTCAGATCGCATGTTTTCAAACATTGTGAAGTAATTCACTTAGCACCTGGGCGTCCTTTCCAACTACCAGCAGAGCCAGGTCGTCCGCGTAAGCTATGGCTTGGCAGCTTGTGTTATGTAGGCGTAGAAGCTGACTGTTCATTGAGAGATGAGAGAACTCCACCTCGTGGTGTACCTCTAGTTGTGTATCTCGTGATTGATACTCCCCTTATTTCTGAATAAGTCTTTCTCGTGACATGAAGGAGATAAATAAAGTCACTAAGTGCCCCTCGAGTCCAACATATAATAGAAATTTTTCGATCGTCTCTGATATCAGCTTTCTCTCCTAGATTTTGAGAGCGAAAGACGTGATGCTTATTGGTCTGCCTCCTTAGGACTATAAGCCATATCTAGACAAGCTTTGTAAATAGCAGAGAACATAGGGCTTAGGATGTCCGTTGCCGCTTGCAGTTCAGCGAGAAAGCTCGGAGATTTGTATGATATTATGTGTTTGTGGAAAAGAAAAACTGATATACTATTATGAAGCTTAGCAGAAATATTTCAATAAGAACCAATATTTGATGAAAGTCTACTTACTCGCATGCGTTTCTAGTTCCAGAACGTATAAAGTCGCTGCATTCGCCGAGAAACTGGCACATCCTACATATAGTACATATAGTATGTACATATGTATCATTTGAATTTATTGCAAAGTTTTGCAAGTTGCGAACGCCACAGCAAACGGGCGAGGCGTGCCAGCAATAAACTTCGGCACGATTTCATACATACGCATAGTACTACATATAAATCTATATGTATGTGTGTTATCTGTTGGCCAAGTTTTCGATTGTATCTACTAGTTACATGCGTCTAACGCACACACCCGCGCACACCGACACGCGTGCTCATTTTGTTGGCAACTGGCAACTGGCAACTTCCTGCATTCCCCAGTTGGCAACTAATTTGTCAATGTCAAATGTGATTTTCGCGTAGACGTTTTTCGCGGCCAGATCGAGCACATGCCACTACTGCCAGTAACATAGATTATATTTGAAAATACAGACATAACATATTTTTAGTATTTCTGTAAATGTGCGAGAGCGCGAGCGCGTCTGTAATGGCATTTTTGTTTTTGTTTTTGTATTTAAAATAAAAAGTTTCTATACCAGCGTTGAGTTTGAGCCGCATATAACCCAAACACTCAGTCATAAAGCAAAATAATTGGTAACATAGCATTGAGCGCCAAGAGCACATCACCCATTCGAATACCAAAGAAAAAGCACATCAAAAAAAAAAAAAAAGAATTAAAATAAGCTACGAAACCGCAATACGTCAGTTTGCGGTGCAAAGTTGAAGAAAATTAAAACCAAATGTTTCATCCTTGGTACAATTAACAGGTAGCCGCTTCAGGGTTGCAATTTTGATTTTTTTTCTGTTTACTTTTAATCTGAATTGTCAAACCTTGTTTACATTTTATCAAAACAAACAAATTTGTTTACAAGTGACTTGTGCTGTGAATTATTTTTGTTAAATTTTTATTTTAAATAAAAAGTGCGAAAACCAAGAAAATTCAGAAATGGGAAAGTGTGTTATTTGCAGCAAAAGATGGGTTAAAGGGGGTGGTCCCTTTTTCAAAGTACCACAGGATCCGCGGAGAATGGCCGATTGGAACAGAGCTTGTGGCATCACGCTCACAGCAAACGACGTGGTTTGCGTGGAACATTTCGCGAAATCGGACTTAATTGGTGGTGCCCAACGAACGCATCTTATATTCTATACCTAAATTCCAATACACGACATAGAAATGTGCATTTAAAAGTTTATAAATTTAATATTTAATTGTTTTTACTCACGTTTCTTGCTATGGCGTAGATTTTTGAATTGTCAAACTGTATTTACACTCACAAAGTTTAACATTTCTGTTTAGACACTTTAGGTTTTTCAAACAACAACAAAATACAAGCAGGGTTGAAATTTTCCTAATGCGGCTACCTGTATTATTGTACCAAGGTTTCATCCAATTAAAGTAGACCACTCAAGGCAATATCTGACTTATTTGGTTTTGTGTACAAAACTGCTCCCAAAAGTATGCTATAATACCGGTGTGACGATGTTAGCCTATTCGGAGCTAGATTTAAAATTTTTTTTTGCTTACTAGCCTCAAAATTTTTGTTTTAGCTTCGTGGCTTTTTTCTAGAGTATTTCGCTTAAAATATTATTTTCATGATTAGGTAAAGTATGAACTCTAGAAAAAAAAAGTCAATAACACTATGCGACCGACTGTGAGGCCCAAAAGGAACGGGGTTTCATTTGTATTTTTTTAAAGCACATCCATCTAAAAGTAAACTCCAAGCCTAAGTCGTTTTTGAAAAAAACCGTAAAAAATATTTGGATAGTCGTTAAAGATAAAAATATTCCACAATATTTGCAAAATTTTGCTAGAAGTGTTCTCAGACAAAAGCTGTGTGCGAATAAATTCAAACTGTACATAAAATAAAATAACAAATTGTTTTAAAACTTTAATAACAGGTCTGTTAAATTGTGCTAATAATGTGAATAATGTTAAGAAGAGCATACAAAATTTGCTAGCATAGTTCACGGCGACATATCTTCTTGTTATGGACTTTTACGTTGTTTTTATAACATTATTATAATAATACATATTATATTAATATTATTATAATATATTATTCCGAAGAATAATTTTGAAGAACATCCTCTAACGACTTTTTAAATTCTTTTAATGGGGTTTCTTGAAATAAGAAACAAAACGATAACTTTGTGGCGGGAGTTAATTGGTTAAAATCTATTGGGAAAATACTTTTCGCGAAATTGTCCTGCACATATCTATATTGAATTTTAGTTTTTTATTCACTCATATATTTTAAAATTTGCTTGCACTTTTTCGAAAGCAACTTAGCTTGAGACATAATCTAACTTCTACAAACCCTTTGGGGGTTTTACTCCGTAATAAATTGGGGTACTTTGAAAAAATATTAACAAAGTTCGGAATTACCAAATAATTGTCGCCCAGTGTAATCGATCTCCAACCCCAAATTTCTAAGAATATATTAGTTAAAAGAAGAGTGAGATAAAATTGTGAACGCTCTTTAATCGAGTTGGCAACCCAAATACGACTTGAGTTCTATTCTATAGATGCATGTTTTCTTTGCAAAGCTAAAAGTGTTTTCTGTCACCTTTTCCGTGGAAGTGAACAGAGGTTCCAGAATTCAAAAATGCATTAAACAAGATCCCTTGTTCTGATCTTGTCGAATTGATATATAATTTTAAGTAGCGCCGTACAAATTTTAAAACCTAAGCAACGGAAAACGTCTAAAATAAAACGTGTTGTTTAATTTTAACTAGGTGATCATCAAGCCTTCTTGTTAAATGTTGCTAAAATTTTTAATTGCCAATGAACTCTTTTTTAAAATATCTTTATACGCTGATTCATGCACTTCTGTTTCATTAGATGCAAATGACATTATATAATTACATTAGGTCTGATGTTGTTTATATCAAATTCATACTTGGATAATGTTTATTTCTACTAGTAATGAGAAATAAATCTTTCATAAAATAGAGATACTAGTCATATCACAATCATGTATTATTTGTTTTTGCCCAATTTATTTAAATCAACATAACTTTTTAAACTGTTGTAAGGAAAGTATTTTGAAAAAAGACAACAACAGTCAGAGCGGTAGAAATTATAGATGCTATTTCGGATACTGGTGGCTTATATTTAGTTTATTTTTTCATGAAATTTAACACTTTCTTATCCTACAGAAACTGAAGTTTCTTTTACAAAGGGAACAAGGTACGGCTCCTTACTTCCCCTAAACTCTACGGTCCAAGCCTTCAATTCAAACTTATGTAGAGCCAAATACCTTGTAGTAATTCTCGACAGCAATCATCATCAATCAATAACTGGCACTATAACTGCTTAGGCGATTTTGGCCGATTCTAATAAAGCTCACCATTCGTTCGCTTGCTTTACTAACTGGCGCTAACTGGAGACACCAAGTGAAGCCAAGTCTTAGTTCACCTGGTCTTTCCAACGTAGAGGAGGCCATCCCCTTCCTCTTTCGCCACCAGCGGATACCGCGTTAAACACTTTCAGGGCTGGAGCATTTTCTTCCATGCCATGTTGCCTGACCTCTTTAATTCTGCAGCTCAAATTATATTTTGCAGCATAACTAATGTTTAAAAAGTAGCTTGGTAGAGAGTTACATTGTCTGAAATATCGTTTGGTATCAAGCGGCTCGCATAGGTCAATCCCAATTCTTATTGAGCTGGTGGTGTTGCTAAGCAACATTTTACATAGCCGTATTGGTTTTGTTGCGATACTAAATTCAGTTAAGGAGACATATAGGCCACTTCTGCTGTCGAAAGCTGATTTAAAGTCGATAATCTTCTCACAGGTCATTTCCGAGGTCTGGCGTAACGTGAATATCTGGTCGATAGAGTTCAATCAGTTCGTTGGAGGTTAACTTCAGTGTGAGAACTTCCGAGTGTATTATTGCTATTGAACAATACGCTCGATAGAACTTTGTATGAAATGTTAAGGGATCACCCTTCTTCTGAATTATGCAGAGCACTTTGAAATTCCTATCGGCGGACAGGCATTGGTCAGACCATATTCTACAAATAAGGTTAGTAGTACTACTTGAACTTCATCGAGGTCGGGTGACGGGATGTTATGCTAAAAGGCTGACGAATTGGAAAGAAATGGTACGCCTGTCCCAGTACGCAGGGTAGGTATACCAAAGCCCACTTTCAAACTTCGCGCCAGTAACATCGCCATACAAGAAGTAACCGCGTGGCTCACGATACGTCTACTTCTGGTCTAATTGCAGGCACATGAATTGAGATTAGGAGTAAACGCGCTGGACTACTATCGCAGCTGCAAATAAAAAGGACTGCCCGGCACTCAGCAGAAGACACCTAAATACACGCGGAAAACCTTCGCCACACAAATTTGGGGAGATAGCGAGAATTAACATAAGAGAAGTCCCAAAGTTCATTACGCAAACGAAATGGTTTGACTCCTGGTGAGCGTAAAAAACAACAAGCACTCCGTATGGCATTGCAAAAGGAATACTCGAATAGCCACTCTAATCTGACCCAACTAACCACCCTATGCCGATACATTGACAAAATTTACTACACCTAAAACTATGACCAGAATATAACATCATTGTTGAGTCCTTAGTAGCCGCATCAATATAGGACCGAAACCCTTCTTTGGCTCATAATTTTAGTCGTAGTGAATCTGACAACTGTCAGGTTGGTGAGTGTGGTCAGTGTATCAGCACAGTGAGTCAATTTAACTTCAGTTTTTTTTTACCACGTGTGGCCACGTGCACCTCGTTTAAGACACCCAAAATATGCTGCAAATTTAAACAAAATTACTTAACTTTTTGCAGGAAAAACTTTTTCTAACCAAAGTTAGAAAATAAAATCAAATAGCACCTGAAAGTATGCTTTAATTTCTCATCATTGCCGCACAATCGCCTGTGGGTGAGTCGGTCAACGTACCAACCAAATATCGCGTAATTGCATACCATTATGAAAACTTTGTGGCTTATCTGAAATCATTTCCAAATCAAATGGAGCAAAGGCGAACAAGAACAACAAGGAGAGGGATATAAGAAAATGGTAACAAATGTATCACCCCAATATATTTCCATAAAATTAATGGCTAAAGGCTAGTCGAAAATATCAAATTAGATAGGAAAACATTTTTTTTGGCGTACAATAATTTAATAAATGAACTGAAACTGAATGAGAGGATTGTAAGTGTTTACCCAAAATGGATCTATTAGCGCCTAACACAGAGAGCATGTTCGTGTTAATAGAGTAAAATGACGCGACATCCGTTGTCAGTGTCAACAATAATACAAATGACAGCTGTCTTGTTTTTTGTTTTCCATTTCACTTTTGTTTCAAAATATAAATTATGCGCACAGAAGCGTAAAAGAAGAGCAAAATGATAAATGTCGTTAACTTATTTTGTTGTTGTTTGTTGTCCTTTCAAATTAATTTTCTTTAATGTAAATTTTTGTTTTACTGTCTAAAAGTTTTTCCACACCACTTGGTGTATGTGAATTTTAAGCGGCTTAATGCCAAACAATTAAATACACAATATGTACATATGTATAATATTTGTTGAAATCTTTCTGCTTTCTTTGCCATATTTATTAGCGTACCTATTCAGCTAGGCGCATCAGAAAACCCAGCCACGCTATGCCATGCCAG
>CATOUQ010000060.1:0-56238 GCA_951828415.1 Anomoia purmunda
GGACTAATTGTAAGAAAAATTAAGAAATATGAGTGATGAAAAATAATTATAATATTAATTGAAATATTGGAAAAGAAAAAAGTAGAATTAGTAATTTTGTGAGAAAAGAAAAAAGTTGAAATTAAAAGTAAAATTATAAATGAAAATATTGTGGAAAAAATATGTATGTCACAAACAGTGAAACAAAAGTAAAATTTATTTTATAGAATAAGATAATCAACGATAACAAAGCAATACTTACTTATTTACTTAATTGGCGCTATAACCGCTTAAGCGATTTTGGCCGAACTTCTCTTACAATTTGTGGTATGCGTCTTGATGTTGTAACACAAATTGAAAAAAATAACAAAGCAATAACAGACTGTAAAAACATAACAAAAAACATACAACAAAGTTGAGGTACTAAAGCTATCCTTCAACTTATAACATTTCTCTAATTCCGCGATTCCTTATACGGATCCTCCGGAGTAGAAAGGGCCTTCTTCCCAGAAGAGGTCATACAAAAAAAAAAAATAGTAATATTATCAAAAATTAAAACATAAAAATAAACGTAATAATTTTTTTTCTAAGCATTAAGAAAATTTAATAAAAATTTTGTAAAATGGCCAAATATAATAATGTCATTAGGCCACCAGTGTTGGCATGTAATCTATCGCAACCAAATCCAGAAACATCTAGGGGAATGAGTAGCCAAATTGAAGCAATCGTAAATAGACTAGTTGACGCTAGATTAAACCCAAGGGTAAACCAAACAATAGAACTAGATCAGACTATTACCATGACCAACGAAAATAATATAGGAGAACTAAAGGGTGGTTAAATTTTAAGGGCCGATGTTTAATGTGAACCATACCTAAACGTCAAGTTTTTTTCTGCATTTCATTTGACATTTCTCAATTTCAGACCAACTCAATTTGAACATGCAAAGATACACAATCGAGCAACGTGTTAAAGTTATTCAGGCTTATTATGAAAATAGGCGTTCAAATCAAAATGCATATCGTGAAAATCATCATCAGTGATGAGACACATTTTCACCTCAGTGAATTCGTTAATAAGCAGAATTTCCGCATTTGGGCGAATGATAATCCAAGAGTGATTGTCGAAAAACCAATGCACCCACAAAGAGTGACTGTTTGGTGCAGTTTATGGGCTTGCGGCATTATCGGGCCGTATTTTTTCCAAAATGAGGCCGGTCAGGCAGTTACTGTCAATGGTGTTCGCTATCGTGAGATGATAACGAACTTTTTATTGCCCGAATTGGAACATATGGACGTGGACGATATGTGGTTCCAACAGGATGGTGCCACTTGCCACACAGCCAACGAAACAATGGCTCTTTTGCGCGACAAATTCAATGGCCGTGTTATCTCACGTGGTGGCGATGTCAATTGGCCACCAAGATCATGTGATTTGACACCGTTGGACTACTTTCTTTGGGGTTATTTGAAGAAAAAGATGTACGTCGATAAGCCAGCAACAATTCAAGAGCTAAAGTATGAGATAATTCGCCACATTAACGGCATAGAACCTCAATTATGCCTCAGCGTCATCGAAAATTTGGACCATCGGATGGAGGTGTACCGCCGAGGTCGCGGCAGACATTTGGCCGATATTTTGCTCCATACATAATTGAATCACACCATATTATCATAATAAAAAGAAATTACAATAATTTCCAAAATAATTTGAGTTTTATTCAAAATCAACATCGGCCCTTAAAATTTAACCACCCTTTAAAATAACCGACGTCTCCATAATCCTAATCCAGCACTACCAGGGAATTCCCCCTAGGATTTTTAGTAACCGTATTAATCCTAATACTAAGGGAAATCCCTATTTGTATCCAGAATTAGCATATCTCCCACAGCTGCCAAGAAGCCCCAATCCTACTCCAAATCCTGGTTTTGGATATAACTATTACAATAATCCTAATAATTTTAGAAACAATCCTGGTCCACCTCCTCGTCCTTTTGGTCCAAGAAATGTCAACTATATGAATCGACCGTCGCAAAATAACACTTCTCAGGGTAAAAGACCAGCATCAACGCAACTTTATACAGACAAAAGGCAGCGTAATTATAATATAGAGACTCAAGACTACGAAGACGTTATGGACAATATCGAAGAAGCAGGGCAATCATTACATGACTACGTTTATCCTTCTGAAAATTTAGAAGAGAACTACCAAACAGAACGCGGCTCCTCTTAAAACATTGACTTTACTGATATTCATTTTTTAGAATAATTAGCTCTTCATTGTCTTACATTGAATGTAAAACAGGCAATGGAAAGATTATTAAGATATTGATAGGCACCCGGTCTAACAAAAATTATGTGCAACCCTGTTTGCAAAAAAAACCTATAAGAAATGAGACACCATTTTTCGCAACCTCTATCGGAGGAAATATTTCCATCACTCACCACACCTTTGCAAACGTTTTCGGATTAAACGACACTGCCATAAAATTTTTCTTGCTACCAACATTAAAATCCTTTCACGCCATTATTGGAAATGATTCATTAAAACAATTTGAAGCAGTAATACACGCAAAGGGTAACTATATGTCAATAGGAAACAGATTAAAAATGAAATTGAAGCAACAATTTTCTCAAGCCTTAAATCTTATTAATATCAGGACAGGACATCTAAATCAAATTCAAAAAGAAAAATTGCAAAAGTTGATTATTAATTTCAGGACACTATTTGCCGATCCTGAAGAAAAATTAACTTTTACTACCACAGTAAAAGGCGAGATTCGCACCACCACAGACAGGCCAGTTTACACTAAAAATTATCCTTATCCAATGTGCCTAAAAGAACAAGTGGAAAAACAAATTAAAGAATACTTACGCGATGGAATCATTCGACCATCTAGGTCACCATACAATGCCCCTGTATGGGTAGTACCAAAAAAATTAAACGCATCAGGAGAAAAGAAATACCGTATGGTGGTCGATTACACTACTCGACAAATTTTGATCAACTTTAGTCTCCAAGAATAAAATAGTCCTTTCCTAAAGTGAAATTTTCTCCTGATTCCGAATATGACTTTCATTTTCTTGTGGCAGAAAATATGAAAATTCCCATTTTTGCAGAACACTACTTCATATAGGTACGGCAAAAATTTGTATTTTTCATTTTTTCGTTTTAAACTGTTGAATTATGCATTATACTAATTCCCATAAAAATGTCTTGCCTTCACCTCCCTCAAGTATCTTCAGTAGTTTGGCCACTATGCCAAAAAACGTTCAAAAAATGTTGAAAAAAAAACGAAATTTTTTACACAATTTCAGATTTAACCACTTTAAAATCGGAAAAATTCTATTGACGAAAAAAAGTTAGCCCTCCTATGTTGTAGGTAATTTAACTACGAAAATTTTAAGCATACCAGCACAACAATCGGACGTGCCATTGAAACTATAGCCCCGTTAACTTGCAAGCGTCTATCCTACAATTTTAGTATTACTCTGATAAAATTGGCGAGACATTTCATTTGGTCACTCTACCTTAGGGTCTAATAAATTTAAAAAGACATCAAGTATTTAATTGTCACTACTGTTTGTTGTAAATTTTGTTTTGCAAATTGTAGTGCAAATTTATACATACTATATCGGTAGATGTGTTTACGAAATGGCTTGTTGCAAAAGAGATTTTAAATGTAAAAATAATCCGGATGATTTTTGCTTTATTTGCGGACATTATATTTTCGGAAACTCAGCTCGGAAAATAACTAATTCTGTCAGAGATGCATACTTTCATTATTTCGGTTTCCGTGTAAAAAATCTCGATAAATCTTGGACACCTAATTTTATTTGCGCCTCCTGTAGATTAACTTTAATGAGATGGGTATCGGGTAAAGGTCATAACATGAAGTTTGGTGTTCCAATGATGTGGACTGAACCCTTTAACCACGACCAGTGCTATTTTTGCGTGATAGACCTTAAAGGTAAAACGAGAAAAAAGAGGAAATTAATAAGTTATCCAAATGTGGCATCAGCTAAAAAACCAAAACTACATGACCATACCTTACCCATACCTAGACCGCCTATAAGTTTTGAAGCCTCAAGCGAAAGTGACTCCGAAGCAGATAATTCAGAAAGTGGACAAGAAGGAGAGATCCCACATCGAGTCTCACAAGCCGAACTTAATGACTTGGTCAGAGATTTGAAATTATCGAAATTTGATAGCGAAGTTCTAGGATCTCGTTTGCAGCAATGGGGCAGCCTGGGCCCTTCGACAAGTACTTCCAAATTTCGAAATAGACACAAGACTTTCTCTTCTTTTTTTACTAAAAGTGAAAATATTTGCTACTGCAATGATGTTCAAGGTTTATTTGAAGCACTAAAATTAGAAAATAAAGTGGATGATTGGCGCTTGTTTATAGACAGTTCAAAGCATAGTTTAAAAGCAGCATTACTCCATAAAGGAAATTCGTTACCGTCAATACCAGTGGCACATTCTGAGAATACTAAAGAGACTTATTTAAGCATATCAAATTTACTTGAGCTCATTCAATATAAACAATTTAATTGGAAAATTTGTGCGGACTTAAAGGTAAGCAGTTTCGGTGGTACAGTTTAAAATAAATAGTATATGAAATACATCCTAGGTTGTAGCTATAGTTCTCGGACTTCAAGGAGGTTTCACTAAATATTGCTGTTTTCTCTGTCTTTGGGACAGCCGTGCTAGAGAAACCCATTATATTCAGGAAAACTGGCCACCAAGAGCTGAGTACGAACCAGGTGCCTTCAATATCGCAAACCCGCCTTTAGTAAATCCCGAACGAGTTATTTTGCCAGCACTTCACATCAAATTAGGATTAATGAAAAATTTTGTAAAGGCTTTAAATAAGGACGCGCCATCCTTCCAGTACCTAACGAAATTTTTCCCTAAAATAACTCAAGCCAAATTAAAAGAAGGTATATTTGTTGGTCCGCAAATTAGAAAGTTGCTGAAAGACGAAAATTTTGCGAATCATTTATCATCAGTAGAAGCAGCGGCTTGGGACAGCTTTAAGCAAGTCGTTAGTGGGTTTCTTGGCAACAACAAAGATCCCAACTATAGAGAGATGGTCAAAGCCTTGTTGAAAAACTACAGTGCTATGAAATGCAACATGTCCCTCAAAATGCATTTTTTGCATTCACATTTGGATAATTTTCCCGCAAACCTAGGTGCTGAAAGTGATGAACAGGGTGAAAGGTTTCACCAAGACCTCATGATTTTTGAAATCGTTACCAAGGTTTTTGGAATGAAGAAATGATGGGAGATTATTGCTGGACAATAATACGGGAGACAAACCCAGAAAATTATAAACGGGTAGTTAGAAGTACCCACGTCCCTCACTATTGACCACCACGGTAAAATCGCTCAATTTGACTTTTTTAGATGTAGATATGTATGTATGTATTTAATGTTGTTGTCGTTGTTGTTTTTTACTGAATTGCTGATTTATACTCATATTACTCAATTGAATACAGTTTAACGTGCAAACATATGTCTATAATAAAACGTTATAAAAAAATAAAAACCTAGTTTGAATAAAAATTTTCTCTATAAAAAAATTGTAGGATAGACGCTTGCAAGTTAACGGGGCTATAGTTTCAATGGCACGTCCGATTGTTGTGCTGCTATGCTTAAAATTTTCGTAGTTAAATTACCTACAACATAGGAGGGCTAACTTTTTTTCGTCAATAGAATTTTTCCGATTTTAAAGTGGTTAAATCTGAAATTGTGTAAAAAATTTCGTTTTTTTTTCAACATTTTTTGAACGTTTTTTGGCATAGTGGCCAAACTACTGAAGATACTTGAGGGAGGTGAAGGCAAGACATTTTTATGGGAATTAGTATAATGCATAATTCAACAGTTTAAAACGAAAAAATGAAAAATACAAATTTTTGCCGTACCTATATGAAGTAGTGTTCTGCAAAAATGGGAATTTTCATATTCCGATATCTCGGAAACTAGATCTGCCACAAGAAAATGAAAGTCATATTCGGAATCAGGAGAAAATTTCACTTTAGGAAAGGCCTATTTTATTCTTGGAGATTTTTTTTGTCGAGTAGTGTTATTGAAAGTTAATCTTAGTAACAGTGCCCGACAAATATCCGATTCTCGAAATAAATGATGTATCGTCCCAACTCGGTAAAAACAAGTATTTTTCACCTATCGATTTAAAAAGTGGATTCCACCAAATCCCACTTAAAGAATCTGATATTGAAAAAACAGCGTTTTCTATAAACTACGGCAAGTACGAGTTTACTTGACTGCCTTTCGGACTGAAAAATGCCCCATCAATTTTCCAAAGGGCCCTCGACGACATTCTTAGGGACCACATCGGCAAGCGATGTTATATTTGTATATACATATGATATTATCATCTTCAACAAGGACCAAGAAACCCATTTCAATGACATAAAAATTATTTTCGAGATTTTAGAAAACGCAAACTTAAAAATACAATTAGATAAGAGTGAATTTTTAAAATCTGAGGTTGAGTTTCTGGGATTCATTATTTCCGAGAATGGTCTCAGACAAACCCAAAAAAAACGACGCAATAGTGAACTTTCCAGCGCCCCAAACCTTGAAAGATCATCGTTCCTTTGTGGGACTTTCAGGGTACTATCGCCGCTTTATTAAGGATTACGCGAAGCTGGCAAAACCCCTTACAGTCCTTTTAAGAGGGGAAGATGGGCGTAAGCCCAAAAATGTTTCAAAGAAAACACACATATCACTAGACGAAAAAGCAGTCGATGCATTAAAAAAAATTAAATTATCTCTGACAGCCGAGGAAGGGATGCTCATTCATCCTGACTATTCAAAAGAGTTCCAATTAACAACATACGCGTCTAACTATGCGATTGGAGCTGTCACAGAATGATAAACCAATTGCTTTTATATCTAGAACACTAAGCCAGACAAAAGAACACTACGCCACGAATGAAAAGGAAATGTTGGCAATTATCTGGGCTTTAAGCAATTTGCGAAATTACCTTCACGGATCAGCGAAGGTTAAAATCTACACCGATCACCAGCCCCTGACGTACGCAGTCAGTGCAAGAAACAATAATAATTAAATGAAGAGATGGAAAGCCATCCTGGAAGAGTACAACTACGAGTTGTATTACAAACCAGGAAAGGGAAATGTGGTCGCGGATGCACTCTCGCGACCTCCCCAAATAAACTTACTGACGGGAACTATGTGGATGTAATTCCTTCAAATAGATTCAAAATATTTTTTCCCACGTACCACAGACATACCTTTACAGAAAATTACTACTCTCAAGAGAAATTAATTGAAATATTAAATCAATATTTAAATCCATCAGTCGTAAACGGTTTATGCACAGAAGAGCATATTCCTGGCAAAATCCAAGAAATTTACACTTCAGAAATTATAAAATGAGATTCACGCGCAAAGTATTAACTGACCTAACGGACGAAGCTGAACAAGAGAACGAAATCTTAAAAAAACGCAAACGTGCACATCGCAGTGCATGCGAAAATAAAGAACAGCTTCTACGATCATTTTATTGCCCAAGGATGCAATCGAAATAGACTCAATAACAAAACAGTGTAAACTATGTAAAACGCAAAAATACGAAAGACACCCCCCAAAGCCAATAATACAACCGACTCCAATCCCACAATATCCTGGACAGATAGTATATTTAGATATTTACTACACAAACGACAGAGTAATCCTAACTGCAATAGATAAGTTTTCTAAATATGCGCAAGTGACATTAATCAAATCAAGAGCCTCACAACACATTAAAGAACCTCTTAGATGATTATTGATGTGTTTCGGAATACCAGAAAAAATAGTTATCGACAATGAAAAATCATTAGGATCAGCCTCAATAGTACATCTTTTAGAAGATCAATTAAATATCGAGATATTTAAATGCCCCCCTTACACCAGTACAGTGAACGGACAAATCGAACGTTTCCATAGTACTTTATCAGAAATAATGCGTTGCCTGAAAGCAGAAAAAGCTCATTCATCCTTGCACGACCTCCTCGACAAATCCATTTGGAAATACAATTATTCGATTCACTCTACCACAAAACAAAAACCTATAGAGCTATTTTTTGGACGAATTGTGACGTCTGACCCTCATCAAATCGAAGCCGAAAAGCAAAAGAATATTCATAGACTTCAAAACAAACAAGACGCTGATCTTAATTATCACCACAAATAAGGAAGCCTTTTAAAAATTATAATAAAAGAATTGGAAATAAACTCACTTGTCGTTATAAAGAAGAAACTGTATCAGAAAATATAAATAGCACAGTTACCACAAATTCTGGACGAATAGTTCATAAAGGGCTTAAAAGAAACTGAAAAAAATTTATCAATTAAATAAAAAAATAAAAAATATATAAAAATAAAACCAATCTATACATAGCTGACAAACATGACACCGAGCTACTTAAAAACATACTTAACGGACTCAAACCTAGACGAAAACGATCCTTGAACATCCTTGGGACTGCTTGGAAATGGTCAGCAGGCTCACCAGACCACGACGATTTCCAAATGATATCCGATCAAACCAGTGATTTATTGATCAACAATGACAAACAAGTAATAATCAACAGGCTACCTATCAACCGACTAAATGAAATTTCGAAAATAACAAACACACTTAAACACTGTCCAGTCAAGTGAAATAGCAAAAAAAGAGATCATATATAGTACAGAACGAAAACTTAAGATAATTAAAGAGGAATTGGTTCATATAGATTATTCAATACAGTGGGCAAAAGCAGGCATCGTCAACTCCTTTATTTTATTAAATTTCGAAATTAACATTACAAAAACCTTTTCGAAGAACAAAAAATTACTTTTGTAAATTCAATAGAAGCCTTAGAATTCAGCGAAATAAAAATCGCTTCAAATCAATCAACTTTGTGGTACGTTGTATCGCTACCATTAACAGGGAAACCCAGTTGTAAAAATTGTTATTAAAACCCGTAAAAATGAAAAATGTTAGCATTAAGTTAGAATTTGAAAATATAATGTTGTGCAAAAATGAAATATTCGGAATCAAAAATCATTGTAATACTTTAGATGGCATACCAATTTGTAAATCCTCTAACTTTGTTAATATAACTAGCTCTAGCTGCATTCCTAATTTAATCAAAAGCTTGCCTTCAACATGCACCACAACTAATAATCAACATTTACCATCAGTCGAAGAAATAACATCCAACATTCTCCTACTAAATGACCACAGCGGAGATGCATTAATTGATAACAGATACGCGTCACTGCAAGGAACCTTCCTGATTCACCATAGCAACTCCACAATCATAGTGCAAAATCAATTATTTATAAGCAAGCACCTATCAGCCGCTAAACCATTACCTGCAATAGCACAAATTTCAAATGCGACCAATACCCTCAAAGAAGCCCTATCATTACAGATGCTGAAAGAATTACAGGTTACCAACACCGAACAGCTAAGAGAAATCAAGTACAAATATGGCGCTAGCTTAACCACCAATTTCATCATCTTTGGCATAATAATCAGTCTACTATCATAAAGAACGTACACCTTCAGGAGAAACTACAAAGTTACCATAAAAACTCCAAAAAGTAATATAGATCACATCTCCTGCACCTCAAACCACAACTTAAAGGGGGAGGAGTTAACTCCACAAAAGTTAACAGCGCAGTTCCCACGCGCAACACACTTTCTGCTGACGCTATGTCTGCCAATTTTTAATATCATATCACACAAATGCCTTAACCGTGGGAAACAGACAAGGCATGTGACAATATGCCGCCGCAAGCTTACGTTAAGAAACGTTATCTTTAAGTTAGTTCTGTTTTTGAATTCAATAAATAAAGATGTGCTCAAGAGCACTAAAATATATTTTTTTATAACTTTATATTAGAATAAAGTAAATTTGCATTCCAATTTATATAGTTCAGGGATGGTTCCAAAAACAATGTATTGTCTATTCCGAATATACTACTGCATAATTTTTTCTTTAAAAGCGAAAATATTTGAATGAATTGCGTCTTCACTCAGGTTTTCTTCACTAACAAAGTTAGCCTCTGCTGCAGATTCACCTGAAACTACAGGCTGCACGGCCACTTCCGCAGCTTCTAATATTTCGCTACTTTCACCTCTTAATCTGTTTAAATAAACTTCCTTCTGCTTTTTTATCGTCTATTGATATTCCCTTAACTCATTTTGTTGTTATTTAATTACTTTTTGACTTTCAGTAGTTTCACAAATAAACTTATTACAATGCGACATTTTTTAAAATGACGCTTAAGATGCCGAAAATTAACTAAACTAACAATAGCGATCGCTGAATATTGTGGAAACCGAGCGGCCCGAATGAAGAACAACGCAATACATTTTCCATACATACTAGAGTGATGCCAAATGAAAGGGATTTTTCCTTTATGGTAAATTTTATAGGTAAATGAACTAAAAGGGAAGAAATTTTTTATATTTGTGAAATAAAAAGTGATAATTTTTTCAGTTTAACACAAATTCTATTACTGATTTTTTAACCTTCATGTGCTCGGCTGTCTACATTTGTAGCATTTTTGCAGAAAAAGTGGAAAAGCAAAAAAAGTTCCACATCCACATGTCCCAAGTTTTCAGTAACTTCCTATAAATCATTTCTAAAGGGTTTTGCTTAAAAGCTTAAAAATCATAATTGGTTAGACCTCCAGACCATACATTAAAAAATGACCATCTCCTGGCCGGCTGTCTACAAATGTAGACACCATATAAAATATACTTATGCATAGCGGCATCACTTTTGTATTCGACTACAAAGTGTTTGCTTTGAACATGCTTACACATGAATTTTTGTAACGGCTCTTTTTCTTTGGTTTCTTATCTACGTTAGTACATGCATACATATTAGTACATATGTACATACATACATGCGTATTTGGCTACAAAAGAATAGAGGCGCCGTAAATTAACGAACGTTTATTGCTATGTTGTAGTGGCAAGCAAAGCGATCAGTAATTATTGTGCAATTTGCAATAAGGTGTAAAAGTTTAGCTCCGAAAATTAAGTAAGAAATTATAATATAATTATATTATAATATTATATTTTAATACATTTTGTTAATTTTACTTTAGAATTAAAAAAAAAAATATGTCGCAACGCGCTTCAAATCAGAATAGTCGAGTGGTTAAGCGGTAAGTAAATGTTCTTCTTTTGTCAGAATTATTATAAACAAGAAGTGTACTATCAGCCTAGGGTACGAAGATCTTCAGGAGCACACTCAAAATTTATTGGAAGAGACTAGCGAAGAAAATTTGGACTTTTGCGTCGATTCGGACGATGACTACATCCCAGCTGACCATACGAATTCCAGCTCGAACAATGCTTCTGGTGCCACTGCAAGTGGTCCGATTGCAGTCAATATCGAAGAATCGGATGCAGAAAGTGAATTTATACTTGAAGAAGACGATATCCGCGATGATGAGCAGGAAGAGGGAGTATTGTTCGAAAGAGATTTCGAGCATGGTTTAGAAGCAGAGGAGCCTGTCACGGAGCAACGCCCTGGGGCATTGATAGCAAAAGACCATACTGTCTGGCTTACTAATTTGTCAAGGCAGGCTGTTCGTGTAAGTACTCATAATATATTTCGCGGCACTGGTGTTGGCCAATCTCGGTCTACCAAAGGGCTTATCGAGTCTGCCGTATTTGATTTAATATTTACTCCGTCGATGCTTGAACAAGTTCTTATTGACACTAACGAAAAAGCTGAGACAATCTTTAAAATTTGGAATAAAGGAAACCCCACCGCAAAGGAAAGAGTGTGGAAAAAGTTGATATACATGGAACTGAGAGCTTTCCTAGGTATCCTATTGTTGGCGGGCGTAAATAAATCGAGTGATGAAGATGTGGATATACTGTGGAGTGCAGAAGGCCTGTGTTATTACCGGACAACAATGTCAAAATCTCGCTTCAAAGAAATAATTCGCTTTATTCGGTTTGACAGTCAGCGTACTAGAGCTGCTAGACTAGCTATCGATAAGACTGCTCCAATCTCAACATTGTGGCAGCAAATGAACCGAAACCTTCGCAAGTACTACCAACCATCGGGAGAAATAACAGTAGATGAACAACTTTTCGGCTATCGCGGACGAACTAGATTTACGCAGTACATACCTTCCAAGCCAGCAAAGTATGGGATAAAGATTTGGTTTGCATGCGATGCCAAGTCGTTCTATCCACTCAACAGCGAGATCTACACTGGAAAGCGTTCAAATGCAAGTCGAGCAATTAATGTGGGAGAAAGTGTCGTACGAAATTTAGTTTGCCATTGGGAGAACACCGGAAGAACAATAATATGTGACAATTTTTTCACATCATTAAATTTGGGAAAGCATTTGATGTCTAAAGGTCTAGCTCTTCTTGGTACAGTTCGCCAAAATAAAACATTTACACCAAATGAGATGAAGGCTAACCGGAAACGAGTAGAAGAATCAACCATTTTCGGGTTTCTCGAATCAAAATCCGCTTTGATATCCTACGTCCCAAAAATAGGAAGAGCAGTCATACTACTTTCTAGTACGCCGTTGACAGACTTTGTTGCCCCTGAAAAGAAAAACAAGCCACAATATATCCTAGATTACATTGCAAACAAAGGAGGCGTCGATACGATGGATAAAATGCTTTCTGCATATTCAACTAAACGTAAAACTAATCGTTGGCCTTTGGCAATGTTTTTTAATTTGCTAGACATAAGTGCTCTAGCCGCATTCATCATTTACTCCGAAAATAATAGCCAGATCCAGAGTACAGACAAGCGGCGAAAGTTCTTGCGAAGCCTGGCTAAGCAACTTTTTATGCCAGCAATTGAAAAGCGCTCTGAAATTCCGCGCGTATTAGGTGTACCTCACACTCGTCTGGCGATAGAAATGGCACTAGGTTGTTCTCCTTATCCCACTTCCGACACAACCTCTCCCGCCTTACCTGATGTTGCCAACGACAAACAGCCAATCCATCCCGTCCGTTGTCAATACTGTAACATTAGCAAGCGTAAAACGACACGAAAAATATGTAGTTGGTGTAAAAAACCAGTATGCGATGCTCATGCTGTCACTTATACTTTAGGTAAATGCTGTTCAGTGGAGCAAAACTAAATAAATGTTTGTTGGTGTAAAGCAAAAAATGTTTAAATAAATATAAAAATTTATACTTTGTACACGTACAAGTAAAACCGTTTGCATATAGATACATAAGTGTTTTTCTTTCCAACATCATGATGAATTTGCATTGAAATACATGCTCGCTACAAATGTAGACAGCCGACCGGCTACGTAAGTTTTCAATGCCGAGCACATGAAGGTTAAATTATTATTGTCGCAAATAACAGTTATATCGCAATAAATGTTTTAAAGATATGTGTTGGTTTGTCAACCAGAAATTTGGTAAAAAATTCAGTTTACAGTTGGTATGCCAGCAGAAGCTGAAATTTTTATGTATCCAGAATCCCTCGTAGCATTACCAAGCAACCAGTCCACGTCCTGTACTGTTAGATACTATCTCCGAACTAGTAACTTTACTTCATGCGGACAAGTGTGCATTTGTGGTAAATTATCGCCTATGTTAAAAATTACAAGCCGACGGCCTTGGTAGCCAGTGATTTAGATTCTAAGTGTAGCAGTTATTTATAATTGCTCTTATTTTATATAAATAAATAAAAAATAAAAAAAATTCCCCGTACGTCGTGTTCTAACCTCGTCCTACATATAAAATTATAGAAAAATATCTAATTTTTTTGCTTTTTTTTTTTAAATTACCGTTATAAAAGGTGGTTAAATTTTAAGGGCCGATGTTGAATGTGAACCACACCTAAACGTCAAGTTTTTTTCTGCATTTCATTTGACCTTTCCCAATTTCAGACTAACTCAATTTGAACATGGAAATATACACAATCGAGCAACGTGTTAAAGTTATTCAGGCTTATTATGAAAATGGGCGTTCAAATCAAAATGCATATCGTGCATATCATCTTCTGTGATGAAGCACATTTTCACCTCAGTGGATTCGTCAATAAGCAGAATTTCCGCATTTGGGCGAATGATAATCCAAGAGTGATTGTCGAAAATCCAATGCACCCACAAAGAGTGACTGTTTGGTCCGGTTTATGGGTTGGCGGCATCATCGGGCCGTATTTTTTCCAAAATGAGGCCGGCCAGGCAGTTACTGTGAATGGTGTTCGCTATCGTGAGATGATAACGAACTTTTTATGGAGATATAATGTTGTTACAAACAATTGTTAGGTGAATAAAGTTTTTATACGCTAGGCACTAGTAGTGCGCTTGGGAATAAAAATCCATCATTTGATTTCGCATCCAGCTTTGGATTATCGGAATGATATTCACGCCGAATCCTCCTCGGCTGAAATGAACAGAGCTTATCATTTGCTTATTGTCTTTCATCAGTTTTTGAAAGGAATATTTTTGTTTTTTTGTCAAAAAAGCTTCTTCTCATTACTGTGTACATTTTTTGCTCCTGATTACAGAAAGTATTTCAAACTGTCTTTGCAAATTGTTTTAAAAAAAACTGCAAGTTTTATTATTTCGTGGGATATACTTATCTTCGCAAGCCTATTTTCAAAGACTCACGAAAGATAATTTAAAAGGCTTTATGTGTTGTTGTACAATAACCAGCTGTTTTGGGGAAAAAACTAAATTCAAAAACTCCTTCGAAAATTGAAAAGCAATAAGCAACTGGAAAGTTCTGTTTATTTTAGAAGAATCAATTTGCGAGCAACTATAGTTCGGATAGTCCACGGTTATCATTCTTTTTCTCTTTTTCAACTATCTGCCGTTCGTTTTACATATTTTATTTAAAAAAGCTGAACGCAACCTTCGTTATCTTCTATGCTTTGTTAAGACCTATAGGAGGCAGTTTGCATTTTGGATGTTCTTTTTCTTTCATATGGGAAACCCGGTCTATGGTATATGCAAGATAAAGCGGCCGGCTACTGTCCACTTCCGCTGTTCCCACGGCTGGCCGCTACACGTGTGCAGTGTCAGCATAATTGCATTTCACACGTTTGCGAAATGTATGCATGGCCAATGCCGCTCGCACCCAGACAGTGAGCGCACCCTTACGTAAGGTTGGCAGCGCGCGACATATAAGAGGAAGCAGAACGTGAAGTTTGGGCAGTTGCTGTTGGGCGTGAACATAATTGTAGAAACAATATTGCATGTTTCGTATTAATAAACCTGTAAACTACTTGTAAATCTTGTGTTATTCCTTTGGGCGAGTTGGCCCAAAAGACTAAGAATCCTTTCACTTGCATGAATGTGGGTGTTTCAAAGAAAGAAGACCGTTCTCATTACAAAACCAAACTATATACCTCTAGCTTTGCATAACTTTTGATTACTTCTTCTACAGTGTGTTTCCCTTATTTCTGATGGCATTGCTAATGGTTTAATTTACATTTGAGCTGCAAACGGTGCACGTAGTCATGATTATTAAATATTAATATCAAACAATCGATGACCTTCACTGATAATAAATATCTAATAGAGGGCGTAAAACGATACCCTATAATCTTCACAAATTTCTACACTATAATTTACCGGAATCTATTTTTTTTACTCCGATTTTTGTTTCAGCATAGGTCACAAGTTGAATGAGATTTTTCTGAAAGATCTGGAGATTCACTGAAAACAAGGTCAATATAAACAATTATTTTAAAATTTTCTCACAAATCGTGGGAATCCGATTATGCTGCCGCGGCGTCTGGCTGAACACCTGCGCCTGATATCGAATCCAATGAGAAATGTTGCGGGCAGTGCAGTCGGCAGCGACTACGGCAGCGAGCACGGGACGTTAGGGATAGATTTAAGTTGCTGTTAGCTTTTAAGTTTAGTCTTCTAACGGAGCTCAGCGAATAAAGAACAATTCGAAAATTTACATATTTTAACATCGGATTAAACGAGACATTCCTTATGAATGATTACTTTCTTCAAAATTATTCTCATTTATAATGGAAATACATGATTTTTCGGATGGACACAAGGACATTCTTTATTTTAAACGCACGTATACTCTGCAACTTTTTACATCTTCTTTCCTAGGGAATGCATACAAAATGCGTTTCCCCTGCGAAATGGCGCTTTTCACGCAGCATTTCCGCTCTTTGGTGATATCCAACCAAAAATGTTGAGGAACTTCTTCATATTCTAATAAATAAAAATATTACTTTAGACTTGGCAGGATGAAAGCTATAAATCGAAAAGTTATGCACTTTTATGTCGGCAGACATGCACTTAATCAAAATTTCAAACTTTTAAATTATAATTATTATAAACTTTTTGGGTATGCAGTTTTGTAGACCATTCGATTTCTTTTGCACTTGAACATATTTTTCGCTTAATAAATTTAATAAAGAGGCGAAAAGCCAAATTTTAAACATAATTTCTGTGTATTACTCCTAAGGAAATCAAAAAAAAAACATCCACGGAATGAGTTTATTTCTTATTTTAGCACCCAAGCCCTTGCTTATATATGTATATGTAAGTATGCTAAAACTTTTGCTTTACAGTCGCAAACATTTATTTATGTATTAAAACCTAAGGGTTTTCTTGTTTTTGTTAAACTTAAACTTCTTTTTGCAGGCCCGACCTCTATATCTTTGTTTGTCAATATAGCTTGAGTAGGTTTTCCACTTATAGAGCCAAAAACCCCACCACTGCTTTTTGATGTAATCTATTACATTCATAGAAAGGGAGTTACTGTAGATGATTTTGTAAATATGTTATTTAAGTTTTTAAGAAGTATATGTATATTTGCGTGAAGTAGTTTTACTAATGATTATCGATTACTTTGAAGTGGATTAGTGTATAATTTTAAACGAATTTCGAACGTTTTGCTGTTTTTTTAGAACTCATATGCACCCACTTCGTGTCTGTAGGTGGCACGACCTCTATAGGCCTCTTGGGGAACCGAATACCCGCAAAAAGTCGGTAACACGCCTTTATTCCAACCTCAAAGATGGCGTGGAAAATCAATCAATTTCACAAACAATAACATAAAAGTTGTCTTATGATGTAATATATTGATTTATTTATATAATAACTACACCAAGCGTGCACCACCACGAGTTAAAAAAATTTAAATAGCGAAATAAAAAGACCGCCATTCATTGATGCCGATAGTTAACCGAGTGCTCAAGACGATGGCTGATTTTACACGTATTCCACAGCGAGCCAAATAATTAAGGCCACTCGTTATACTTATTCTTTAACAAAACTTTATTTAGATGACTTTTATTTTTTAGCTAATAAGAAAATAAATTTTCTTGGAATTTAATTTATTTCTTCAAAATGCTTTTAATCCCCAAAAATATTAAGCGATTTTGCGTTTCAACTCAACGTCAAACCAGCAAAAACTGAAACTCATCCCATCATGGCTTTTAGCCAATTCTTAAAACTTACTTGTTGCTTATGTTATCTTTTTTTCTCCATTGGTTTGACCAAGAGTATACTCTCGCGCAAAGCTTTACTTAACCCTTAAACGGGCTATTATAATAACCTAGTTGCTTATGTATGTAACTCCACCCGCCATTGCTTGAGCATTTCTCCCGATATGTTTTATTGTTTTTATACTTCTTGTTAATAAATATATTTAATTGATTGCTAATATTTACTAAAATATACTATTTATATGCAGTAAAATTAAGTATGTAAAATTGCTTAATTTGCAGACGTTTTTTTTCGGTCACATAAAAGTGAAAAATGAAATAGGTATTCATAAAAAAAAATAAAAAACAAAAATACGTACGTTCATATGTATGTATATAGAAACGTATGCACATTTATGCATACATATAATTAACTTTACGTATGTTTTTTATATTTGCATAATCTCTTGTAGTTTGTTTTTTATCAAAAGTTGCATTTTCAAAAGAATTTTTACGTTTAAAAATTTTTTTATAAGTTGCATATCACGCTTACAACCTTTTTCACCTTTAAAATATGTTTTTCCGCTCTCTGTGATATATTTAATGGCATATTTCGGTAATTGTTTCAGATTATCAAATCCTAAATTTTTCATGAGGATCTACTCTATTTTCATTCAATTCAAAATTTTCCACTCTGCTGAACTGTAATTCGAATGTAGTGGATCGTGTTGTTATATATTTATACTGCCTTGAATAAACGCATATGCTCGTTTATTGTCGAATGAAGTCTCTCTAGATCGAAATTATCGGTATGAGTGTTAGCAAAGTAAAATGGAACAAAATGTTTTCTTCAGATAGGAAGTTTTTTATAAACGCAGTATTAAACTCGTTATCGGCTAAAATTTTGCGATGTTCCCTAAAACAGAAAATCTTTTCTTCAGTAAACAACCAATCGAGGTTGATTTCTATCGGTAATTAGATGTATCGAAACATGGTTAGTTTTAAATAAGTTTCTTTGATATCTCTGTGGTTTTTAATACTAAGTTCTTGTTCGATAATTTCTAGTAATCTTTGCAAAGTTGCTACCATCTTCTAGAAATTTATTACACTTTAACACTTTCGTATTTGGTGCTTTTGAAAAATATTTTACAATTTCTTGAAATTGTTTAAAGATACAATAAACTCCTTCTATTTCTGTAATCGGAAAAACTTATTTTAGTACTTTTAATACATATTGTATTCATTGTACTTATTAAGATATAAAGTCATTCTTCGCTTTTCTTCTATAAAAATTTATCGACAAAAAAAAAATTTGAGTTTGCTCTTTCTAAAATTAATTGATACTTATAAATGTTAAGAGGATTTTCTGTAATATAGATATTATCATCATTATTCTCTATCCAACTATCTGTGGTAGCTACATCGGATCTGACTTCTTCGGAATTTCAATAGTATACGTCTACATGACTGAGAAAGTCAGCAACATTGATGTCCTTTCTTTTAATATGCTCAATTTAAAATTCGTATTCGTTTAAATGAATCTACCACCATTGGAGTTTAGATTTCGGGTTCGTAAGAGAATTTAACCAAACTTCTAAACGGTCTAAATTGGTTTGTAGCCCAGACAATAGACAACAGCTCTTTCTCTATAGTGCAGAGCGAATTTTGATGCTCCTGGAGCGAAGTGGAAAACTGCAATACATCCTCCAGGTATATCACGCAAATTTATTTATTTTATTTATTTATTTATTTAGTATTAATAATCCAGAAAGTAATTACATTTCATTGTAAAGACTACAAAGTATGCAATTAATAAATTGAGTAAATATATTAAAGAATTATAATTAAATAAATAACCAAGCAATCCGGATACGAGAAGTCTAGAGTAGAAGAACTTGAGAATAAGTTGTATTCCTTTAAAGACCTGTATATATGAGCACTAGATGCGTAATTAATTCCATCATTCCATCATTAATTCCGTCGATTACAACAACACAATTTCGGCAAAGGAGATACGATTTCATCCACTTCAGAAAGGTTGAATGGAGTCCTAGCCTAAGTAACTTTGAAAGTAAAACAGAATGATTAACCTTGTCAAACGATTTGGAAAAATCTGTATACACAGAATCGACTTGTACATGCTGGTGAAAAGCCAATATGCAGTATTCCGTGAAAATTGTCAAATTAGAAACAGTAGACCTACTTGCCCTGGAACCGTGCTGGTTTGGAGAGATTAAACGATTAATTGAAAAGTTTATTTTTTGATTAACTATGAATTCGAATAATTTAGATAACGTGGATAATTTAGAAATAGATCTATGGTTAGCTTTATTGCTTTTATTCCCACTTTTGAATACAGGATTTATAAGAGTAATCTGCCAGGCATCAATAAACTCTTCACACGCTAGAGATTTGTTAAAAACTAAGAGGATGAGCGAAAGCGTAATAGCCTTCCAGAAGGTATGAGGGCAAACCATCAACATCTGTTTGAGCTGACGATATTATTTCTCAGATGTCGTCTTTAACATCTTCTATGGTAAAAAGAAGTGTTCCGAAAATAACTGTAAAAGGATTTTCAAAGAGATTATTTCCATTTAAATCAGGTTCTGATTCAAAATTATACTTAAAGAAATCTGCAAACAGATTTGCAGCTTCAAAAGATGTGTACGCTTGAATATCGAAAAAAAATAGTACTGAGGGAATACTTGAACAAGATTTCATCAATTTGGCATACCTCCAAAAACCTTTGGGATTCGACTTGGTATCAGCTCAAAAAATTTAGAACATAATTGCGCTTTAATTCCTTACTTCAGATTATTCAGTTTTTTGAGTTTTTTGGCGTTCTAAGGCATCTTACTTATTGGTATATTCTTACTACATATTTCACTTTTCTTACATTTAAAGATGTCAAAACGTTTAGCAACTCCAACCCCTGTGAGAAAGGAATTACAGTCTAAAGACTCCGTCCCAACGTTGATTGCTGGAAAGTCACAGTGTCTGTAACAAAAACTCGTGTAGACGCTTTCGGAACAAATATTATTGAACTCGTAAGATTCTAAGTTAAGGACCAGCGGAACGTGATGCAAGCCAGGTGTGAATTGGTGGTCTAGGCATTCCAATATCAAAAAATTTAGATTACATATATGAAAATAAGATCTAATGTTCGATGTAAACTATTTGTAAAATTATTTATTTGCATAATGCCGCAACTTAAAAAATCATCCACCAGATAAGTATTTATGCATTTCGGATGGTGGACCATTCGATATTACTTTGGTTGAAATCACCAATGACACATATATTTTCATTACTAGAAGCTAAATTCAAAACATTATTACATCCGCTTTGTAGATTATATCATTTCTAGAAGGTGGTATGTAGGATAAGCTAACTAAGAGTTTTGAAGTACCATCCACAGCAAAGCATAGTTGGTCTAAGAGGGTATCCACATTATTCAATGGCACAAGCGACGAACGATATTTACGACCTATGGCTATCAATATACCTCCTACTCTCGAGAAACCAGTTTTTGAAAAATCACGGTCTTTACGAAACACGTTAAACAAATTGCAGTCAAAGCACTCATTATAAAAGAAATAGTCATTAAGCCATGTTTCAGAAATGGCAAATATATCGTAGTCCAAAAGTGAACTCATGGTAAATGGTTGATTTGATTTAGTTCTAAGACCCGCTGCATTTTCATAGTAGGTTTTTAGTTGTTTAGGGACAACATCAGAGGGTACAGCTATTATTCTTGCTGTGCTGGTCTTTTCGAAAAAAAAAACTGAACGAATGTATCTTTTCATGCGGTTGCCAAATGCATTAAGCACCTTCTCATAGCAACATTTCGATACCCCAAGTTTAAAATTAATTCTCTTAAGTGTGCCAACCTCAGTGTCCTTTTTCATAAGCATATGGCAAGCCAAAATTTTATGTTTGTATTTTGTGGTGGACGGTAAGTTATCTCTTTCAAAATAAAATACATTTTTTTCAGAAATTAGATAGTCTTGCTTAAATTTGTCTGCTTATTTATCAATTTCGGGGTTGTGAATGTATATATTGTTAGTAAAGCTACTAATTTCATAATCAGCCATCAAAATCCCAATTGAATTCAGATTCAAGCATTTCAATACTCGGGTGTGGCAAATTAAACTCGATGTAGTAATCTTTAAATCGATTATAGCATTCGAATTAATCGTATTTAATTGCAGCGGTTTACTTAATTTAGTTCGAAAAGAGTGATCAAATAAACCTTTTTGAATAATTGATGATCCTGCTCCTGAATCGACCAATATTTAATTTTAAAGGTAAAGATTTTGTTGTGACCACTATGCAGGGAATAGTAAGGAGGCTTCCAATGGAAAATACAGATCAAGATTGCCGATGCGCATACTTTCTGGGATCTGCTTTTGATTCCTTATGGTATTGTGCCTGAAATTACCAGAATTATTTTGTGCGAAATTACTTAACTGGAAAGTATTGCTACGGCGAACATTCCCGAATGACTCTTATTATTCATTATTTTGTAGTAAAATATTTGATGAGTTGCTTGTATTAGTTGTATGACTATATATATTTGCTTAAGTGCCCCTATTGTATACTAACTTTTCTTCTCAAACCTTCACCTTTAGCTTCTTTATCTTCAATTGTCGTTCTGTCGAACCACTACATGAACCACTTGGCTTTTCAACTTTTTTTTTGTTTAATAACGTTGTTTCCAATTGACATATTTTTTGGAAACTGTACTCTTGTTTAATTTATAACGCTTATTTTTTCTTTATAAATGTTGTGAACCTTTTCTTGTGTTGAATTTTAAATTTAATGTTGCTAACTTTTCGCAACTTAAGCATTTTGTATGTTCCACCCCTTTTGTTATTACGAACGCTATTCCGTTATATGCAATACGTTGCTTTTTATTTTCTTCGTAACGTTATTGTTTCCTTAATGTTTTTGTCAGCTGTACTTCTTTTAATACGTAATATTTACAGTGCTTCTATTGTTGTTAATTACTTTTCCCGTGAAGATTTATAATTCACCTATTTTTTAATTTTTACTTTTTTATTCAAAGTATTTATTTTATACTTCGTTCACCAGTTCGCGACTTAAAACGATTTCGCCGACTGCGCCTGTCAAACAATTAAGACCATTCTTTATATTTATTCTTTATTAGTTCATGGTCAATTCCCGAAATTCACTAGTTGCTTATCTTATCTTACCTTTTTTTCTCCATTATGGTATATTCTCGCGAAAAGCTTTTCTTACTCCTTAAACGGGCTCTTATGATAATCGAGCTACATATGCTTGTAACTCCCCCCGTTTGAACATTGCTCCGAAATACTTTTTTGTTTTTATCCTTCTTGTTAGTAAAAAATATCTAATTAATTACTCATATTAACAAAAATATGACATTAGTGGGGCCCCCGTAGCCGAGTGTGTAGCGAGAGCGCGCTTTATTCGGTGGGTCCTGGGTTCAAATCCTGGCCGGGGCAAGTAGCATTAAAAATTATAGAAATGTTTTTTCTAATAGCGGTCGCCCCTCGGCGGGAAATGGCAAGCCTTCGAGTGAGTTTCAGCCACGGAAAAAAAACTTATCACAAAAAATATTCGCCGTTCGGAGTCGGCGTAAAACTCTAGGTCCCTCACCATCAAGACGCATACCTCAAATTGTAGGAGAAGTTAGGTCAAAATAGCTTAAGCGGCTATAGCACCAATTAAGTAAGTAAGTAAGTATGTATGAAATATTGCTTAATTTGCAGATGTTTTTTTCGGTCACTTAAAAATTAAATAAGTATTAAAAAAATAAAAATTTGAGTAATCTCTACTTGTTTGTTTTTTTATTAAAAGTGGCATTCTCAAAGAAGTTTGTTGTTAAAAATTCTTGTTATAATCTGCCTATCGCGCTACAGCCTTTTTCATCTTTAAAAGATGTATATATTTCCGCTCTCTGTGACATTTTTAATGACATATTTTGGTGATTGCTTCAGGCAATCAAATCTTCAATTTTTAAAAAATCCTTAGAAAAGACGCGCCAGCTTCTTTTCAGCGAGTGATGAGGTCTTGATCGATTACATCAATAGAATTTCGATTCACATTACAATTTAAAAACATTAGTTGATTTACATTGATTGCGTTGGAACCGATTAAGCTTCGTTTCTCTGATATAAGATGCCGCGCCTTTGAAAAAATCCTTTCAGAAGCGGCACTACTAGCTGGCACCGCTAAAATTTTACAGCTTGTTTTATAGAGTAGTGGGAATTGCGTTTTATTCAAGTGCCACCATTGAAGGATATCAAAATCGTCATGAAATGTTACATTTGTGTGTTCATATATGCGTAACTCATTGCTGATTTTTTCTTCTAAATTAAATGATTGTTGAGGTTGGAAAAAGTCCATAAAAATTTGCGAATTATAAGCTGACACGGAAGCAGACAATTCAGGTTGACTTTCTTCGTTACTTAGATCATTCATATAACTTCTCATTATGTTACTACATTCAGTTCTTATACGAATTTTTTCATTTTCATTAAATATAACTAGCTTATTGGCAGGAGGGAACAAGAAAATTGCAACTTTGTGGTAAATTGACATGTTTGGCAATACAATAGTATCTATCAGATTACTCAGGATTTCTTTTAAATTTTTGACAATATCTGCATCTTCATTATTTAGCATACACGATTTCTTCAAACGATGTATATGTACTATTGCTAAATGAAGAGTTACATCCTTTTCAGCTTCCAATTTCCTAGAGGACTCTTCGAAGGGTTTTAATACTTGTAGTACACTACTAATACAATTCAAACTAATAACATCTTGTTGAGTTCATTTTTTTCCTGTAATATATTATCGATTTCAACCCAACTTTTCTCTATTGAAGAAATCATATAATAAATGGTGTTCCAGCGTGTGCATGAAAAGCTTTTTAAAGATGTCCTTAATGAGGAATTTAATTTATGCCCGACTTTTTAAAAAATTTGACTAGTTTTGCAAAGTTTCGCCACCTCAGAAACTTCCTTCATTGATTTTTCCAGTATGTTGTGCATTAAATGGTTTAAGCAGTTTATGCGGTTGAAGGTGCGGAATGCTGCCACCATGTTTGAACCTCTGTCTGTGACAATAATGACCTTATCGTTGAGTGTGCAATCAAATTCGATCAGGAGTTTCTGTACCTTTTTTGTAATATTTCCACCTAAAAAATAAATAAAATAATAAATAAAAAAGCAATCAATTTTAGCAAACTATAATCACAAAGCGTGTAAAATTACTTAAAGCTATATAAGAAAAATAAATTTGAATGATATTACCTGTACATCTTTCGCCTTCCATTGACTTCATTCCCAAAAGACGAGTGATCAGTTGTCCATTTTTGATCAAGTGAATCGTCACAGATAAATACGATACTTGTAAATAATCATCTGTCCATATGTCGGAAGTGAGGGCAAATCCCACGTTTTTTATTGAGCAAATTTCTTCGCATATTTTTGGAAAATACGCGTTATATATTTTACCAACATTCCGTACAATTGTTGTTGGATGGGGTAGTAATTTGCTTACATCTACATGTTGCCCATATTTTGCGCCAGTTTCTATTAAAAATTCTGAAAATTTTATCAGCCTGGAGTCTTCCACAATTTTAAATGATCGGCAGCTCTCTATTACCCACAAAGTAAGAATTAATATTCCACTTTTTTTTGTCTCAACGTCGACGTCTATTTTTTCGGCCAAGGCACTACCGTTACATCTCGATACCAAATAGCACTTATGTTTCACTAAATTTGAAGTGCTATTTCTGGAAAACTTGTACACATTCATGCATTTTTTACATGCTACAACATTTTCAATTTCGTCTCCAGTATTGTTCTCCACTTTGCCAAAAATTTCCCAGACTTTACTTTTTCCTGCTTTATCGCTGATTTTAAATTCGTTCTGAATAATTTTGGCTTTTATGTCTGAATTACTGGGTCCAGGTGTGGTTGTGGTCAAGTCGTTGGGAGCTGAGGAATCCATTACTAAATTCTATAAATATATAAAAATATTTATTTGTTACACTTTTAACTTAAAGAAAATTATACTTTAAATTAATTAGGCAATCCGGTGTACTTACATCTTCTGCGTCCATTGCAACGTTTTTACTTTTTTTCACTTTGCGGGATATTATACAGACGGTTACGAATTATGTTGTCACTTGTTGAAGCGTTAAGCACTAGTCAAACATTAATGGTTTAATTTACTGGTAAGCCTCTATTTTATAATTTTTAGCACAAGTGATTAACACAGGTACTTGCGATTTTTTTGCCTTCGCAGTATCTGCACAATTCCATACATGCATATGTACACATTTAAATGTACGTATTTTCCCAAACTAAAAAATCCTTATAAACACAAAACAATGAGTACTAACATCACTGACGATCCTTAAGCACCCAGAAAATATAAACACTTGTATGTACATACATACATATGTATGTATATTTGTTAAAGTATTTCAAAGTTGCCTGTGTAGGTATGTATGTAAGCTAGGGTTTTTACCGCGACCATTTTTAATTCATACATATGTACTATATATACAGACATATTATGCGCTTTGTAATCGATATAACGCAGAGTGCAATCCGTTTTTGCCAGTTTTCTGCATATTCATATAACAGCAAATTAACAATCTCTTTTAAATATTTATGTATGTATGTACGTTAGAATAATTCATGATTTGTTGCAAATGCAAAATTAAAAGAATAAAATATCTTCATGCAGTTTTAATGTTTTTCACTCAAAAATGCCAAATTTATAATATTTGCAATGAATACAGAAAACCCTGATTTTCAATATATTAGTATGTATGTAGGTACATATGTTAGTATTTTTTGATGTATACCTAAGTTATTTTTCTAGTTAAAAGCATCTACAGCAGTGGTGCTCAACGAGATGGTGTGATATATATGGTAGTATTAGTGAAGCAGAGACAACGGCAGCGAAATACACTGAGCAGACTTGAGCTCAAAAAAAAAAAATGAATTATAATTTTGTTTTATCTAATTATTTATTTCAAAAATCTTATTTAAATCAATTTCATAATTATATTGTTTTATAAATATCAATTCTGATATATGGCGATCCGACAATGTATTCCTATACTTATTCTGAATTAGTTTCAAAGAGGAAAATGCCACTTCGCATGAGTATGTTGTTCCAAACATTGAATACAATTCCAGCATTTCGTTCCTTGCCAAAGAATATTTTTTGGGGTCAATTTCTTTCCAGAAATCTACTCCTTTTTTTCCCAAGGGCAAACTAAGGTCCACTCGCAGTTTTGTAATTTCTAGTTTGAGTAATGGCTCAAATTGTGCATAATCACAGGTGAGAGGGTTGTCGAACATGTGCAATAGGTGACGAATTTTACCAAAATCTTGAAATCTATTATTAAATTCACTTATTAAACGTTTTAAAATTTCACAGAGATTTTCTAGTGGAAGTGGCAAATCAATTTCTTCCTCGATAACTTTTAAATTTACCATATTGTCCAATATTTTGTTTTCTAATTGATTTTCTAACCTTACTAAGCGGTTTGTAAACTCGTCAACAGCAGATACCAATTCAGAAATTATTTTAACATTGCCTTGTAAGCATAAATTTAACTGATTTAGCATTTTTGTGATATCACACAAAAACGCTAAATATATTAGAAAAGTGTCACTTTTCAATTCGGCAAGTAAAGATGTGCCTGTTTGAGAAGTATCGTCCTCCAGAAATACGGAAACTTCTTTCCTCAAGTCAAACAATCCTTGCAAACTTTTTCCTCGGCTTAGCCAACGGACTTCTGTGTACAATAATAAATCTTTATGTTCTGCTTCTATTTCTTCTAGAAAAGTTTTAAATTTTCTATGAGAAAGAGAGTTATGGCCGCCTTTTATTTTATTAATTATTTTAGTAGAAGTTTCCATTACTTTTAAACAATTAAATTCTTTGCAAAGAAGTGCCTGCTGATGTATAATGCAGTGATAATTTGGAACTAGGATGTCATTTTTTTTAAGTTGGCCTACAAGTCCAATGTTGTGACCAATCATCACTTTTGCACCATCAGTACAAATAGCGCTTAATTTGCTTTTATCAATAGAAGCAAAAACATTATTTTGTAATGCTTCATAAATGGTTTCACCTTTGACGTTACTGTGCAAAGTAACTGTGGCAACCACTTCTTCAAATGCCTCAAAATTGTGGTTTACGCTCCTAGCACATATTAAAAGTTGACATAAATTGTTTGAGTCCGTAGACTCGTCTAAGCAAAGTGAGAAATACTCACAATTCCTTAGTCTTTGAAAAGTGTTACTTTTAATATATTCAGCTATTGCCTCAGTTCTTCGCATAATTGTATGTCTGGACAAGGGAGTTTTTTTTAAATGTTCTAACATTGCATTGCCCTCTTCAAAGCAATTCAAAAATTCTGCAGTCATTTCTTTGAAAAATGTACCCTCTGTAAATGGCCTGCCTTTTTTTGCTAAAGCAAGAGCCACTACATATGATGCTTTTTCGTATTTGCATATAGCAGTTTGGGGTTTTTTAAAATTTTTTTTTTTAAATTTTTGAAGATAAATTTCTCGTTCATCTTCAAATATTGAAATTAATTGTGGATGAAGGGAACGATAATGCCTTTCTAAGTGAAAACGAGTGCAACGGCTTAAAATGCGATTGCATATTAGGCATTGAGCATTTTTATCTGCATTTTCAATGAAGAAATATTCTAATTCCCAATCAACATTAAACATTTCGTACAGTGTTTTGCTTGCTACGTCTTGCTTGCTTGCTTGTCTGTTAGCGAATAAAAGCAGAGAAACAGCGTGTACATACACTTGCCGACAGTCTGGCGCCTTGCACGCGAAATACATTGCGTGCATTAGCCGTGAGCACCACTGATCTACAGGCATCGCTGGTGGTGAATGTCTGCAAAACATTCGCGACATTCGACACATTTTCTAGTTTGCGCGTTCACTCTGCCTGACCATTGAGTATAATGGTGCCCACAGTCACCGACGTGTCCGTTTGCCGTGTCTGTTTGTCGGGAGATACACAAAATTGAGCAAAACTTGTGCCCGCGCGTATGTTTTGTAAACAAACTTTGCGTACATAAAACTGTGTTTGTATACATCAACACAATGTTGCCATTCCTTTGTTTGCATACATACTTTTACACACATCCGCGTTGTCAATTACAATTTTTCATTGTATAATAAACCAAAGCCAAAAACCAACAAATGCAAATAGTTAATTTATCTATAATTAACATTATTAAACATCGATTTTAAATTAATTTAATAAAAATTTAAATTTTTATAAGGTTATTTTGTTAATGATTTTAAAAAGTTCTGCTTGGCAACACTGTGCGGTGAGAGAGCACTCAGCTGACACGGCTTCACGGCAAAAATCTAAATTTCTCAGTTTACACACGTACACGCCGCGCGTACCCGTCACACGAACACGTTGATGAGTTTGCATTTACATGGCGCTCTCATAAGTTTGATCGTGTCAGCTGACACGTAGCGTACGTTTGCGTCGGTGACTGTGGGCACCATAAGGGAGTGTGGCGAAGAGAAGACTTATGCATTCATTGTAGAGAGAGGCAAGAGAGTATTCATATTCTTCTCTTATTTCGCTGTGAATACCCACCACTATGAACTCATGCTTTCATGAATCGAATGAGCAGCACATTCACATTCGACTAATTCGCATAAATGGAAGAAATGAATGTGCGCATGCAGCCTTCTAGTACTTATTAAGATACAGTCTGTCTAGTAGAAGCGTGATCGACATAACTTGGAAACTATTTGTCCGATTCGTTTCAAATAAACAACATTTTACACGTTTATAATATTTATTGTACGCAATACTTTTAATAACATGTATAGTCACCGCCATTCGCTATTATGGCCTCACACCTCCGACTCATACTTTGCACTAAGTTCTGAGCAAGTTGCCGAGGCAATCGTTTCCAAATCAGCCGAATTTGTCTTGACAACTGTTTTGCTGTCCATATCGTTTTTCCTCTGAGTTTCTGCTTTACTATTGCCAACACATTTTCTATCGGATTGGCATCAGGCGACTGTGAAGGCCAATCTAACACCTCAACACCATTTTGCTGTTTCCACTCTGCACACATTCGACTGCGATGTTTGGGGTCATTGTCTTCTTGCAAAATCCAAGAGTGTCCTCTTCTCCCGAACATCTTCGCAGCTGATGGTAATAAAGCTGTTTGATAAATTTTGTTCATCAAAACCGCATTCAAGTTGCTGGTAAACACGAAAAGGCGTCCAAATCCTTTTTCTGGGAAACATCCCCAAACATGGACCTTCACTGGGTGTTTAACAGTTCGTTGGAGCAATCGATTGTTAGCGGTACACCAAGATCGATTTATGTTACTATTTGCCCAAAATGAAGATTCATCCGTGAATATTACATTATTCCAATTCCGTTCTGAATTGGCGCAGGCCCAGGCGAGTCTTTTTTCAACGTGTGATGATGAGAGCAACGGGCTTTTAAGAGAGCTGCGGTATTTGACGTCGTTAGCGCCTAAACGTTTTCGAATCGTCTCTACCGATATTTGAACAACACTTTTCTCTACAACTTCTTTAGCTTTACGCAACGATAAGCCCGGCTTCGTCACAAACAAATCAAGGATCTTCTTGTCCTGCTTTGGTGAGGTCTTTTTTTCAGGGCCCCGCCCAGGCAAATCGTCGACATTTTTTACTTCTTCGTCCACTTCGTTACGAATGACTTCGACTTCTTCATATATTTTGCTGCAGCTAAACGTGACATTTTCGGCCCTCTAGGGTGTAGACAAAGAAATACAGCTTCAAATCGTTCTCGTACGAGGAACTCATTTTTTAAAACAACGTGCACTTTGTAATAGTTTCACGAAACTGACAGTTTTTGCAATGCGTACTACAAAAATGATGTCGCTGCCAAGGTGCATTCAAATTATTTTGATAACGGCACTCTATGTGCAAATTTTGCCGATCACGCTTCTACTAGACAGACTGTATAAAGTCATTCTTCGCTTTTCTTCTATAAAAATTTATCGACAAAAAAAAATTTGAGTTTGCTCTTTCTAAAATTAATTGATACTTATAAATGTTAAGAGGATTTTCTGTAATATAGATATTATCATCATTATTCTCTATCCAACTATCTGTGGTAGCTACATCGGATCTGACTTCTTCGGAATTTCAATAGTATACGTCTACATGACTGAGAAAGTCAGCAACATTGATGTCCTTTCTTTTAATATGCTCAATTTAAAATTCGTATTCGTTTAAATGAATCTACCACCATTGGAGTTTAGATTTCGGGTTTGTAAGAGAATTTAACCAAACTTCTAAACGGTCTAAATTGGTTTGTAGCCCAGACAATAGACAACAGCTCTTTCTCTATAGTGCTATAATTTAACTCGTGTTGGTTCAAAGTTCGAGATGCGTATGCGATTGGATGACAGCATGGATAAAGCACATAGCCGAATGCGTCATTACTAGGGTCGGTAGTTAACGTGAATATTTTCTTAAAATCTGGGTATGCTAACACTGGACTAATACATATAAGTTCTATAAGCTTGTTAAGAATTCAATGAGCTTCTGATCAGAAAATATCGATTTTTTGTGCTTCTTGTCAAACTTGGTAACCCTTGAGTAGTATTTAATAAACTTGCGATAAGAACATGAAATACTCAGAAAAGATTTGCTTTTTTATGTTTCTCGGCAGCTTAATGCTTTTAATTTAGATTTACATATTTGCACTTTCAAATTGTTTTCTGGCAATCTCGTCAATATTTTATAAAGCGAATTTTGATGCTCCTGGAGCGAAGTGGAAAACTGCAATACATCCTCCAGGTATATCACGCAAATTTATTTATTTTATTTATTTATTTATTTAGTATTAATAATCCAGAAAGTAATAACATTTCATTGTAAAGACTACAAAGTATGCAATTAATAAATTGAGTAAATATATTAAAGAATTATAATTAAATAAATAACCAAGCAATCCGGATACGAGAAGTCTAGAGTAGAAGAACTTGATAATAAGTTATATTCCTTTAAAGACCTGTATATATGAGCACTAGATGCGTAATTAATTCCAACAATCTCCAAAGAGAAAAAGGCATTATTTCTTAACCATCTTTGTGGCATTGCGAAATCGATGCGCCCAAGCAAATATGGACAGTCTATCACACCACGTTCTAAGTTGTAGACAAAGGTAGGGAAGAGAAGAGTCAATCTACAATCCAACGTTTTTAGATGTGTAAGTAGACATCTGCTTCGATTGGAGGGAAATGGGTAAACGAAATTCATGTTTTGAATTCGTTCAACTCTATTGATTTGATATGCATAATAGGGTCTCCAAATTACAGCAGCATAGTCCAACTTGAAGAGCACCAGAGCGGTGTGGAGCAACTGTGTGTACGGATTAGAAAAATCCGAACTGAAATGCCTGATAAAAGCCAGCATAGATTATGATTTAGCTATCGCGCAATATAGGTGGCTTTGATATGAAAACCTATGATCAAATAACACACGAAAATCCGTAATTTCAGTATGTTTACCCAACTGAGAACCGTCAATATGGTTGGATGTTGCGATTGGGGAGCGTGAATATGAAAAGGTAACATGATGACACTTGTTGATGTTTAATTTTAGTTTTTCTTTTTGGTATACCAAGCGACAACATTATCAAGATCCCTTTGAAGGTAAAGAGAGTCTGAGAGACAAGATACGATAGGGTAAATTTTCAAATCATCAGCATACAAAAGAAATTGAGCAAACTTAAAAACTGCTAGATATGTCATTTATGAAAATTGCAAAAATTATAGGGACTAAAATACTTCCTTGTGGAACTACAGATGATGCAGCATAAGGGTGGGAGGATACACCGTCGATTACAACAACACAATTTCGGCAAAGGAGATACGATTTCATCCACTTCAGAAAGGTTGAATGGAGTCCTAGCCTAAGTAACTTTGAAAGTAAAACAGAATGATTAACCTTGTCAAACGATTTGGAAAAATCTGTATACACAGAATCGACTTGTACATGCTGGTGAAAAGCCAATATGCAGTATTCCGTGAAAATTGTCAAATTAGAAACAGTAGACCTACTTGCCCTGGAACCGGGCTGGTTAGGAGAGATTAAACGATTAATTGAAAAGTTTATTTTTTGATTAACTATGAATTCGAATAATTTAGATAACGTGGATAATTTAGAAATAGATCTATGGTTAGCTTTATTGCTTTTATTCCCACTTTTGAATACAGGATTTATATGAGTAACCTGCCAGGCATCAATAAACTCTTCACACGCTAGAGATTTGTTAAAAACTAAGAGGATGAGCGAAAGCGTAATAGCCTTCCAGAAGGTATGAGGGCAAACCATCAACATCTCATTTCTATCTCATATATGAAAATAAGATCTAATGTTCGATGTAAACTATTTGTAAAATTATTTATTTGCATAATGCCGCAACTTAAAAAATCATCCACCAGATAAGTATTTATGCATTTCGGATGGTGGACCATTCGATATTACTTTGGTTGAAATCACCAATGACACATATATTTTCATTACTAGAAGCTAAATTCAAAACATTATTACATCCGCTTTGTAGATTATATCATTTCTAGAAGGTGGTATGTAGGATAAGTTAACTAAGAGTTTTGAAGTACCATCCACAGCAAAGCATAGTTGGTCTAAGAGGGTATCCACATTATTCAATGGCACAAGCGACGAACGATATTTACGACCTATGGCTATCAATATACCTCCTACTCTCGAGAAACCAGTTTTTGAAAAATCACGGTCTTTACGAAACACGTTAAACAAATTGCAGTCAAAGCACTCATTATAAAAGAAATAGTCATTAAGCCATGTTTCAGAAATGGCAAATATATCGTAGTCCAAAAGTGAACTCATGGTAAATGGTTGATTTGATTTAGTTCTAAGACCCGCTGCATTTTCATAGTAGGTTTTTAGTTGTTTAGGGACAACATCAGAGGGTACAGCTATTATTCTTGCTGTGCTGGTCTTTTCGAAAAAAAAAACTGAATGAACGTACCTTCTCATAGCAACATTTCGATACCCCAAGTTTAAAATAAATTCTCTTAAGTTTGCCAACCACAGTGTCCTTTTTCATAAGCATATGGCAAGCCAAAATTTTATGTTTGTATTTTGTGGTGGACGGTAAGTTATCTCTTTCAAAATAAAATACATTTTTTTCAGAAATTAGATAGTCTTGCTTAAATTTGTCTGCTTATTTATCAATTTCGGGGTTGTGAATATATATATTGTTAGTAAAGCTACTAATTTCATAATCAGCCATCAAAATCCCAATTGAATTCAGATTCAAGCATTTCAATACTCGGGTGTGGCAAATTAAACTCGATGTGGTAATCTTTAAATCGATTATAGCATTCGAATTAATCGTATTTAATTGCAGCGGTTTACTTAATTTAGTTCGAAAAGAGTGATCAAATAAACCTTTTTGAATAATTGATGATCCTGCTCCTGAATCGACCAATATTTAATTTTAAAGGTAAAGATTTTGTTGTTACCACTATGCAGGGAATAGTAAGGAGGCTTCCAATGGAAAATACAGATCAAGATTGCCGATGCGCATACTTTCTGGGATCTGCTTTTGATTCCTTATGGTATTGTGCCTGAAATTACCAGAATTATTTTGTGCGAAATTACTTAATTGGAAAGTATTGCTACGGCGAATATTCCCGAATGACTCTTATTATTCTGCCTAAAACTGTCACAATTTTGTCTAAAATTCCCTGAGCTACTCGTATTTTGTTGTAAATTACAATTATTTTGCAGTAAAATATTTGATGAGTTGCTTGTATTAGTTGTATGACTATATTGCTTAAGTGCCCCTATTGTATACTAACTTTTCTTCTTAAACCTTCACCTTTAGCTTCTTTATCTTCAATTGTCGTTCTGTCGAACCACTACATGAACCACTTGGCTTTTCAACTTTTTTTTTGTTTAATAACGTTGTTTCCAATTGACATATTTTTTGGAAACTGTACTCTTGTTTAATTTATAACGCTTATTTTTTCTTTATAAATGTTGTGAACCTTTTCTTGTGTTGAATTTTAAATTTAATGTTGCTAACTTTTCGCAACTTAAGCATTTTGTCTGTTTCACCCCTTTTGTTATTACGAACGCTATTCCGTTACATGCAATACGTTGCTTTTTATTTTCTTCGTAACGTTATTGTTTCCTTAATGTTTTTGTCAGCTGTACTTCTTTTAATACGTAATATTTACAGTGCTTCTATTGTTGTTAATTGCTTTTCCCGTGAAGATTTATAATTCACCTATTTTTTAATTTTTACTTTTTTATTCAAAGTATTTATTTTATACTTCGTTCACCAGTTCGCGACTTAAAACGATTTCGCCGACTGCGCCTGTCAAACAATTAAGACCATTCTTTATATTTATTCTTTATTAGTTCATGGTCAATTCCCGAAATTCACTAGTTGCTTATCTTATCTTACCTTTTTTTCTCCATTATGGTATATTCTCGCGCAAAGCTTTTCTTACTCCTTAAACGGGCTCTTATGATAATCGAGCTACATATGCTTGTAACTCCCCCCGTTTGAACATTGCTCCGAAATACTTTTTTGTTTTTATCCTTCTTGTTAGTAAAAAATATCTAATTAATTACTCATATTAACAAAAATATGACATTAGTGGGGCCCCCGTAGCCGAGTGTGTAGCGAGAGCGCGCTTTATTCGGTGGGTCCCGGGTTCAAATCCTGGCCGGGGCAAGTAGCACTAAAAATTATAGAAATGTTTTTTCTAATAGCGGTCGCCCCTCGGCAGGCAATGGCAAGCCTTCGAGTGAGTTTCTGCCACGGAAAAAAAACTTATCACAAAAAATATTCGCCGTTCGGAGTCGGCGTAAAACTCTAGGTCCCTCTCCATCAAGACGCATACCTCAAATTGTAGGAGGAGGTAGGTCAAAATACATAGCTTAAGCGGCTATAGCACCAATTAAGTAAGTAAGTAAGTATGTATGAATTATTGCTTAATTTGCAGATGTTTTTTTCGGTCACTTAAAAATTAAAAATTAAATAAGTATTAAAAAAATAAAAATTTGAGTAATCTCTACTTGTTTGTTTTTTTTTAAAAGTGGCATTCTCAAAGAAGTTTGATGTTAAAAATTCTTGTTATAATCTGCCTATCGCGCTACAGCCTTTTTCATCTTTAAAAGATGTATATATTTCCGCTCTCTGTGACATTTTTAATGACATATTTTGGTGATTGCTTCAGACAATCAAATCTTCAATTTTTAAAAAATCCTTAGAAAAGACGCGCCAGCTTCTTTTCAGCGAGTGATGAGGTCTTGATCGATTACATCAATAGAATTTACCTGTTATACCACTTCGCTCAAGGAGCACCAAAATTCGCTTTTCGAAGGCATATGCCCTTGGTTAGTGTCGAATGCAATCTCTCTAGGCGAAGTAGAATAGAACAAAATATTTTCTTCAGATTGGAAGTTTTTTATAAACGCAGTATTGAACTTGTTATCGGCTATATCTGTGCGAAGTTTCCCTAAAACAGAAAACATTTTCTTCAGTAAACAACCAATCGAGGTTGATTTCTATCGGTAATTAGATGTATCGAAACAAGCATAGTTATTTTATCAATACATGTGAGAAACATTGAATTCTTATTTGCAAACCAAATATCAATATGTATGATTTGATTGCGTTCGCCAGCTGTTTCTGTTATTAAAAACTTGAATTTGCATGGATTTCTATCGTACTTCCACATATTACAAATTTATAGTTGTTCATGTATGATGGGTACCCAATTTCAGATTAGGACAGTAAAACGTCTCTCTTTGTTTTTAGCTCTAAATAAGTTTCTTCTATACCTCCTTGAAAAATGTTTTATAATAGGTGCAATCAATCATTACAATAAACTGCTACTGCTACTTTTATCGGACAAATTTCTTTTACAACTTTTAAAATATGGTACTCATTATATTCTTTAAGATAAAAGGAAGTCGTTCGCTTTTCTTGTATACAAATTGTTTGACAAATGAATTTGAGTTTGCTCTTTCTAAAAGCAATTGATATCTATAAATGTATCGAGGATTTTCTGTAATATAGATATGATCCTCCTTATTCTCTATTACACTATGTATGGTAGCTATTTTGTAAAGCGAATTTTGATGCTCCTGGAGCGAAGTGATGTACCAGGTAAATTTTATTAATATAATCGTTGAAGACTTCATTCACACTCGCTGAAATGAATCTGGCGCGTTTTTTAAGCCGAAGGCATACCTGTAAAATTTTAAAGACAAACCGCTTTTTTTCAGTGATTTTTCCAAATCGATTCTCCTATGCAAAGGTTCAAATAAAGATGGTAATCTTTGAATCAATTGTAGAATCGTATTTAATTGCAAGGGCTTACTTAACTCAGTTCGAAAATAGTGATGAGATAACCCCTTTTGGATAATTTAATTAAACTCTTTGAATAAAGAAATGGTAATCTTTAAATCGATTACAGTCTTCGATTTATTCATATTTAATTGAAAGGGTTTACTTACCTAAGTTCAAAAAGGGTGATGCAATAAACCCTCTTGAATAATTGATGTTCCTGCTCGTGAATCGACCAATAATTTTAAAGGTAGAGATTTTGTTTTGACCTCTACACCGAGCTTCCAATGGGAAGCCCAGATAACGATTGCCGATGCCCATACTTTCTGGGATCTGCTCTGGTTTACTTATGGTATTATACTTGCAACTACCAGAGCTATTTTGCGCAAAATTATAAGATTGGAAAGTGTGTGTAATTTTGCCTGAAATTCCCAGAGCTACCAGTATTTTCTTTTAAATTGCCATTATTTTGTAGTATAATATTTGATGAACTGCCTGTATTAGTAGTATGCATATATAATACTGTATTAGTATTGTATTATATTTGCCTTAGTGCTCCTATTATATTTTTGATAAAAATTATCAATAAAAATTTCTCTTGTTTTCGAAAGTGTACTTAAATTTCTCGCGTTTAGTATTAATTTACGCCTATCTACAAACTTATTGATAAACAGTCTCAAAATCATTTCTTCATTTCGTTATATTTGATACTATATTCAGACAGTTTTGATATGAATTATTCGAACAATTCTTCTACAGAAGTTCTAAACTTTAACAGTTTTGTTATATTTCTGTGTATGCAGTTACAGTTGAGCGGCTATACTCAAACCTGTCTCTTACGTCCACGTTCGTGCACTCTGGGCAAAGCGAGCAACCCAAGTACGAGATAAGGTAACCAACAAGTATGGAGCCTTAGGTCACGTCAGAAAGAGACACTAAATCCAATGAAAAATTGCAACAAGCCTCGGGCGAGATCTCCCTTTTATGGTAACGACCACATGCTATATATTAAGGACTATGAGTTCGTAATGAAATGAACGGGACAAGGTAAGAAAGCACTTTGGCCTTGCGACGTCTACTACAGCTGCCATACGTTCACTCCGAGGACCGAATATAGACTCGGAAACTTTTCTTGTCGCAGCCAAAACCGTGCGTCTAAATCCAGAAGGAAAGCTTGGCGTCGGGAAGCTGCAATCGCAAAAGACAGCTACTGTCTTTGCTATTCGACTCTCACACCTGGTCACTAAGGGCACTTCGCAACAAGCCGGAATTCGCGAGCACTGGAAGCAAATTTCTCTATCACTACGAAGTCATTGGCTTTTAGCGACCCCGAAAACTGGTACGATTGGAATCTTTGAGACGTTGATGTATATATGTAGATTAGCTATCGTTAAATGTCACATTTCATGTAGTTAGAGAACAGGCTGTTCAATTTGTGGGTATGATAGGAAAGGCTATTTCAAAAGACGTTTATATAGTTTTGACAGAAGACGAATTTGTTTTTGAAAAAAGGAAAAGTCAGTAGATAAAGTCTGTCAACTCAGTTCAATCATTCAAGTGTAGGCTGAAGCATGCACAATTAGAAGATAAATGTTCAAAGCAATACGTAAAATGTTAGAAAGAGAATAGTATGAAGTACGATATCCCTTTTGAAAATCCAGAGAAAGTATTTATAATACTACCAAAACTTATGGAGGACAAAATTATAAAGATGGCACACAGGCAGGGACATTTCTCGATAAAGAAAACCCAAGATCTGGTAGAAAAGGCACACTACATTCCCCAGGTCAATACTAATGTTAAGCACACAGCTGTATTGAGTGCATTATTAATGAAGCAAAAACAGGGAAGAAAGAGGGATTTCTGAATACCATAGACAAAGATAACGAACCGTTATGTACATTTGATATTGACCATGGTTGCCCACTGGAAACGGCCAGTAAGTCGTACAATTATATCTTGGCAGTGGTAGATGCTTTCAGTTAGTTTGTGTGGTTGTACCCAGAGAACGTATATTAGACAGAGAACGATTAAGTTAGGATGACGGTGTGATTGTCAAAATCCATCAATATTTCTAGTCCAACTCATCATTCTAATGGCCGACAGGGGAAATTGTGAGAGTGGCGAGTTAACAGAGCTAAGCGAAGGCAAAATTTGTTTAACCCATATGATCCCAAGCAAATTTTTTTTTCGCGTATTTGAATGAAACTTGTAGATTAGGGTAAAAATGGGTCGCTGAATCCATATTTGTTGTCAAAATTTTTTTAGGAATTTTAGTTTTCGAGATACGAGGTGTTCGATTAATCGAACACTAGGCACAAGTAGGTGTTTTTTTTTAAATTTTTTTTATCTGGTTATTGCTTCAGCTGAGTAAAAAAACTAAATAATTTCAAGGTAACGATTTATTAAATAACTTTTAAAAGGACATAACAAGTTAATATATTGCTCAAGTTTACTTTTTTAAATGGTATGACTCAAAACAATGGGTGCGTAGGGCAATGTTACATCTCTTGCATATGAAAGAACTAGGCTTGTGGCACAATGTGCATCTCCATTTTTTATTATTTTCGATTTTCACAATGAGGTGCTGTCCGGCAAGTTTCGGAATATTTTTAGGATGACTATCCTTTGAAGATCTTGGTAAATAATCAAGGTCACTATCTTCGTCTTCTGCGGCGTTTCCGACGTCTTCATCATCAGCGGTCATTATAAGAGAATAAGCAATTTGCACACGGAAGTCCTTCTGATGCAGGATGCTTTTCTTATAATATCGACGAGAAAAACAGTCAAGTTTCCATGCGTTTACAACAGCAGAATTTAATAGAGAAATCCATAAAGGCCAATACCATTTTTTTGATCGAATCGCAATGTAATAGTTCTGGGAGGCATTGTCGTGAAGATCCACTCCACCCATACCCATATTATAATTTTTAAGTAGCTAAGGCTGGTTGTAGTTTGCAAATCCTCCTGGTTGAACAATTTCCCCACAAGCGCTTACTTTTTGCTTTTTCCACCTTTTTACAGGCACCATTGGCATGATTTGCTCGAAGTTTATGGCAATCGTAACCTCGCTATTGTCCTGCCAACGACAAACCAAAATCTTATTGCTATAATCAAATTGGTAGTCATGATTGCCCCTCTCCAATCGCCTTCCAGTTTTAAGTTGTGAACCTCCAATACGATTTGCCCGTACGGTGCCAGTTGCGCATAGTCTTTTCTCAGATAATAGGCACATTAAGTAGTAGGACGTAAAAAAATTGTCAAAATATACCATATGCCGACTTGGATACTCAACATTTTCCAGCAAACGCAAAACCACATCTGCTCTTAATCCAAGCTGCTTGTCGTATTTATCGGCTGCTCCAGCATATGGTATACAATTATAAAGGTAGCCAGAAGCCGAACACAGACACCACAATTTGTAGCCGAAACGAATGGGTTTCCCACGTATGAACATTTTGCAAGAATGACGCCCAAAGTATGGAACCATTTGTTCATCGATTGAAAGCGTCTCCTCCCAAACACCAAATTGCATAAATTTTGCTTTCATAACTTCATACAATGGTCTTACCTAAGTAAACAGAATACAGTTTATAAGCAAATCATATAAAATGAAAAAAACTTGATTAAAGTACCGTAGCCATTTTATCTGTCGAATCAAGATTGTAGTTGTTCCCGAAATGGATGAACCTCTTGATATCTTGAAAACGATTCCTGGACATGCATACTTTCACGATAGGTACTCCTAATGTTGGGTTTGTTGACCAATAGTCACGAGTTGTCGGCAAAGTATGATATCCTGATAAAATTAAAATACCAAGAAATCGCTTCAAGGCAACTTGATCAATGCAAAAGTGTTCGTTTTTCTGCTGAGCATACCTACTTGTTTCTTCGATAATCATGTCAAGGACTTCGTTATCAAAAAAGAGTGAAAACAATTCCAATGGGGTTTTGTTTTGGAAGCTTTCTGCCAAGTTTTTTTTAACATCATCCAATGCCTCGGTTGTAGGGGAAATATCATATTCGAATGTCCCGTCACGGTTTTTTCTCTGCACCCACTTGGGCTTACTAAAAGCTGATAAGGGCTTATATTTTTTAACTGGTGTTGCATTTGTCTCAATGCGCTGCCTTTTGGAGGGATTTTCTATGGCAGATGGTGTGGTATCTGACGAAATTTCGATACCAATGACGTTGTCTTCTTCGATATGGTAATTTCGATGTATATAGTCTCCTCCAACACATTCCACTAAATCTTCGCACTATTAAATATATTATTGAATTTTAAAACAAAAGAAAAAATACCTATTTGAATAATTCAAAGCTCGTCAGAGAAGTTGTAAGGGTTGCACTTACTTCACGCATAGTTATTACATCATCATCAAAATCTTTTTCATCGGTATTTTCGTCAACTTTTTCCGGTGGTACAATTGTAACTGTAGCAATTTCAGTTTCATCGTCACTCCACCCTTCAATAATAGCCATCATTTCAGCTTTAGTAAGAGCTCGACGACGAAGGGATCTAGCACACTGTTTTTCCATTTTTTAATCACACAATTTACCACTTTCTAATTACAAATTGCTCGACTAAACAAGTTCACTGAACCGCACACTTATTCATACTAAATTTGAACACGTGCTTATAGTTATTCCGACTAAAATATTACTACGCAATTGAACAAACGGTAAATACAATTCAAATTGCAACCGAAATCAAAGAGGAAAAAAATGCTGAATTGTGCCCAGCGTTCGATTAATCGAACACCTAGCTTTACATACATACAGGGACCGTTATATTAAATTTGCAAGCACGAAAACTACCAAAATAAAAACTTCATTCGCAGCAAAACCTTATACCCGGCTTTCATATTTTCTAATTCTCTTTAATTAAAATAATTCTTTTTAAAACATGCTAAAATTAGTGAGTTTTTATTATGCTCTGTGAAAAGATTGGGTGATGGTCAGAAAAAATAATTGTTCGTAATAATGTAGAAAACACTCCAAACCAACATAAAACGTCATAATTTCGTATCTCACTTTTAAAGAAAACCCCTGGAAAAATTGCAAAAAACAGTAAAAAGTACTGTTCGATTATTCGATCAATGGGACGATATGGGTTAACAGACTATGATTTCTGATAAATTTTAATTGTTTTGGTTCGAATTTTAGATTTTGCAAATATATTAACAAATAAATATAAACATCTAAATATTTAATTTGACGCGAAATTTGGCTTTACTTAAATATGTGCATGATAAGAGTGAGCCAATTTTGGTTAGATGCATGCATTATATACGTACATATGTCAATATATTTACTTATGTATATATACATGGAAATATGTATATGGATAATATGTAGTACATACATATATAAATATCCAAATATATGTACGTATATATGAATGTATGTATGTATATAAATCTATTTACATGTTCATGTACATGTATGTGCGTATATATGTACATATGTGTAAGTATGTACGTATGTTTGTACTAAAAATGTCAACAAGGGCACATGCATTCATATGCATTATATCTATCATCATCTAATATGTATTTGGTGTTATGTAGATACATATACTTACACAGCATTTATTTCATACCTCCGCCAGCGTGTCTGTTTTCAACCGCAGCGCAACTACAGTATAGCAACAAAACATTCATTCATAACGCACGGGCATACTATTGAAAGCAAATTTCCGTTCATTCATAAATGCGAAAATTTCATCTCCCCACAAACACATGCGCCCCTCATCCATCACATTTTTCGCGACGAAGTCAAAAATCTAAACATCATAAATTGAAGATTTTTTGTAATTTTGGTCCAAATACTCACAATTACAGATGGGAATGTAGGTATTATTTTGGCCCGCTTGTGCCCGCAAAATATTTAATGAAGAAATTCATCTATTATTAATCTATTATGTTTGCTTAGGGGTCGTGCACATATTACGTAACGCGCTAGGGGGGGCAGGGGGTTTGCGATTTGAGACGAAGTGTGATTTCCCTTTGCCTAATATATAACTTACATATATCAATTAATATTGAATTTTATTCTACGATTAATAAAAACAATTTTTCTGAAGGTGTGACATTTTTAAATGATCAAGAATCGCGTTACGTAATATGTGCACGACCCCTTATTATTATAAAAGTGTTTTGCACGAAATTCTGGTATATATGTCATTTAAAGCCCTAATTATTCCAAATCGGCGCAACCAAACGCATAGTCCGGCCATACCGCTACGCCTACTTGCATACTTATGTACATTACATATATGTATGTCAATATGTAGTGTAAATTTCGGTCGCATTTATATCAGTGCTTACGTCTTATCACAAATGTAGCACAAGTAGCAGAATAATATATTTAGGAGTCGAAAATCTACTACCTTTTAACATATTTTTCTACAATTGTCTAATCAAACGCAAACATTGCTATAATTAAATGTAGATACTTTGACGTTTAATTAATTATAATACTTTTGCTTCTTCCTGAACCAACAATCTGGGTCAATGACCAATACAAAAAACTATCAACCCGAAATTGCAAATAAACCGTACCATTTTTATTCTCAGAGGGTATAAAGTACCAGAATTTTAGTTGTAAATTTAATTCTGTGGCATATACATAACTTAAAGTCATCTTATGTATGTATCTATATGTAAGTATTTTATTTCAGATATTCCTCTATTCGATCTAGTAAATCATATTTGTATTATACTCCATTTTTTTCCTATCTACTTCAAATCCAAAATAGTTCAACTTTACAAAAAAAAAAAATTTATTGGAGTAAAATCATTATAGGCACTATCAGTTAGCCCTAAAATACTTATTTGGATTAATTTATATTTTTTCGGCATCTAGCAATACCGTGACGTCATGTTGCGTGTACGCAACACAGATTCGAGACTCATCCAGAACACGCATAATACCACCTAGATAATTCGCAAACCAATTATAATTTTTCCTTGCCTTAATGTGAACGGATTTCCATGTCAACTAAAAAAATAATTAACATTTGACAATTTTTAGTGTGCGATGCGAAATTTGTCTGAAAAACATGTGTCCACATAGACAAGAGTGTGTGTCAGTGTGTGGTTCGTAAGTGGTTGAGATATGAAGGGGGGAAGAAAGCCCAAGGATATAGCTTTCGAACAAAAAAGAATTTATTCGAATACCTCACACACACTGCACATACGAGTTTTTTTGAAAGCAACGTTGCGTATACGCAACAGAGGAAAGAAATGGGTTAATGATGGCGGCTTTGCGTCGCAGCTTTTTCGTGTGAATTGCGGGCAGAAGCAATTATTTCTGTGGAGTTTTGACAAAACAGCTTATTTGGCTTTCGAGTTTTTATTTTCAAATCAATAAATTTCGATCTTCGACATACAAAATTTAATATTTAAATTAAACTTTTACCACGATGGCCTGTTGATGTATAGCTTTGTTTAACTATTTGTATAAATATTTCATTAGAACATTATTGTTTTTGACATGGTAATATTAAAGTCCAACTGGAGATAAGATATTTTGTCTAACTTTGCACACAGACTTAGAGTTCGGTTGAATGTGCGCCCATGTGAACAGACAGCAGGAATGAAGCGGGAGGCTACTTCTCTGTAAATATACGTTCTCTGGTTGTACCCAACTAAGAATACGGGAGCGGAGGCAGTGGTAGATAGGATTAAAAAGCAAGCAGCTATATGTTGCAACCCAAAGCGCGTCATTTCTGATAGGGGACAGCTTTCACGTCAAATTCGTTTAAAGAATATTGCCAGGGTGAAAACATTCAGTATTTATTAATATCGGGGTTCCAAGAGGCCATGGGAAAGTGGAAATAATCCATAATATTGATATCCCTATGTTGTCAAAATTATGCACGGAGAAAGTACAATAATTTATAAATACACTCTAAAAACTCTGTTTAAAAATGCCACTATTAAACGGGTATATTTTTGTTGATTTTTACAATTTTTTCGTAAATTTACACGACATGTATGTATTTTTCTAGTTTGCACATTTTCGTGTGTAAAAACCGGTTTTATTCGCGACTTTACACAATTTTACGGGTGAAATTGAACAACAGATGTGTATTTTGTAGATTGTACGCACTTTCGTAGTAAATTTACGCACACTACAGCAGTTGAATTAGATATAACGGTTCTTTGCGCAACAAAACTATCGAAATGAGGTTAGCGAAGGAATGCTTTTTCAATTTCAAAGTTAATGATATAATCGATAAAATACTTGAACGTTCCAAGTTAAAATGGTTTACACATTTCATATTATGATTATATATTTCTGATACGCACTATAATACGAATTAATAACTGCGTTAAAGGCGTTAACTCAGGAATCTGTAATTGAATGTTTCACGTTGGCTGCTTAAAAGTTAGGCTGAAGTATCGATTAAAGATCTTTCGATATACTGCACATATTCGCGATGTAAATAATTGTCAGTCCTAACAACGCTGTAAAGATTTTATTGCGAAATTGAATGTTGCTCCGTGGAATCGGGAAAATAAAAGTACAAATAAGCTTAAATTAACCAATTTGTGTGGTATATTATTGTAAAAAACGTTAGTATGTTAATGTGTATGATTTGTAATATAAGTTTAAGTGATATTAAGTCTTATAATAGACATCTGTATTTGCACAGAAATAATAAAAGTGTTGAGTTTAAGTGTTTGCAACCAGAATGCAAAAAAAGTTTTCGTAATTATTGTTCATTCAATGTGCACGTGTACCGACATCACAAAAGTGCTGTAAAAGATTGTGAAAATATCGGGAATGAAGATTATAAATGTTCGGCTTGCATTTTCAAAACAAAAAGTGATAAAGATATGATTTCTCACATACAAATACATTTGTTTAACAAAACTTTGATTGTTTGCCCCTTTAACTGTTCTAAATCTTTCGTAAACTCTGGTTGTTTTAAGATGCATATTTTTAGAAAACATTGTGTAAAAATTCTAGAAGACAGTGGAGTAAAAAGAGGAAATCCATCAGATCAGGGAGCACTTGATACTTTTTCCAATGAAGAAACCACGCAATTGAAAAAACGCGTAATGGATAACCCTGAAATCTCCACCTCCAAATCCTTTCAAAACTTTTTCGCGATATTGAAATTTAAATTTGGGGTCAGCGATGTTGCCTTAGATTCTTTTGTAATTCAGTTAAAATATATTTTAGAATCCCATGACAAAGAAAAGAGCAAAAGCATTTTTGATCTTTGTGATTATCTTAATTTGTCGGAATATAAAGAAATGTTTGCAAGTGCGGTGTCAAACAAAAGTTTAATTTCCGAAATTGTTAAATCCGATACGGCATACAAAAGAAATAAAATCTTAAGAAATAAAAATAATTACGTGGCTCCGAAAGAAATTCATCTTGGTTTCGATCAATATCACAAACAATGTATTTTTCATTATATTCCAATCCTTAAAACACTTGAAGTTCTCTTGCGTGACAAAATAGTTTTTAACCTATTTAATACCAAAAAATTGTCAAATGTGAATTGTTATTCTGATTATAATGATGGTTTAATTTACAAGCAAAACCCGTTTTTCAATGAAAATTCAAATAGAATCGAGTTGCTTTTATTTCAGGATGCGTTCGAAAACTGCAATCCTTTAGCTTCATCCAAAACGAAGCACAAGTTGCTAGGCGTTTATATGATGATTGGAAATATTCCAAAAGAATTAAGATCAAATATTCATAATATCCAATTAGTTTTGCTTTGTAAAGATACTCACATAAAGTTATTCGGATTTGAAAAAATTATGGCGCCATTAATATGCGATTTACGAAAACTAGAAGAAAACGGAATTGATTTAGTTTTAGACGGTTCTATTAAAAACTATCGTGGAAGTTTATTTTCAATGCTTGGTGACAATTTAGGCAGCCACCAAATAGGCGGCTACACTGAAAACTTCAGCTCAAGCAAGTTTATGTGTCGATATTGCTTCTTCAAGAGAGACAATTTAATATCTTTTAATGTTGATCTCGGTGCAAGGCGTTCCCCCCAAAACTATGAAGCATGCCTTAATAATCTTTCAAATCCTCCTGATTTTGGTATGGGAATAAAAAAAAACTCATCCTTAAATGAATTAAGGTACTTTCATGTTTGTCAGGGACTTCCTCCCTGCTTATCACACGATTTGTTCGAAGGTATTATGCCTTACGATTTGATGGAAGTGTGTAAATATATGTGTATACAAGGTGTCATTTCAATCGATTACATAAATATGAGCCTTTCATCATTGAGAAAGAAATTTAAATTTAAGCTGTCTTTCCCACATGTTAGCCTCAATATGAAAAAAATTCCAGGAAAGGCCGATGAAATCCTACATTTTTTAATGATATTTCCCTTTATATTTTTGAACAAGTCCTCAATATATAAAGATCCGATTTGGAAGTTTCTCACTGCAATGATTGAAATGTGTCGATTGATAAACAGCTCGGAGTTAGATGAAAATCAAATCTCTTTACTTTCACATTGTATCACAGTATATATGGAATATAGAAAAGAATGTTTTCCATTTTCAAGGTTGCGGCCAAAACATCATTATATATGTCACTATCCGCATCTGATACGAGAATATGGCCCCCTTAAACATTTATGGACCATGCGCTTTGAACAAAAACATAAATATTTTAAAAAAATATCTAAAAATGTGAAAAATTTTAAAAACATATCTTTAACTCTTTCTGAAAAACATCAGCAAATGCAAGCTAACCTCTTTGAAAACAGATTTAAATTAAAAATTGTTTGCAACAGTTATAAATTTATTTCTGAAAACATGTTTAATTTCAATTTACCCCCAAGTTTTACACTCGTTACTAAGCATATTAAATTCCATGGCACAGAATATAAAGAAAACCACTTCATTGTCATTGATTCTGACGACCTGGGCAATATTACAGTCCTACAAATTAACTCAATCATTTTGGATGCTAACTGTGAAAATGCGATCTTTTACGGTGCTATTACAAAAATGTGGTACAACTACAGAATAGTTTTATTTGAAAGTTTTCAATCAGAAAAGTCATATAGTTTAATTAACTTAGTTGATATCCTAATTAAAACCCCAGTTCATGTGTTGCATGTAAAAAATAAATATTATCTCTCTTTATTCTCAACATTTGTCGAGAAGAAACATTAGAATGAAACTAGCAATGTAAATATCACTTTTTCATAAAACATATTCACATAAACTTAAGTCTATTTATATACACATATATATTCGTAAATAAGAAGGAAAATACATAATTGCAATGGCTGAGTACGTGTGCAAGGTATGGAGCGCTGATAGACGTACCAAAAAATCGATTATGACTTTAGCATCTACGGAGGCTGTAATACAAACAGGTATATTTATAAATCTGTATATACAAATGTGCCACGTACTAATAACCAAATATTTACAGCACTTAATTTTGGTATTAAAGGGTCCAAAATAGTCTTGGAGTTTGACGGAACCGAGGTTTGTGGTGACGCAATTCTAGAGCATTATTTAAAACATAATGAAACATTAATGCTCATAGATAATGAAGAATGGTGCGAGAGAGCTCAAAGCAGTACTTCAGCTGCAGAGCAATTTAATTCAGGTGAGTTCAATAAAAACAAATTTTTCGGCCCGTGCCGTAATTATGACCGCCCCCAAAATTGACAAGTTTTAACAAATTATTTTTGACAACTTTCGACCTTTTCAATTACATTCCTTAGAAATATTTTGAGTATGCAGTTTTGTAGCACATTGAATTTTAGTATAACAAAGTGGTTTTTGTTAGATATTGAGCTACTCTTATAAAAAACTCAAGCTTAAAATAGTAGTCAAAACTTGGCAAAACATCGTGTTTCGATTATTTTTACCATACATACATATGCATATATAGAAAAATTCTTCTGATTATGTACATTTTTTATTTACTTCAGTGCAGGAAAATAGCATGCCGCCACTGATACTGTCACCAACGCAAAATAAAGAAGTTTATTTAATGACTCTTCCTTTAGACTCAACCGATGAGTCAACAATTACAAGCGATGCATTTTCTTCTAGTTCAGAGACTAAGGAACCAGCTAAACTACTTTTCCTGAATTTTAAAATTCCATGGCATAAGGTTCCAGGTGACATCGTTAACCTCCTGAATACGCAGCAAAAGTTGGGAAAGCGCTTAAATGCATTAGCAAACTGTATTGTTGACGAGTTGCGGACATATTCCTTTTATATACCAATGGGTATTTTGCGATCGGTAGCGCAGGACGCAATAGCAAAATATCCTGCTTCTTTGCTGGAAAAAGATAATGAAGGCAACATAATATCTATTAATACAACACCCTTGCTGACTAGCATGAGAAATCGTAATAACTTTTTGAATCGGTCTCCAAACGTAAAGCGCTCAGAGCTGATGCCAAATATCCCTTTAACGAAGCGAAGACGTAGTAATATGTTAAAAGCTACGTGTACTAATTGGCAGCCACTGGATACCATCGATTCATTAAACAGTTTAAAACAGAAAAAACAATATTTAAAAAATTTATGCGATATGCAGTCCGAATTTCAAGCAATGGACTTAATTAAATCGCATATGAGGGATTGTTTCCCGCTACAACGGAAAGAATTTAATGAAATGGATCCAGTACCTTCGATAGATAGTATAAGAGAGAACTGGCCATACAGTTTCCATGAGGAATGCTTGAGCCAGCATTTTCTTCAATTGACTAATATTAAGGAAGACTTATTTTTAAAAAACTTTAACGACTCCAAGGACCTAACATTTAAGTTTTTCCAAACAATGCAAAACAAGCAAACTAGGAAAGCGTTCGAAAAAGAGGAATGCGCTGAAAACATAATAATACGAAGTGTTTTCAATTACTTCAATGAAAATGAATTTTATTTATTCCACATCTTTGAGGTAAAATAAATAATCTTTTTGTTCATATATAATAGCCAACTAATTCCCTAAAATTTTTACGTATTTCAGATTGAAACAACAACGCAAGAAGTTGTGAATAGTGTTCCAACTAACACTCCGTTTATTGCATTTGTTAGTAAGTTATTTTGCGCTCATGTAATTTGAATAACTTAAAAAAAATGTCCACAAAACTTAACTGCCTTATATAAATCCTAAATCTTTAAATATACATGCCAATTATTACATTAATCCAATTTTTATTTTATTTCCAGAAAATGTCCTAGAAGACAGTTACATAACATATCTTTTTATTGAAAAAATAATAATATTTCAAAATACTGAAGCGATAACACTTCTGCCCTTTTTAAAACAGATCATACACTATTTCTATGTATTTAATTTAATTTTCCCTACGGAAATATCACAAACAATGGAGTTTTTTGTAAGAAATTTTTATAAGTATTATCCGCCCTGTACTCGAGGTGCGAAGAAAAACATAAATAGTGCACAGAAGGTCAATAATTTAATTGTCAAGTTAACAAATTTTAAATAATTTTGTGTAAATTTAAAGTATAACAGTGTATATGCAAATACGTACACGTATGTATGTATATAATTAATGAATTAACTTGTTTCCTCCTCGCCCAAGCTTAATTTGGTGTATTAGTTTTTAAGTTGACAAATGTTATATAACTAGAATGGTTTTATTTTTGTGAAGTGTATTCATACGAATATACATACGCCTATGGCCAAACAATACGTACTCATATATGTAATTAATGAATTAACTTGATTTTCTAACAAACTTAATTTGTTTTATGTGTTTTTAAGCAGACAAATGTAAAATAATTACAAGGGTACTGTTTTCGTTAAGTGTATTCATATGGTTAAAATAGTGTAAACAAGACATTTTGATCACAAATCCATTAATTAATATATGCACATTATACAAATAAGAGAAAATTTGCCAAAGTTGTACGTACGTAATCAATGAATTAATTTATAATAACTTATTTCTATTACCTAAATTCAATGTTCTTTATAAATAAAACAAAATATGTGCTTATGGAAAATTAAAAATTATTTACAGATTTACTTTATTTCATGGTGCAAAGATTACACATTTGAATAGCAACAAAAATATAAAATTAAACACTCTTGTGTTTAAATGCTACACATTTGGCATTTAATTTCGCGTACTTTTAGCACACATTTTTAAACACGTTTTGTTAAAATTCAAACTTATTTTGTGTAAAATTAAACACTCTTGTGTTTAAATGCTACACATTTGGCATTTAATTCCGCGTACTTTTAGCACACATTTTTAAACACGTTTTGTTAAAATTCAAACTTATTTTGTGTAAAATTAAACACTCTTGTGTTTAAATGCTACACATTTGGCATTTAATTCCGCGTACTTTTAGCACACATTTTTAAACACGTTTTGAAGTAAATTTTTGAAAATTTTTTGCTGAAATTTAAACAAAGCTATCGTTGAATAATCGAGAATGTAATTTTGCGAATAATAAGGTAGGAAATCAGTAACCTACCTTTTAGCATGCAAAATTACATAATTTTTTCTTAGAGTGTAACATATCTCCGCGAAGTATCGGGTGTTTTTTTTACAGGTTTGTTTTTCGAATAGAGATGAAACTGGCATTTTGTGGTCAAATCTGGCAACTCTAATGTCATTTATGTTCAGTTTGGTTTGCCATTTCATCATGAACAGGTTGACAAAAGAACAACGCTTGCAAATCGTGCAAATTTATTTCGAAAATAATGGTTCAGTTCGCGAAGTTTACCGCGAGCTCCGTCAATTTTATGGTCGACATAATCGTCCATCAGAGCAATTCATTCGGTTAACCATGGATCGTTTTCGCACTACGTTTACTCTATGTGATAATACGCATCCGCAGAGACGTCGAACAGTGCGCACCGAAGAAACAATTGCCGCTGTAGAGCAAAGTGTTGAAGAGGACCCGAATGAATCGATTCGCCACCGTGCACAGCAATTGGAGCTTTGTCCATCAACTTTATGGAAGATTTTGCGCAAAGATCTTGGCTTGCGACCTTACAAGATCCAGCTTGTGCAGGAATTAAAGCCGCCAGACCATGCAATGCGTCGTGATTTTGGTGTATGGGCCGAAAATGAGATTGATCTCGATGCTGATTTTCATCGCAAAATTTTGTTCAGTGATGAGGCTCATTTTTGGTTGAATGGCTACGTCAACAAGCAAAATTGCCGCATTTGGAGTGAAGAGAATCCACATGAGACCCTTGAAACGCCATTACATCCACAAAAACTGACTGTTTGGTGTGCTCTATGGGCTGGTGGAGTCATTGGGCCATACTTCTTCCGCAATAATGCTGGAGAGGCAGTTACCGTTAATGGAGACCGGTATAGAGCCATGATAACCGACTATTTTGTTCCCGAATTGGATGGCATGAATGTGGATGAGTTGTGGTTCCAACAAGACGGCGCTACATGCCACACAGCGCACGTCACAATCGATTTATTGAAGGAAACATTCGATGAGCGCATAATTTCGCGGAATGGACCTGTAAATTGGCCACCAAGATCGTGTGATTTGACACCATTGGATTATTTTCTTTGGGGATATGTGAAGTCGCTCGTCTACGCCAACAAACCAGAAACGTTAGGGGAATTGGAAGCCAACATTCGTGGCGTTATTGCCGACATACGGCCCCATATGCTCGAAAAAGTGGTTGAAAATTGGACCTGTAGAATTGGCTTTATTCAAGCCAGCCGCGGCGGCCACATGCCCGAAATCATATTTAAACATTAATGGCATAAAATTATCCTTCCAATAAAGCCAAATTGATGGACCTTAAAACGATTTTCTTGTGTTTTATTTCAATTCGAAGTTCTATACCCCTAAAAAAAACACCCGATACAAAACAGTGTCCGTTCAAGATATTAACAGGATTTGACATGCGGTTGACCAATATTCCCGAGCTGAAGGATCTATTAGAGGACGCAGCTTGTAGTGACATAAACGAAGATAGCGAATTAGTTCGAGAGTTTGCTAAAGAGAATATATTACAGATTCAAGAAGAAAATATAATTTACGTCACAAAGTAAACGATTTGGTAGCAATCAAGAGACCCCAGTTTGGTAGTGCTTTGAAACTGAAACCTAAGTTTTTAGGACCAAATAGAAGCTTAACACTGGCCGATATGAGGTCGAAGAGTTGGCGACAAAGACAGAGTGCCCAACTCAAGCTTAATTACTATACGACTACTTAACGAAACTTGACGAATGGTGGACTTAGACAATTTGAAATAGAGAAACCAACGTCGAGTTTGATTCGAAATACAAAGTGTACGAAATGTGGTAGAATTTGACGAAGAAGTTTCGGAGATATAACTATTTGCTCAAACCCAACCTTGTCTATCAAATTGGGCAAAGTAACCTTTTTAATAGTTAATAATATCGTTTATTTTTATTTTTCTTTTTTTACCGTTATATCAAAGGTGCCACACCTATTTACAAACTTTTTCGGATAGGTGTATTTGCCAGTGCATGCCCATCCTTCTTATTAAATTTGAGCGAATTGTTTTTAATGCTTAGTTAAATATCGCGTTTCTGGTGATTTTGGTAAGTTCCGTTATATGAAGGTGGGCACGGTTTTTATCCGATTAGATGCTTACTGACTTGAAATGCAATATGTCCACCAAATTTAGTACAGTTTGGTCAATTCGTTTCGGAGATATAACTTTCTCTTTTTAAATGGGCGAGCTACTTCCATTTCCAAAAAAGCATTTACACGCATATTTCTCTTCCCAACCCAATTCTATGTATCAAATTTGAGCAAATTATCTTTACTGGTTACCGAGATATCGTATTATTAAGATTTTCATAAAAACCGTTGTGTTGGCGTCGTTATTTATTATTCGATTTCGCTTATTTGCAATATACCTTTGCAAAGTACCTTGGGTCCAGAGTAATGCGTATACCAAGTTTTGTTGAGATTAGTTAATATTTACTCGAGTTATCTGACCCACAGACAGACACGGTGGTATATATGTATTTATATGTCAATCTCGTTTGCGTTATACTGTTACTCGTACCGTTAAGTGAAGAAAGTTATAGGTATAAAAAAGAATATAATATAAATGATTTAGAATCATTTTCTTTTGAATAATTTTCTTTTTTAACGGCATCACCATAGCCGTTGATTTTTTTTTTAGTTTTCAACTTTAAATGAAAATTAATCTCAGTTGTATGAATAAGAATGCTTATGCCATTTACTTTATTGAAGAAATTATGTGTGCACACATATTTTTTACTATAACTCTTTTGTTAGGAACTGTGCTCTAGGTATGCGTGAAAGTGGCGTGGAAATAAAAAGAAATCGGTAATTTAAAAAAACAACCCCACCCAATGAGGCTTTAATCAACGGAGCGGTGGAAAAACAAAAATCGATGATCGATGCAAATGCCAAATTCCACGCCAAGCGCTCATTGATAAAATGAGTTGTGTAACATCTTTCTGGTACCACAACCAGATCTTTACCTAGCCATACATGCACGCGTTGGGGGATTTATAGACAAGTACCCATTTTGGGATGAGGAGTGCAAAGCATGATCTTCTGTGACGAAAAAAAAGTTTATGCACACTAAAATATGTGGTTGAATCGATGCCATCTCGACTTAACCAAATTCAAATTAAAAATGGAAAACATAAGTATTAATTATTTTCAGGTTTGATTCATCAAAACATTTAAGGAAACCCCACTTTGTGATCATATGCACGTATAAATATTTTCAAGAAATATCACTTTTTTTTTTAATTCCTTATTTTTAAAGTAATATGATATAAGAATAACTGAATTATGATGACATTTATACGTAAAACAAAATTTAAAAAAAATGTGATATTTCTTGAAAATATTTATACGTGCATATGATCACAAAGTGGGGTTTCCTTAAATGTTTTGATGATGTTATGTAGATACATATACACAGCATTTATTTCATACCTCCGCCAGCGTGTCTGTTTTCAACCGCAGCGCAACTACAGTATAGCAACAAAACATTCATTCATAACGCACGGGCATACTATTGAAAGCAAATTTCCGTTCATTCATAAATGCGAAAATTTCATCTCCCCACAAACACATGCGCCCCTCATCCATCACATTTTTCGCGACGAAGTCAAAAATCTAAACATCATAAATTGAAGATTTTTTGTAATTTTGGTCCAAATACTCACAATTACAGATGGGAATGTAGGTATTATTTTGGCCCGCTTGTGCCCGCAAAATATTTAATGAAGAAATTCATCTATTATTAATCTATTATGTTTGCTTAGGGGTCGTGCACATATTACGTAACGCGCTAGGGGGGGGGGAGGGGGTTTGCGATTTGAGACGAAGTGTGACTTCCCTTTGCCTAATATATAACAATTTTTCTGAAGGTGTGACATTTTTAAATGATCAAGAATCACGTTACGTAATATGTGCACGACCCCTTATTATTATAAAAGTGTTTTGCACGAAATTCTGGTATATATGTCATTTAAAGCTAAAGTATGTCAATATGTAGTGTAAATTTCGGTCGCATTTATATCAGTGCTTACGTCTTATCACAAATGTAGCACAAGTAGCAGAATAATATATTTAGGAGTCGAAAATCTACTACCTTTTAACATATTTTTCTACAATTGTCTAATCAAACGCAAACATTGCTATAATTAAATGTACTTTGTGAGACGTTTAATTAATTATAATACTTTTGCTTCTTCCTGAACCACCAATCTGGGTCAATGACCAATACAAAAAACTATCAACCCGAAATTGCAAATAAACCGTACCATTTTTATTCTCAGAGGGTATAAAGTACCAGAATTTTAGTTGTAAATTTAATTCTGTGGCATATACATAACTTAAAGTCATCTTATGTATGTATCTATATGTAAGTATTTTATTTCAGATATTCCTCTATTCGATCTAGTAAATCATATTTGTATTATACTCCATTTTTTTTCCTATCTACTTCAAATCCAAAATAGTTCAACTCAACCTAGATTAACCCATTTTCGCCGTTTTTGCAAAAAAAAAAAAAATTATTGGAGTAAAATCATTATAGGCACTATCAGTTAGCCCTAAAATACTTATTTGGATTAATTTATATTTTTTCGGCATCTAGCAATACCGTGACGTCATGTTGCGTGTACGCAACACAGATTCGAGACTCATCCAGGACACGCATAATACCACCTAGATAATTCGCAAACCAATTATAATTTTTCCTTGCCTTAATGTGAACGGATTTCCATGTCAACTAAAAAAATAATTAACATTTGACAATTTTTAGTGTGCGATGCGAAATTTGTCTGAAAAACATGTGTCCACATAGACAAGAGTGTGTGTCAGTGTGTGGTTCGTAAGTGGTTGAGATATGAAGGGGGGAAGAAAGCCCAAGGATATAGCTTTCGAACAATAATA
>CATOUQ010000061.1:0-36406 GCA_951828415.1 Anomoia purmunda
CAGATATCCATACGTATTCTAGTTATTAAAAAAGGGATCCCTTGCATCTTCAACGAGTGTTCAGCTCATCTCAGGAATAGCTTTCAATTTAAGTAGGTTTATTCGAAAAGAGACAGTAGGCCCCATTTTCTTTGTAACCTAGTTGCAAAAGAGGCACAAGATAGGATAACCAAATGCATGTAAAGCAACAACACTAGCTCGGAAAAAATATGCGATTTGAGCCAACTCTGTGACATTCGACCTGAGATGTAGTGTTTGGGAAGTGAAAAAAACAGCGCCATTGTGAATGAGCCGGGGAAAAAATACATGAGAAATTTCAGTTTAAGACCTACTTCATTTCTATTTGTATAATATTTTGAAAAAATATAATTACGTCAACTTTGACTTTGTCTGCGCAACTATATCCTGTTCTTAAATAGCACTAAACAAAGCGCATGATAGATCCGAACAGGATTGCTTTTGCAACTAAATGGAATTTTGTCCGAGTTGGTACGTTTTTTTTTTTCCAGTCGAGTACAAAGTAACGGGCCCCAGTGTAGTCATTTATCAGCCCTCACTCTCAGGGGTAACTACCAGCCATTCTTACAATCTCGCATAATCCAGGCATATAAAGCTTTTTGTATAACTAGCAAGTTAAAGATCTATTAGAATGAAGATTTTTCTTATGGATACAAATATTTCTGCCCTAATTATCTAGTTTTATTGGTAGAAGATGTTTGCAAATGACACGGCTTTTGCTTCACCAGGACATACAACTCGCTGCAATAGCGAAGTATCGCTGCTCAGAATACAGCTTAACTCTACGTACACAATTAGACCATCTGTTTTATTAGGCTATAGAATCTAATAGGCGGTCATTAATGAATTTTATCAACTAGCGCATTAGTCATCATACATATTATATAAATAAATAATCCTCTTGCAACCGATACACAAAGGTGAAAGGTTTTTCCAAACAATTCACTTTTTTTGCCACAAAAATTTTGCCCACTTAATGCGTGCAAATCCGCCTGACGCACTCGCTGATAGTATATGTATGTAGTACAACAATAACAAAAAGTACCAAGATAGCATGCGGGCTCTCGCACCAATTACTCGCTTTATGGTAGTATTTGTGGGCATGGTTACCAACAACAACGTTGTTGCCCACTAACATCGTCGATGACTGTGCAATTGTAGACTTCTTAAGGACTTTGCAACTTTGTTTTTTTTTTTTGCCATATTCACTTTTGTCACGGGTGTTGTTATTGTCATTTATTTGCGCTTATTTATAATATATTTTTAACCAAAATACCGAAAGCAGGGAAAATTGAGGAGCCACAGTGTGAGTGGTAGGGGGAAAGAATGACTTGAATATACATATGTACTTACTGCCTACCACCTAGTGACAACGAATTGAACTCGGTGACGACGCAGTGTTGATGGTAATGATGATAGCTTGCCAACTTATGAGTCTACATGTCTACATATCTATCTGATGGTACTGATGGATGGACTAGGGCTGGGAGCTCACGCTGCTAAGGGTTAAAATGCACACTAGATTGGGGTTGTATGTTAGCGGCACGGCAAGACAACAACAGTATCAATGTACAAACTAAACTGTACCTCCGTCAGTAGTCAGTGTTCAGTAACTACATATGTACATACATACATACACGAGATTCGGTCACTTAACGGCGGCAAGTACTCGTTTGCACCGGACAAAACTGGTGAACGGTAAAAGAAATCAACCCCTAACCATCAGCTAGGTGGTGCGACTGATTGTTGTGGCAACTCAATGAAAGCGAAATCAAGCATAATTGAACACACTGGCCGGTGTGTGGTGGCACTAACTACATTGAAGAATACACAGCAGGGTAGTGGTCGAATGGGATTGTATGTACAGTCAACGGACATAGCGCTGTCATAAATATTTCGTCAATATGTGGCATATTGATGGCATTTAGGATGACGTTGATGAGTACATATTGGAATGAATGACTAAGTGAATGGTTGAATGCGTGCGATATTGATGAAACGATTAACACAAAAGCAAGGCTGAATAGCTAAGGTGAAGAGGAGAGGATGGGTAGTAGGGTTAGCCAATCGACTATATGCGGACCGAGTTGAATAGTCAACTGATGAGGCGATCAAACTACCGACGGACAGATAGTGAGCTCAAAACTAGTCTTTTTTTTCTATTTTTGGGTAAAAACTGACGTCAACACATCGCAAACCAATAATATATTTGGAGCGCTAGTAGCTAGTAGACTTATGCCGGTATTCAATAATTCAGTTTCATTTCAAGTCACTAAATTTCTAATTGAAGAGACATTTGTTGCCACTTAAGACGATTTTCGATATTCAGTAAGCAACAGTCTCAAACAAATTTCACCAAAGACCGTGGTGAAAAGCAGTAGCGACAATCAGCTGATCGTATGCTCAACTAGAGACGCACGAACAACCTCAATAAAAATATGTTCATCGCTAGCGCAAAATGCACTGGTTCAGTTCTTTGTCAACGGTGTTATTGTTCTTTAAAAATGAAAATAATAATATATAATAAAATTAACATTGAAAGCAGCCGTTTTATGTGAACTGACTATTGAAAATAAGTGTAAAAATTAGAACTATCAACAATCGATGAATGTTGCTACTCATCGATATGCACATTCGATCAAAATTGAGTATAAAATTTTACATATTTAAGTGGAAAGGCTTATTGAATTCCGGTATTAGTAAACCTATAGACCACCTAGATGGTACTAATATGACTAGTGATGTTCTTATAGCAGTACTTCGAAGTATATACTCGAGTACTTCTACCAAGTATCGAGTATTTTTTGTAATTCGATAACCATCCAAAAGTCCTCGGTGTGCATCGAGTATATTGTGCAAGTATTTACTCGGTCACAAAACAGGGAAAACTGTATTTAAAATATGTAGTAGCTCTGGAATTTCCAAATATTTATTTTTAAAAAATATTCCAACAATTAATTATAACATTTCCCGACTTTCGACAATGAAATTACGCTGCGCGTCAATAATATTGAAAAAACTGTTTAAGAATTTAAAAAAAAAATCCTAAAACAAAGCAAAAGATGAAAAAAATAAAAAGGAAAGATCATTATTTTTAACCCTTAAATGCGTACTGCGGCAAAACTGTCCTTAAATTGAATATTAAAATGAGAAAATTGTGCCAATACATGACGTTATTGGTAAATCAAAAACTCCGAAGCACTTTTTATGTTTCGCAGCTTTTTTGGTTTATTTAACATTTTTTATTGAAATATAACACTTTTACTTGAATCTTTCGCGGGTGGTGAGTATGGGCTTTTATTGTCATTTTTGTCAAAAAAAGTGTATACATATATTTTCATTTAATACAAATAGATGGATAATTCATAAATTTACTACTTCTTTTATGTGGATTTGGTATTTACTTAAAATTTGCATACTTAAATGTATGGTCTTGGAAATTAGCAACGGAACATTTTTTACAAATAAAATTTAAAACAAAATATCGTTTACGTTTTCATTTTTGCAAATTGTGTAATTTCAGCTCCACATACATTTTATACAAACCGAAAGAGAAAATCATGCATTTCAGAGTTAAGTGCTAAAAAAACGATCAGCATCTTTATTACAAATGATCAGAAAATAAGTAAAATGCAAATAATTTCGAAAAAAAGAAAATAGTTATAACTTCGAAATTATTTCGAATTTCGAAAAATCTTAAAATTTATATTTACTATTTTTTTGGTATCGTTGTGAGCCCGAAATAACCAATTTCACGCAAAAGGCTTGACCTTCGAAAAAATTTCGATCCACTTCACTAATTTTTACTCAATTAAAATTTTGTTTAAATATTTATAGCATACAGAAGTTGAGTATTTTTTTTTATTGTTAACGCTCATGTAACACAAATTTTTTTTGAATACTTTTGAGTAAAAGTAGAATCGAGTACTACCCGGTGATACTTTGAGCAGCATTGAGTATTTTTGTCGATAATGCCAATGAATACAGGCTTCGAATAAAAAGTGATATCGGATCATCACTATAAACAACTGACTCACATGCTACCTACGCAAATACTAGGCCCGTTTCTTTGTAACCGACTTGCGAAATAACACTAGGTAGGATAACAAAATGCATGTAAAAGAACAACACTAACTCGGAAAAATATGCGAGTTGAGCCAACTTGGTAAACTGATATCCGACCTGAGTTGTAGTGTTGGGAAGTGAAAAAAACTGCGCTATTGTGAATGAGTCGTAAGAAAGTACATAGGAAGTTTGAGTTCAACAACTAATTCAATTTATTTGCATATTATTTTTATATAATTAAATGAACAAAAAAAATTTACATAGCACCAACTAATCTCATGTTTCATGTAAGATCCGAACAGGGTTGCTTTTGCAACTAAAGGAAATTTTATCCAAGCTGGAGCGTTCCTTTGCAAGTCGGTTACAATGAAAAGGGCCCACTATTAAGGAATGACTAGTATCACATCTCTGCTCGAGTATTTCGCTGGATGAGTGTGCAACTTTAAAGCTACACTGACCATCTGTCATCGCAGAGAGCTGCTCGAATTGAGGCAGCAGTGACATGCAACCACACAGCCGGTCCAACATGCCAGCAAGCTCAATATTTAAGGGATTTCCTATGCATTCGCAACAATTGGTGGCAATCCACGCTAACTGTACAACAAAATGGGAATGAAGAATAAGCTCATTGCAAGTTGGGGGTAGCCCAAGCAAAGTGCCACAAGTGGACATACAAAAAAAACAAAAAAAAGAGCCCACACGAAAGCAAAAAAACACAACGCTTAGCAAGCGAAAAGCCTAAAAAATATATGTCTTCCTCTGAAGTGCCTGTGTTTTGAGTTCAAACGAGAGTTCAGTGTGTGGCAGTACAGGCGCTATTAGCACGAAGCAAGTGTTGAGCTCAATATTCATCATTATCTACATATATATGTATTTGTGTATATATTGTACTTGACGATGTATAAGCAGAGTAATTACTTACAAGTTCTCTGGTATAAGTATGTCGCGGTGGTGGGGTTTACATAACAGTCAAGCAATCCTGATTCTGCTGAACACGTGCAGGACAATCGCATTTTTGTAGAGCCTTAAACGTGCAAATGTTCTGGTATTCTGTTACTTTTTTTTTTTTAATTTTTTGTTTTTCAACTAAGGATTGAAGCATCTTTTGGTCTGTGGTACATTCATATCGGTGATTTTCCCCTACCGTTGTGTAGATTTTGAGTGTTGCAATTTTTATATGTTGTGTGTCCATAAAAAAGGCGCACAGAAGTCTTACAATTTTACAGTGGTCATGCTGTTTCTAGTATTTTGTGGTAATTTGCTTTGTGTAGATAAAGTGTCCTTGCAACGCTTGAAAATTCTTTTAAATTCTATAAAACCTTTTAATGCTACTATTATGCATTAGATTATAGTCGAGTAAAAGGCTTTGAATGAAGTGGACACAAAATGAACAGAATAGATTGTGGTGAAGTGTAATGGGTATTTAAATGGTGGCTTGAACGGCTAGTGATACTTGTGACGTAACGGTTAAAAATTTTAATAAAAAAATCATAATATAATCGTTCTTTTGTTTTTTTTTTATTTATTTATCGTTATTTTGTGAGTTTTACTTTTTCGATTAGTAATAATAAAGAATAACGGATTTAAAGTTTTTTGATCATTATGCTTTAGTTTTTATTTCTTCGATAAAAAATAATCGTAATCGATAAAAACAGGCGTAATTTTCCTCTTACTCATTTTTCCGATTATAATTGACCGATATACATATTTAGATTTTTATTTTTTCGATCAAAAATAATCGTTATCCTTTAATTTGGAATTTTTCGATCATATTTAATTGACAGTTTTTGATATCATTTTCGATCATAAAAGGTATTATTGTCACCGCCGACAAAGTTTTTGCACGTTTGTTATGATCGAAAAATTATAAATACAAAAATAGGGAATATTTTTTATCGAAAAACTCAAAATCAAAAAATATCGATGAACCCTGAACGAAAAATAAGAATCCAAAAATAACAATTATTTGTGATCAAAAATATAAACATAAAAAATTATCGATCAAACTGGATCGAAAAAGTAAAAATCCGATAACAACAGCTATTTCTGATCGAATAAATCAAAATCAAAAAATATCGATCAAATAAATAAATCAAAATAAAGTCAGATTTGTATGGCATATAAGAACAAGATCCCTTTGGGGGAGGGGGTACTGGCCTCTGCTGCGGAGTTTTATACGCATTTTTATAGATATATGATTTTTTTGGTTTAAAAAGCCCCCACAATCATCATAGTATTCAAAAGTGGCCTAAATCGTTCTTTCCGAACATCCCTAAGAGAATTTAGATAGTTACCTGTAAGCTTCTTGTGGTTGAAATAAAATTGATCCTTGTTCTCCATTGCTTTTTGTTTTCATTAAGCCGTGCCAATCTCTATCGCTAATTTTTTATGCAAATCAGACCTTCACTCTTGGCATCTTTTTAAAAACAGCCTTATTTCAGGTCTATCCCATCTTATTCTTGGCTGCGATAAATAAGAAATTAAATCTGAAGATCTTCTGAAACCTGTTTAATAGCACTGGTCTCCTCTAAGAATTTTTGTTTAATCCTCATAGTTTTTCGGCATGACAACATTTTTTTTTTTGGGGCTCTAAATGTGAAATTTACCATAGAGATAAATGCTTATAGATTTCATAAAAATTGTTAATATTAGAGTAACAACAATTACGAAAAAGTTATCTTTCCGAAGACAGTCGGTTCTACGATATCAGAATGACCTGGATTTACGTCCGGCCAAGGACTGTCACTTCAGAAACATTCTCATAAACTTATGCTGGTGCAAAAACAACAACAACAAAGGGAAGTTTTACAGTTAGTTCCACTAAAACTATCTATTGATAAAATTTAAGTTATTTTGTAGTTTACTTCCTTTTCATTTCTTCAATCGGAGTTTCTCGGTAAATCGGCTAACAGAAATCATTGCTGCTGAATGTTTATCTTTGTAGGACATTTCAATGTGCAATATATCGTGATGAAACCCATGCTCGTTTTCTACAGCACCAAACTTTCAGACACATTTTTAAACTACTCGCAAAATACTTCAATTAATAAGATACCAAAATATTTGATAGAACATATGAATATTTAAAGATTATTTCATATAATTTATGACTCTATCCTTCTTTTTTTTACTACCCGCTGAAACTTATTTTGTATGTGTGTATGTATATAATGTTTACACAAAAGAGAAATTCCAAAAACACTCAATTTCAAATATTTGGAAAAAAGTTCATAACACTAAATCTAGACTTGATGGAAATTATCGGCCAACGGGAATAGATTTAGGGCATTCAAATCTTCATACTTATGATAAAATGTTTAGAAGAAGGATTTTGTTGCAGACTATTGTAGACAATCCAATTTATTGTAGAAACAAATTAGTTGCATTTCTTTGGATTCAAAGATCTACAGGGTGCGCCAGCAGTTCCTCCGGTATGAGAATGTTGAAAAACTTCTGAAAAAGAGAATAGTTTCCAAAGAATTGTTTTTTTTTTTTAAGTTTAATCCTTTACAATTTATGTGGTCTATTTTTTAAAAACAACACCGACTAAATGACCACCGCAAACTGTGCTTTTCTTCGGGCAATTTCCATCACTTCTTGAAGCATCTCTGTAGGTATGGCAGCTATTTCGGCACGAATATTCGTATTGAGCTCATCGTCGTATTGAGTGGTCTTCGGCTGGCTAGCGTAAACTTTATTTTCCAAATAGCTCCGCAAAAAGAAGTCCGGGGATCTTGGTGGCCAGTCAACATCTTCTCTTTTGAATAGGGAATTTTTGTTGCAAAAACTGCATTGGTTGGGCTGCTGTGTGGCATGTCGCCCCGTTTTGTTGAAAGTCAAACAAAATTTGCTAACATCCACCGATATTGTTTACCATCGACTTTGTCGCCTAATGATGGTTTTTGCGCAGACACCGGCCGAAACGTTCATTTTTTTTTACAATGTAACGGCGTTTCATGAGAATCGCGAGGATTTTCTATTCCCCAAATGCGTCAATTTTGTTTATTGACACCGTCAGAGTGGGTGAAATGCGCCTCGTCGGCATTAAAATTTGCTTTTAAAAGTTCGGCATGGTTTCCACCTTTCGCCCGATAGTTTTACCACAATTTTTATGACGAAGCGGCCCATAATTAAAATGATACTGGTTTGAAGTTTCCAAAACCTTTCTAAGACAGTAAATCGATTGACAAATGGCAAAGTTATTCAACTTTTACATACCGGAGGAACAAATAGCGGACTGAAAAGCTGTTTTAAAAAATTGTTTATTAAAACAGAACGTATTTATAAAATCATGACTCTTAGGAACAGTTGATACTTTTGTGAAATGTTGCTCTTTACATTTACGAAAAGAGTTAATTCAAGTTTGTGCCTAGCTACAGATTAAATGAATGGTATTACACTTACACCATTGAAAAAATATAAGCCGCGACCGTTTGGTCACTAGAAGTAGAAAATCTCTGGCAAAAAAACATAAAGTAATCATGCCTTTGGCTCAGAAATACTGCTATTATTCTGCTTTATATAGAAATTGCTCCAATAGCCGAAGTGCTAAGTGTCCCCGAATGTACCAATTGAGTGTTAAAAGGCTCGCTTGGAAATAAAAAGCCTTATTGCCAATTTCGTTGCAAAAAAAATTCACACAAATTTACAAGCTACACAAATCAATTTTTCCAATCTGGTTTTTATTGTGCTGATAAATTTATGGGAATGATTTATTTCTATAAAGTTGGCGATACGTCCTAATAAAAACGAAATGCAAGCAAATGTAGCGTTTGATTTTTTTTTTATTGGAAACAACTTTGCGCGGCATAGAAATAGGCTTATTGATTCCGTGATTGGGAACATCGATATATGGAAAATTTAGCGAAGTGCCTAGAGTAAATGTACCAATCCGTCTTATTATTTCACAACTTTTGTTGAATTAATGCCTTGTTTTGTTTCGTACTACTTTGTAAGAAACAAAGACAATGCATTCTGGCTAACGAGTAATATTAATAAAAATTTGGCGCCGTATTACAATAATATGTGAAAACAAATTGGACGACTTCAAACAGAAATACATACGGATATTTGGCATTGTCTGCCAAGGGACGATCGATATTAGATAAAAGACTTGCTTTAATTTCTTTATGATACTTGTCCCAGCCAAGATTCGATCCTGGGACACTTCGAATGAAGCGCGCACATCCTACATCCTCGGCTACGGAGGCCTATTGAGACGTTGTAAAAAAAAGTGGTAAATTTTTACACAGAGTTGATCTGAAAGCCCTCAAAAACAAAAAATCATCGAATGCACAATTGCCCTCTTAGCTCCTTGCTTGGAAGCCCTAAAACAAAATTCAGCTTGCTATTTGCTATAACAGAGCAATTTTCTTTTCTTCAACAATCAACCGCCAACAAGAAATTCTTCAGCGAAATAAAAGCCCTTTTAAAACTGGCAGACAGGCAGTTTTATTGTTTTCATTGTCCTTTTACAGTTTACGACCACTTGGCTGACCGACCACTAGCCTCTCTTTTGCCTGACTAAATCCACTCTTGCTTGCACTCCTCGAAGTGTTGATGCATTTTACGATACTTAGCAGTTGGCCCATTTTTTAATTTTATTTTTTTTGTTTTGTTTTCATTGTTGCTCATTATTGCTGACCACTTTTGGTGCGTTAACTTTTTCGTTGTTGCTACAAGAATTTTATTTACCACTCGCTTTGAATCGCTTTTTGATTTTTGTATTGTGCACACTTATTGTTGTTGTAAATGCATCGAATGTGATGAGTTCATCTGTTGCAGTGGCCGAGTTATGGCTTAGTTGGTTGCTTTCTTCCCTTTCACCCTACACTCAATACGCCACTGGCATTGCCATAACTATGAATATATTTTTTTTGTTTTTGTTTTTTTCGTTCGTAGCGGTTAGTGAAGTACGAGTATAATTTCGTTGTTGATGATTTTGATGAAGCGCATAGCAATTATTTCCATTTGATTGAGCAAACAAGTGTGTGCAAGCGCGCAAGTGCATTTACAATAAAAACAACAACATTACTAGGCTATGTACTTATGTAGTAGCTTCAACGAAAACAACAAGTATCGAGGAAAAACAATAATTACTAGAATTACAAGAAAAAGTACTTCTACACCACTGTTTATTTGTACAGATGTAGGTACATATAGAATTACGATATATGGACTAATATTCATACATACTATGTGTATGTGTGTGTATTGCAGATTAGGGTGCCTCAGCAAAAAAGGTTTCTATTTTTCCACCGGAATATTGTAAAATGTTTTATATGTTAAGAGTACTGCCAGAATGATTCGAAAAAAGGTATGATTTAAGTGCGCTGGGCGGTTTTAAAATACCTGTAAAAATGGACTATTTTAAAAATCAGAGACCATAACGGTTATAACTTTTATTTAAAAAAATTACTTTTTAAATACTATTTCTTGAGATTTATTTATTACTCACAAAATAATCGTTATTGCTTGAATTATATTTTTTTTTTTAAAATAATCGTCATTTCTTGAGATGTATTTTTGGTTTAAGAATTAGTCATTATTTCCTGAGTTATTTTTTTTTTTTCTAAGAAAACAATCGTTATTTGCTGAATTTTACTTTTTGCTCAGAAAATTGTCGTTATTAAATTTTTGTCAGAAATAACCGATATTTTTTGAGTTATATTTTTTGTTCAGAAAATAATTGTTGTTTTCGACTTTTATTTTTTGCTTCAGAAATAATCATTACTTCTTTAGTTTTATTTATTGCTCATAAAATAATTGTTAATTCTTGAGTTATTATTATTTTTTCATCAGAAAATAACCGTTATTTCTTGAGTTTAATTTGTTCCTCCGTTATCAGTGTTTCAGAGTTTTAATTTTTGCTCAGAAAACAATAGTTGTTTTTCGAGCTTTTTTCTTTTTTTTTGCTTAGAAAATAATCATCATATCTTGAGTTTTATTTTTTGCTCAGAAAATAAAAAATAAAGGTTTTATTTTTGTGAGTTTAACATTAAAAATAAAATTATTTACTGAACATAAATGAAACTGGAAAAATAAATATAATTTTACGAACAATAAATAAACCTCAAGAAATATCGATTAAATTAGATTTAAAAAAAAAAACTCAAAAAAATAAAAATCAATGCCGCTTTACTCCTCATACACGCATCACTATTCTTTCATCATTTTGTGAGCTGAAATTTGGAAAACAATCGTTATTTGCGGTCTCTGATAAAAATAGTTTTTTTCCATAATTTTTTTTTAATTTTAAAATTTTCAACGGTATTGTTATAAGAAGGTTTGCGGAGAAAATGAGGCATCAGTGGGTTTGTTGGAAAAGAGGTATTAAAAAGATGGGAATATGATTTTCCAATGATATCTTATAAATCTAAGGCACACTTGCAGAACATTCTGAATTAAATTTATAAATTTAAATTTTATAAGCCTGGGCTTGCATCACGTAAGTTTAAAAAGGTAGTTCCTCAAACGGTACTTGAAAAACGATATCGTCTAAATGCCGCTTCAAGTATGTAAGTTCGGTACTATCGTATAACCTATCGTACCGAGTTCGGAGATAAGTCTAAGTCCAGTATTAATGCCGATCTGCAATGATGTAAAACCTTTGGCCCAAATCATGTCCTAATCATGCCCTTTTTGTATACCGGAGGTATAGAGATGCTGATAAAACTGGTAATCGCAAAAGTGGTGGTGTTTTAATTGTCTTAAAGCGCTGCCTTCATGATTCCCTTCTAGATCAATTATGTGGGCTTATTTGGCTATTTTGTTAAACTTAGGTTAATTTTTTAGATAGTTTATTTATCCTTAGTATGACCTAAATCAAGTTTGTATTTAATAACTTGTTTAGGATGCTTAATCTTGTTTTTATTGTCGATAACTTAATATGCAATTTAAAACAACAAAAAAACTTTACTCTGGCCGTGCTTTATAAAATTTTTGAGGTGCTAATTTTCTGGACTTCTACTACTACTACTCTAAGCTCAAATGGCATGGCAGTATGTTTTGAAATCTTTTAAGTCTAAAAACTTCTCTAGTAAACTGTTTCTTCTTCCTCCACGTCTTCACGATTTGCCTTGGTAGGTACACCAGAAGTCTAAAAATTCTTAAAAATGAAAGAAGTAAATACTACAAATTACATAAAGACACTGCATTTCCTCTGCCTTAAAGTAGTTTGTTTAAATGATAAATCTGCGAGTACACCTACTGATGTGGCCAATTTGTTCGCTGAGTTCTTCAGATCGAATTTCATTTGTGATGATATTGACACTTTCTCTTTTTGTCCAGCTAATAAACTTTCGTCAGTAGATTTTGGAGATTTGAAGCTTTCATCTGAGGACATCGAAAACGGGATCTTGGGTTTAAAGACTTCTTCGCAAACGGATTTGGATGGACTTTCGGCGATTTTTCTCAAAGGTTGTCCATCCACTGTTACCCCTCTAAAACTACTTTTTAACAAATCATTATCTGCCGGGATTTTTATCGATGACTGGAAATTGGCAAATATTACCCCAATTTTTAAAACTGGCAAAAAGAATGATGCCTGTAATTATAGGCCGATTTCGAAGCTCTCGACTATATCGAAACTTTTTGAATTTATTATTAAAGAGAAGATTTGCTTTGCTACCAAAAGTCTTATTATTCCAAACCAGCACGGGTTTGTTGCTGGTAGATCTACCATATCCAACCTAGCTGTTTTTAGTGAATATTGCTATACAGCCTTCGCAGCTGGACTTCAAGTTGACTGTTTTTATACAGATTTTTCTAAAGCGTTCGACAGAGTGTCTCACAAAAACTTATTAGTTAAACTTGCCTCGCTCGGTTTTCATTCGACTTTCCTTCAATGGTTGAAGTCTTATTTATGTAATAGACGATGCGTAGTTTCGATAGAGGGCGCATTGTCGGAGCCTTTCATTGCATCCTCTGGTGTACCTCAAGGCAGTATTTTAGGACCTCTAATTTTTATCTTATTTATTAATGACATTAGTAGCTGTTTTTCTTTTTCGAACTACCGCCGATGACTTGAAGATCTTCTCTGTGATAAGAAGCGCAGACGATGTTCTTAGGCTTCAATCGGATATTAATGCACTCCTTCGTTGGTGCAGTAGTTCCGGTATCTCTTTAAATATCAGTAAATGTTTTCAAGTCACTTTTGCCAAAATTCGCAACGGGTTTCAGTCATCTTACTGTATTGAAAATAGTCTACTTCAATCTGTTACAGAGATCAAAGATCTAGGTGTGATCTTTGATTCACGTTTTTCATTTGTTAGTCACATTAATTTTATTATTTCTAATTCCTACTCGATCTTAGGTTTTGTGAGAAGGAACAGCTCTAATTTCTCAGATCCTTACACTCTAAAATTATTATTCACTGCTTTCGTTCGTTCTAGATTAGAATATGCAGCTTTTATCTGGAGGCCTTATCACCAATTTGCAGTTGCTAGAATTGAGCGAGTGCAAAAGGTGTTTCTCAAATTTGCTCTTAGGTCGTTAAAATTTTCCGATCCGGTTCCTTCGTACAATTCGCGTTTGCTTCTAATCAATTTAAAATCTCTAGAGAGTAGGAGGTCGATACTCTCTCTTACTTTTGTACATTCTTTAATTAAGGGAGAAATTGATTGTTCATCTCTATTGCAAAGCATTAATTTTCATATTCCAGTAAAGACTCTACGTAACACCTATCCTTTTTATCCGAATGCGCGTAACACGAATTATGCGCGTAATGCTCCTATTCCTCGAGCACTTCTTGAATTTAATGAGATCTCGAATTCTGTTTCGCTTGACTTTGCGGTTTCAAGAATAGAATTTTCTGCATTGTTAAACATCATTTTTTAGTAATTAAATATGTATTAGTTATATAAGTTTATATAGTCTTAAGAAGCCTGTAAGAACTAATATGTTTTAGACGATATGGAATAAATAAATAAATAAATAAATAAAATATTTACATATGTATATGTATATATATTACATGAATCAATTAAATGTCTTGGATAAATTTCCTTACGAGAACCTCATAATGGGTTTTAATTAAATTTGAAAGATAAAGCAAAGGACTTTTGAAAATATGTTTTTTTTTAAAACGGTGTTCTTTTAACATGCCAACCTGCCGTAAATTATAATGGGGCGTATTCGCAATCATTAGTTGATACTCTCACCGTTTTTGCAGACTTTTTAAAATATATCTTTGTAAGAGATTAAGAAGTTTATGATTCAAGGAACTAAATTCAATGTACTGGGAGACAGACGTACTGTCTTTTCGTACCTACTGTTCTTTTGTGCCTCTGTATCTCTAAATCTTCTTCTACCACTACCACTGATTTCGCGACTTCCATTATCACTTATTTAGCGACTTTCTCTGAATATGGAGCTACATCATTTAAAGGCGGGTTTAAAGTTGATACAATTTATACCGATTTATCTAAAGCATTTGATAAGGTTTATCACCGTATCTTATTAAAAACTATTACAATATTTTCATCCTTCTTAATTTGGCTAAAATCATATCTTTAAAATAGGGCCTTGTTTGTGGAAATCTATAACTGCAAATCTTATTCATTTAAAGCTAAGTCTGGGGTATAAAAATATAGTATCCTTGGTCACCTTTTGTTTGTTCGCTTTATTAATGATACCGTTTCAACTCACTTAGATCTGGATATTGTCCTAAAAGATTTTTGTTTTTATTTCCGGTAGAATTTTTTTCTGTATAGGGACTGATACATCCTAATGTATATACGCTTACATACAAACATAAAAAGAAATAGGTGCTTAGAAAGAGTTAAAGTTGATGGGCGCTCATTTACTTTTATGTGGTCAACATCTATAAGCCTTTTGGTGTTGTTATTTAATTTTTTGTTGCCTTTGCTGCAAAAGTTTCTGCTTGAGTGAAGCTGGCTAGGCGATACTGTAAACATTCAGATGCATTAAAAAATTATAAGAAGTGTAATGAAGGATTAACCTAGAATGTTAATATAGAGGGTGGATATCTAAACAAAAAAAAAAACAAATATGAAATTTTGATCTTACATAATAATTGCTAACAACCCTACGAACGGTTTTATTTTAAGTGTTATCCATCATCCATGAAAAGTGAATTGGTTTCGAGACGAGTAAGATACTCGTATAAAGCCAAGTATAGTAAATATTCTTCAGAGCAGAATGTCAGTATGTGCTAGGTGACGGGTCATAGTGACAATCGAGAAAACGAACATACAGACGATAGTCTAAGGAAAGAAAATACTTAAAACTTCACTTGAGGTTTATTTTCTACTACCCTGTTGATCTAGTAACATAACCTTTCCTCAATCGTTGCCGGCTTAAGGGAAGAATTAAGAGGTGTGATATCACGAAATTTAGGAGAACAATTCAGCAGCCCCAAATTAGCGGTTCGAAAAATTGCTATCGCAACCTTACTATTGGAACCAAATAGCGTCGAGATTTAATTTCATGACGTGATAACGGGCAACATTCACATTAATGCCGCGGCCGACCTCATGTTTGAGGAAATACGAACCGAAGATTCCATCAGCCTCTAAACCACACCAAACTTATTTTTGTTAGGATAATAAATGTGCCTCGTCCCTTGTCAAAAAGTTGCTCGAAACCCGTGAATCTTCCTTAGGATTTTCAAGAGCCCAAAAACTACGATGAAATGTCAAATAATACTAAAAAAAGAATATCATAGCAGTTTGACAGCCACACGTTGTGATCAATCATAAAATCTCTATTAACAACAGTACCGCTAAATGAATTACAAATCTCCGAGTGTGCTGGTTGGTTGGTTGCAGTCGCGAGTGAAGAAGAGCAGCGTTTTGATACCGCAAATTACTTGAATCCACGATACCCAACTCTTCCAGGTTTCCAAAATAGGATGTGCTCAAAAGTCTCATTCTAGTTCTGCAAAAACATGAAAAAGCTACAGAGGAGATGTTCTACTGTTTCTTCCGCACCTGCTTAGCTACCGCAGCGGTAGCAGCCGTTGTATTCCAATCCCATTCGAGCAGCATGAGCACCCTGTGCTCAGTGACTTGTGAAAACAGCGGCTAGCCTGGAGACGTCCGGCCCATTAATTTTAATTACAGTATAAGACCTTTGGTATTGCACCCTGTTCTTCCACTTGTAGTTAGCCTTGTTCATCCAGGGCTCGGGACTCTATGGCCTCTGAGATATCCAAGATGGGAAAGATTTCGGACCAACTCATCGGCCTTTTCGAGGCCGTGAATGTTTCGGTGCCCTAGCACCTAGACGCTGTGGTGACGAGGCAAGTTCGCAACGTGATTCATGCCTTGTTCTTTTGTGAATTTCCGGATCGCTGATGGGCTGCAGTTTACGTCCATAGATAAACGCATGGTCTTTCCAGAGCCCCAATTCCCTTAGTCTTGGGGCACTCTGAGTAGCAGGCTTCTTGTTGTAAAGATCAATCGGCATGTGGCAAATTACGTTCAGGGCCTCCGTTCGACACGATCCGATTGCCTCAGTGATCGCAATGCAGGCCAACCGCTTTACCCGTTGTACCGCTGGACCGTTGTTATTATTCAATTCAACGGCTTTCCACTATATTAGCGAATCGTAGGATATAACTGTGCGAATTATCGCTTTATAGATCCAAGCCATATGTTCCGGGCGCAGGCCTCATTTCTTACCTAGCATTTTGTTACACGCGTAGAGAGTGCCCTATGCCTTTTTAACTCAATGTTCAGTACGCGATGCTAGTAAAAAGTATCCTAGACAACACTCGATGTCTCGGAAAGTATTGTAGAATAATACTCGATTATACTTTGTACTTGAAAATACCTTATTGGTCTTAAGCTCTAATTTATTTTCAGTTATTTTGCTAAAAAAAATAAATTCCTGCCGAGAGGCCCAATTTCGACCACTTTTTCCAGCAAGTGGGGCAGTATACCAGCAATAACGAGCCGAAATAAGCGAATTCCCATAACCTCGCAAAAAATGGTCCAGCGGTGTTAAATCGCACGATCTTGTTGGAACCAAAGGTCGTCCACATCAACATCGTCCAATTCGGGCACGAAAAAGTAATTAATCATGGCTTTATAGTGTTCCCCATTGACTGTAAATTTATGGCCGGCTCGATTTTTGAAGAAATATGTAGGTAGCAATGATTTTCTCTACCCGTAGAACACACCAAAAGGTAACTGTTTGTGGATTTAATGGCGTCTTAACAATGGCATGTGGATTATCAACACTCTAAATGCGACAATTCGGTTTATTAGCGTACCCATTCAACCAAAAGTGAGCTTCGTCGCTGAACAAAACTTTCTTGTGAAAATCGGGATCGGTGGCCATTACATTCTGGGCCCATCCATTGAACGTTCGGCTTCAATTCGTGCATATGGCAAACCAAACTGAGTATAAATCAAGTGACAGCTGTCAAAAACACTAACCCCGAAAAAGTGTTGCCTCATTGAAAACCACACGTCTAAAAAACCCCTCTTTAGTACTGGATCTTGTTGAATGGACTTCGGCTTCGGACATAAGTAATGTTTAAAAAAGAAGTTTGTTAATATATGCAGGTGAAAGGAGATTTTTTAATATAAGCTCCAAATTAATATTATTATAATAATTATTTAAATGAATCAACCGGTACTTACTAAACAAATTTACCTACTGTATGTGCAAACGAACACGAGTTAAAACTCCCAAATGTACTCAAAAATTTATACGCCCCTGTTGCACAAATCATACAGCAACAACTCATTTAGTGACCAACTCATCAACACAGGGGAATCCCTAGTAATGCAAGCGATTGCAAGTTGCAACCTTTTTCCACTGGCACGAGCATGTCAAATAGCACAGTCGATGATTTGGCAAAAATAGTAGGTTGTAAGGGAATAAAATGTAAATGTACGCACATAGTGCACATGTACTTTCCTCGCCAGCTACTACACCTAAGCAAAAAACAAAAAAAAAAAAAAAAGGATATTAATGATTTTTCGCTTGAACTGTCAGTGAAAAAGTGGAGTGGATTGCAACGAAGTGCAGTGGAGTGAGTTGAGGTGAATGACAGCTAAGCGGCTAGCAAATAGCAGCAACAATAGCGGCAAATACAAACAGTTGCAATTGCGACCACAAGAACAACAAGCAAAATAGTCAATAGCAGCACTTCAATAACCGCGGTCAATGCTGTCAATACATGAGCGTTGTTTGTGCTTTGTCAATATGGCTTTGCCGTCCGTCAACGGGGCTTCCACCACCACCACCACCACCACCACCCATGCATGCCGTTGTACTGCATTTTAGAAATTCATTTTTTACCACATCCTTCTTGTTGTTGCTACTCACTGCACAATCGTTGTAATGACACGCAGTTTTTTTTTTTTTTTGCATAGCATAGCAACAAATACGCCGCATGTGAGAGGGCTCTAAGGAGAGTGGGTATGGTGGTCATTCATCCACTTCACTCTAACAACAACAATGAATGCCTAGGCGGCTGGCTACTCGATGGCAATTTTTTATTGCCATGTTATTGAATTCGATTTTTTTTTTAGCTCGTTTTACTCGTCGTACAACATCATTTGTTATGCAATGGTTGTGCGTGGAAATTGTTGTTGTTGTTTTCCGTTGCTGTAATTTGGTTGCATTCGCTGTTTGCATTGATGATTTGCGTGAAATTTGCTTTTCGGCTTTTTTTTCATTTGTGCTCGATTACAATATCCTTGTTGTTTTTTTTTTTTTACTTTTTTATTTGAATGCATTTGAGCGGACTCGTGGTGCGATGGACATTGCATTTTTTTCATTAAATTTGCATGCTTACAAACTTCACATGACGGCTTACATTTGCATAGGCAAATATATGTGCTTATTTATCCCATGTTGTGTTGGTAATGATTATCTTTTGTGTTCATTTGGGATATAGAATTTTTTTGATACACTTTTTTGCAATGCAATCTTTTTGTAATATCACCTTCAATTGTAATAAAAAAATATATGGACACATGCATACAACATATGTACTATATTAGGGTAGCTAAACTAAAAAAGTTGCGGGTTTTCCCAAGCGGAATTATAAAATTTATTAGCTTTGATTCAAAACTTTTCCTATAAAACCCGGCAAAAATTTCAAATAGCAAAATTACTCTCTAGAGACTAGAAAGGAACTAACAATCAAAAAGTAAGGGAGCGCAAAACAAAATTTGTCCGTTAAAAACAACAACAAATTTCCTTTCAAATTAGCAATACACCTATCCTCCGATTTACACGGTACTTGTTTTACACCATTTCGCTTTTTACTTCTATTGATCGATAATGCACCAGGTCATCCTCCAGATTTGCAACATGAAAATGTGAAAGTTGTGTTCCTTCCCAAAAATACAACTTCCTTACTACAACCTTTAGACCAAGGAATAATCTCAACATTCAAAGCTATTTACATCAAGCAAACATTCAAGTACATTTTGGAACGAATGGAGAATGACGAATCTTTGACTCTCATGGATGCGTGGAAAAAATTCACAATCTTAGATTGCGTCAAACATATTGGATTGTCGTACACTCAAATCAAACAATCAACGCTCAATGCTTGGTGGAAAGCGTTATGGCCAGAAGCTGTTGGAAGTGGAAACGAAGAACATCCAATAGAGCTAGAGCATGAATATGCCCAAATCACTCAACTAGCTCATAGAGTAGGAGGAGAAGGTTTTGAAGATTTTCCTCGCGCTGATATTGAAGAAATAATGGCTGATGAAGAACTGAATGATGATGATTAATATGATATATGAAGCCGATAAGCCAAATACAGATAATGATTCGGATGAAGAACAGTCAGAACGAGCTACATTCACAGCGAAAGCCATTAGCGAGGGCCTTCAAATGGGAAGAAAATTAGGCAACCATTTTCTACAAATTGATACAAATGTTGTTGCTCTTCGTTTCCAACGTGATATTAACAGATGCTTAAGTCAATATGAAGAAGGTTATAAGAATTTAGCTAAAAAACCAACGCAACTTTTAATTGCAGATTTCATTATGAAGTCATCTCAATCTTCTGATCTTCCGATCTTCCCAGATTCGTCAACTACTGTTGAACTGGTAGAATCAGACCGGGAATACTCAAGCAAAGGAAGTGATATTACATGTTACCGATCAAGAAAAAAGGCTGATGATGGTTCCTGAATCTGATAGCGAATCCGAATAAACTTAATACATACCTGAACTTTTTAACTGTAATATGTAATCTGAAAAATTCTGTGTTTCTTTTTTTGTTTCTAATGTAGAATGAGTTCACTACGGAAGTTAGTTATTTTTTGCTCAAAGAATACTTAGTTGTAAGTTTTTTTAGATGTTTTAGTTTTGTTTTATTTAAATAAATGACTGAATTGGGTAGTTTTTTCGCTTTACACGGTTTTATATAGGAAAACGAAGATTTCACTTTACACGGTTTTGTGTGGAACCGATCTTCCGTGTAAATCGGGGGATAGGTGTAAATTTAATTTCGCCCAAATGCTGCAAAAAATTACTAAAAGACTTGACAAATAACACTTTCTGTTTACGTTCGTACAACAACTAATCGCTTGACACTTTTCATGACTTTACCCCAAGAAAATGTTCTGGTTGAATGGCGCAAGTTCATTCTCTACACAACTCTCCAAAAATCGCTCTCATTTACACGATTTTTATGTAAGATGACATTTTTGCTGTGACTTCATGTAAATTCGGTTAAAAACCTCTAAGTTCTTCGAATATAGGAACAAAACTAGTAAACTTTAAGCAGGAACTAAAAATAAACGTTATTTCGATTTGTTTGGATAAAAAATCCCAAAGGATCAAATCGTTTAAAACAAAAATTTAATATGTCTATCTAATCTTTATGCCATAAGCTATGCAATAATGACCTAATTTTTATTTAGGTTTTTTGCTTTCAATTACATGCATTTTCTTCTTATTGTAATTTTAATTTTTTCGATCACATTTTATCGATATTTTGTGATTTTGATTTTTTCGATAAAGTTCGTTAGATATTTTGCGATCCTAAAACATATAAACATATTGGTGTTTTTCATCGCCGACCAATTTCTGTGCCGTTATTGAGATCGAAAAATTGTAAATCCGAGAATAACGATTACTTATATCGGAAAAATTTAAGCCCAAGAAAAATGACTATTCCTCAGCGAAAAAGAAATCACATGTCGATGAAATTTTATAAAAACAAAACAAAAATTTAAATATAACGATCAAACTTGGCCATAAAAGTAAAAGTCACGATATGTTGATCAAATGTGTTCAAAAAAGTAAAAATCCCAAAATAACGATTAAATCATTTTTTTTTTACAAACCATTACCGTTACGAGAAAATTTTCAGATTTTCGTGAGCGAATTTCAAAATATCTCCATAAATGAAGTTTCTAATAAATATAAATCGTTTTGTAATAATTTAAAAAAAAAAATCCTCTTAGATGATAAAAGACTTAATGTTTATATTTTTTTATCAAAATTTTATCGATATCTTCTGATTTTTGATTTTCCGTTCATAAAACATATATTATCGTATTATTGGTGTTTTTATTGTTGGCAAATTTTTTTTGCATTTAGTATGATCGAAAAATTTGAAGTTCGATTGTTTGAATACGGATATTTTTGATCGCAAAAATATTACAAATTATCGATAAAAAGTTATCGGAAACTTTTCAATCGATTAATAACGATTATTATTGATGGAATATTTATCAAACTTTATTGAAAAAATAAAAATCACAAAATATCGATAAAATGTGTTAAAAAAAAAATCACAAAACAAAGATTAAATCATGGTTTTTTTTATAAAAATTATAGCAGTTTCCGGATAATGTTAAGATTTTCATGAGCCAATATGAAAATATCTCCATATATGCAGTTTCGTATAAACAAAAATCATTTTGTATTTTTTTTTTAAATCCTCTGAAATGATAAAACAGTTTATGCTTGAAACGGCTGCGTAAAAATATGTAAGCAAAATTGGGACACGAATGGGTTTATTTGCAAGTAATAAAACAAATTAGAAAATACCTTTCCAAAGATATGTTACAATTCTAAACTGATGTTAAGTTTTACTATTTTTCCAAAATATTGCTGTGGAAGCCTTAAATTATAATAAATTTTCTAGGTCTGATGGAGAAGCAGTACCAATTTTTTTGCATGAGAGTGAAGCACCCTAATGTATATATTCAAACAATATAATATATTTCCTCAAATAATTGAGTTTTTTCTAGTTGGCTGAATTTGTAATGAAATTTTTCTCATTAAAAAGGTTTTTGGAAAAATAGTATTTCGTTGATAAGGTTTTATTGCGGTTGAGAGATTTGGTGCAGTTGCTAACATATATATAATATAAAAATAAATATATGAAAAAATTCACTCAATTAAATGAAATATAAAAGTTCAGTACAGAATATTTAAGTTGCAGTTTCCTAAAAGCCGCTTATATCTCCTCACTGAGTTAATCAGTGCAGCTTTCTCTCATATGGTTTTTGTATAGCAAACCTGACGCACATGGCAAAAGACTTTCGAGATGATTTGTTTTTATCGCGAGGCAAATGTAACAACGTCGTTGTAGTTATATGGTCGTTGGGGGGGTTGTGGTGGAATACTCGAACTGCCAAGAGGGTGATGTGACTTATTTCTCGATCTAACTTCTATTTCTGGTCGAATTAGTTTCCTGAAAATTACAGCTTTTCGAAGTCTTGCGGTGAGAGTTAGCTCTTTATACACAAAGCCTGTTTATACCAGAGATGTTTATCAAATTGTAAAAGATTGCTATAGGCCAACGACGCGTAGTTTATATTTCTGCCATAATTGGACCACTTGATCTACACCAATATCATACAAGGATCTGTCATCATAAGTTTGTCATTTATTGCATCATCATGGTATCAGCTATGTACCACTGACCTGTTTTTTTTTTTTGGCAATACGAGATTAGTGTACAATTTTCTTGGAAACCAAAATTACTTGACTTTTATTCTCAATTCTTCCTCATCACAGGGATTCTCTGGAAAGTTCACGTCTATTTTATCTTACAATTTCAAATATATAAGTTGTTTCTTAAGCAAATTATTGACCAACGATAAGCTACAGCACCAATTGTCACCAGTAATATAACGATTAGTACCTGCAACTGGCTCTACCAATCGAAGAGTTATCTCTTCCGCGCTATTGTCAAATTTGTAAGATCGGTCCAGCGGAGTGCCCACGCAAGTTTCCAAATTAAAAGCATAAAACGTTTTTGCAACCACCATTGCGAATGTTTTAATGCCTTACTTGACCGGCTTAGTTGGAATGAATTGTTTTAAAAAAATTCACTAGCAATAAAATTGCTTTGCTTATTTACCAAAAGCACTCCAATAGATGCCAATTTATCAACTTCCCTTCTCTAATGCCTTGAATTTATGTCATCAAACAGCGGACATCTTATCAGGAATCAAAACCGTTTCTCACTCATCGCTAGGTAGCACGACTCAACTCCGTTTCCCTGCAAATTATCCCAAATTCTATGAAGATTTTCTCCTGAACGTCTAAGTCGCCAATTAAGAGCAATGAATATAAAAAAGCGCAAATTTCAGTCTCATCAGTTTCCACTGCGTCTTCATTTCTTCTATCTTCCAGAAAGTTATTCCGAGCTTTTTTAATATGCAAATTTGTAGAAACAGTTATTATTTTTATAATTTGAAATATTTGCAAACAACTTCAATTTCTGTTCAACAACGTGCGCATTACCTTTTGTACTTGGAAAAAGTTTGATAATATAGAGAAAACGAAAACACACGGGCGAATTGGGTCTGATTTTTTTTCATTTAGTTAGTCACATTATCTTTCCAAGGTAATCATTTTCGGGATGCGATTCACCAGAATCGTCTGAAGGTATTTCGTTATAGTCCGTTCGTTCTAGTTCCGTGGTCATTCTTTTCAGCATCATCTACATTCACATCTAAGTCGACCTCGGACTCGTCTTCTTCATCACTATGGCTTTCTTCCCTACGATCGTAGATCGCGTGCCTAATGAAGGGTTATTTAGAAATTAGACAACTCAGAGAAATTGTCTTAAAGACTAATGTGTAGATATTTTATATAAGATATATTTTATGTGACGATTACAAAATGATATCAAAAGAGAGAGAGAGCGCTATAATATATAGGCATAATTAAGAAGGATTATGAAAGAGCATTTTGATGAAGCAAAATCTATCTCACAATATTTAGATAATGTATTGTGTTCTACGAGAGTTTATCTGTTGCATAAAGAATTCTAATGAAGCCGATATAAAATGAAAATCAAAGGTACGAGTCGATTTAGCCGGAGTGTTGAAATAAATCCCTCCAAGAAGTGAGCGCCAATCCATAACTCCGCGAATAATATCATGCATGAAAGTTAAGGACAAAATAGATCTCATGGATGATAAATTAACTTTTCGAAATTAAGCTAAATTTCGGAACAAAAATTACCAAGTTAAACAAAAACAAACCAATTTTTTTTTAAATACCAATAACAAAATAATATATCAATAACAAAATAATATACCTAATAAATCTGCCAATTGGCTTATAAATAATTATTAAAAGAAATATGAATAAAAAATTAAAATGAAACTAAGTTTAAATTGGGATGCTTTAGGAGGTTTTCGGTCGGTGATATCTTAAAAGCAAATAAAAAGTTTCTTTTTTTCTCCTACGCGTCTCGGCGTCTTCCGCGTCTTCATCATGGAGTCTGCATTTTATTGTTTTCGCGATCACTTGGAATTCGAAACAACAGCCCTTGGCCGGGTAAAACCCGGGTGATTCCGGTACGTAGAACCGACTATCTGGTACAATTACGATCTGGATACTGTAGCAGGCTCAACTCCTACCTATCCAGAATCAACCCCGACATACCCAACACATGCCCGGCATGTGGAGATTCTCCGCACGACACCAATCACCTATTCACATGCCCCCTCAAACCCACTCATCTAACCCCCATCTCCCTCTGGCCCAACCCTGTCGAAACTGCACGTTTCCTGGGTCTTCCCCTAGATGAGTTCGACGACAACGACCATGGGTGAATCCGCTCTTTACGGGGCGTGACTAGCTGCTACAACAACAATAACATTTCTGTTCTGTATGTACAGTTTATATTGTCTACGTCATCCTTAAATTTCATCGTTTTCCGTATTTTTGTTGTATTCTCAGCCCTTCTAATGTTGATCTTGTCCTCTCTTTTTACTCCACGTCTATTATTTTTGAATTTCGAAATCGGCTGAGTGTCCGCTATTCATTAAATGTTGTGCCAATGCTGTTGTTGTCTTTTTGTTCTTCGCGTCCGTTTTATGTTCGCTAATTCGAATTCCAAGTGATCGCGAAAACAATAAACTTTTTGTTTGCTTTTAAGATATCATCGACCGAAAAGGTCCTAAAGCATCCTAATTGAAAATTAATCTTTAGTTCTAAGAAAAATAGAAACTAGGTTTATTTTCCGAGAAAAAAAGATGATCCAACTGAACATTTCTAGAAAATTGTCGGAGGGATTTTGAAGATCGAATCAGCAAGTGCCCCAAATAGTTAACATATTTATATATGTGAAGTTTTAGATGTTTTTTTTTTATTATTTCCACGGAGGCTTCTTGAATTCGGGGTATAATTTGACATGGAGAGATAAAATACTGTTCCCCGCCAAATATTTTAACTGAGCAAATAAGTAGATCGAACAGAATTGGTTTAACTTAGTTTTCGGAGATACCAAGAGGAATAAGCCCAAATAAATATTCAAATTTAGAACTTGTTCGATTCGCTTTCAAATATTTGGAATAACTATTCCCAAAAACACGTTAACAATTCTCACTTTTTCAGTTATTTGAGATAATTCACTGGAGGTTTTTATTCAGAATCGAATTAACAGTCTTTTGTTATTATTAGTTAAGTTATTTATTTTAATTTTTATCTATTTATGAAACAGTTTTTTGTAATTTTGTATTTTTTTTTGCAATAATAAATAAAAAGTGGGAATGCTGTAATGCTTTAAACCAAATTGTAAGATCATATCATCCAGTTTAAGTTAGTAGTTTACAAAATATAAGTTTTTCAGATATGTTTCGAAATTCGAAATATTTGAATTAGGCTCGATTTGGAAAATCTTTCTTTTTTGTTAAATTTTTAAAATATGACCATCAAAACAAAACATTAACTGGAAATCGTACTAAAAAGGTCGATGTGATGTCAATCTACTTTTCGGCTTCAAGCTGTGGCAACTTTATCATCACTGTTTGGTTTTTCCAGGGATTTTAATTTAATAAAAAGGCATATCGAGTAGTATGAGAGTATAACTAATACTATTTTTACTAATGCTACTAAGTACTACTAACGACTACTGCTACCCATATTTAACTCTCTATCGCTTTATGGTTTTTGGCAAAGAAGTTTTAATTCTAAATCGCGTTTTTAAGCTTCTCCAAAAGCAGTTTTGTAAATAAACAAAAAAATGTGTACGATTTATAATACAAAGTTACGCAAAGGGTTAAACATGTACCAAGAGAAATGTGCTTAGTGAATTAATATATAACTGTGGAGTAAAATAGGGGCACTAAAATTCAAAATAATAAATTTGAATAAAGTTATTAATATTTTTTCAACGCATACTTTATATCTAATGCGCCATTTTTGGTTCGGAATTACCAGCCTTTCCTCTCTTATATCCCATTGTCATGGTGTATACTTACATTAAGCGAATCGCTGATAAAACTCTTTCTATTTACCGTTAAAAATTCACAACAACTACAAATTCAGCATGCAAGAACCAAGAACAACCGAAGTTAGTCAAATGGAAAATAAACAAATAAACTGCAGCAAAATTACATAAAAATTCAAATTTGTGGTAGAAATTGAAGCGAAAAATCGAAAAAGTCATAAAATAAAATTATGCAAATTATGGAACAGATTACATGATTTTTTCGAGTATACGTTTTGTATTTACTTTTTTCCATTTTTACATTTTTTTCTTCCGAACGCACGCGGGTAGTATTCGTTCATACGATGCGCATTTCTCTTGTACTGTTGGCTTTTTTTTTTGGTTTTCGAAATCTTAGTATACACGTGATATAGCGCTTTTATACAGCTGATGTGATTATGTATACCTTCAATTGGATTCAAATGGTAAGAGTTTTTTTTTGTTGAATATTTGGCAGTGAAATTGTTTTCTAGCTGCAGATAATAAAAATCGAATATTCATAGCAGACTTTCCAGCAAGAACATAAAAAATAAATAACAATTTTTCACAGGCATAGAAATTATGTAAAATACGTAAGGATGGATGAGAAGTATGGAAAAGGATTCTTGAGTGACTGCATTTTATATGCAAAAAAAAAAAACACAGCACACATTCCAATAGCAATGAAAGAAAGTGAAATGGGGATTTCCCACATTTCGTGAGAGTGGCAATAAGCCTATCAACTTGCCCAAGGGTAACTAACATAAATACACAAATATGTAACCCTTAAAAATATTTGCATATCCTTAGTAGCACTTACAATCACTCTGAAGCGCATTACAACTGTTTTTTTTTTTCTTCTTTTTATTACCCAGAAGTCAACGCTTGCCGCACGTAAGTCAGTCAAATTTACAAGGAGTAGAATAAGAAGAAATTAAACAAATCTGTGTGCGGAGAAGAAAATTGGAAAAAAATTACCATGTATTGATATGTTGCAATAACATTGCTAATGTTTGCCATGCCATTGTTAACAGCTTGCTTGTTTAAGCGTTTTGGTATCGCTGATTAGCATACAACCGAAATAGATTAAAGTACAAAGACAAAAAAAAAATAAATAAATAAAAATCAATCGCGGAAATTCAATCGACAAACAAGCAACCAATCAACTTGTATACATTAATTTGCATATGCCATGCCGACAACGCTGGATATTTTAATGAATTTTTTTTTGTTTTTCGATTTTTTGTTGTGTCGCTTCCATTCCAAAAGTCACTGCACAACCCCTTTCACTACTCACTCATGCAATAAAAGTTATCCTTGGTATGGGGTTGTGATAGACTGAAATTTTCTTTGCCTTTTCTCTGTCTGTACAATGCAGGTTGTGTTGTTTTTGCCTAAAGTGGATAACTTTGGGTAATTTATATCAGCATTTAAATATTTCTTCTGATATTCCTTTGACTTTGAAGCGTCAGCTTTCCTGTATATTAAAAACCTTAAAAAAACAAAAACTCAAGAGCACATCTTTTAGCTGCATGTGGCAAAATAAGTAAACCAGGCTGGATTATGTAGTAATGGCTGCTGCTGAAAATATCGGATCAATGTGTTAATATAAAATTTGGCCCTTACACCAATATCCAAACTGCGTGAAAATGAAGGACTTACGGTTTAACGCCGATACCGATACGGCAAATGAGTTTTGTGTTTTCATGGCAGGAATACGCTCGGAAGAGATTCAATTTTCGGAGTCGAAATGGATTGGTGTTCATGGCTTCGATTCCGAAAAAATTTGTTCAGTTTGTAAAGGTTTGCCTTTAAATAGTCGGAATGAAAAGTAATTGGCAAATTAAACCCAAATATATTTTTTATTTGTCAGTTATACCATTTATGTTTAAAAATTCATATTTTTGGGAAGATTTAAGAGCATTTACTGCTCTAATCTGTATTCACTTACTTTGATAAATCTGTATTAAAAAATTTCTATTTCAAAAATACTAAGACAAACACAGGAAAAATAATCAGCATGAAACCGTTCAGTTCTTGATTCCACTTCAACGCATGCCTAGTACTCATCGGAAATTTCCATATTTTATTCCTTTAATATTCACTTTACTTATATTCATTCGAGCCTTAGCAAATGTTTGAAAAACATTAAAAAAAACACATTGGTGCTCACAAATTAATGTGTTTTGTGGAGATATTTTATTTCTGTCACAGTTTTTATAAAGAATCTGCGGCTGCTGGCAACCCCTATGATGGTGCTGATTCTATTTGTAAAAAAACTTCATTTGTTAACTCGAAGCAAAGGCTGGGGAAATTTAAAAGGTTTTATATATGGAAAACTTGGTTGGAGTCTAGCTTTAGTTATATGTCCACGCGTACCCTCAACTAATGATTTTTGTTACGCAATGGCATGATCTCTTGCCCCAGCACACCCAAACAGCATTGGGAAATTTTTCCGAAAGAAAAATAATTGTCATAAAATAGCTGTTCAAAGTGATTATCGACTTGGAATGCGAATGATTCGAAAGCGATTCGAAATCTATTCGAACTCAGTCTGAATCAAGAACACCACCACCAAAGCGAATCGGAATTGTATCAAATTTACTTTTCAAACCGTATCGAAATGTAGAAGAGGCCTGGTAGTCTACTTCTGCTTAGGGCGAGACATCTGCAGAGAAGTGGAGGAATCATTTCCTCATGCTCGTAGTTCTTATATGTAGCCCTCATAGCATTTTCGGGAAGGTACGCCGTGATTTTCTGTACTCTGTTAGAATGACTAGACACGGCCTAGAAATTTCGCAAACTGTGATTTGCTTCCAGTTTAAGCGCAGTAAGTAGATCGCAAGAACTGTCGAAACTCCATATAAAAAAACGCTCAAAAGATGCTCAAGAACAAGGTTTGCAACAGAAATGCTTTATATCCGTTTCATTACTTGGTGAACTAAATGAGACTACTATTGAATTTCAAAACATCTTTCGAATTATTTTTTTTGTTTGACATAAGAAATAATGAACATGCTTGACCGTTTTCTTAAAAAAATTCTGTATTACGCTTTACTACTCAGAAGTAATATCTACGTGTCTAGTATACAAGAGTGTGCTACATTTCCAGCCATCTATTGTGATGTATCAGTTAAATGAAGAAAATCAACGGTCTACACGTGGAGTTCTGTCACATCCAATGATAATGGTTCCAACAAAGAACACAGATCGACAAGGGCAGATGGCTATGTCTCTTTTATTGCCTGTGTTTCTTTCACTCGCCAAATAAACTTTTCCATATCACCCGACTACATACATTTACTTTCCAGTTCAGCCTTTTATCCAAAGTAACGTCTAAGCATTTGGCTTTGTTTGCTTGCCTGACTTGACTCGATGCCGTTTGATGCTCTAGTGGAGTTATCGAAGCCATTTGCGCCTTCTCGTAAATAGGAGAATTTCCACTTTGCTTGAGTTGACGCTCAAGCGAACTCGATCCGGGGATAAAAAAAACTATAACTACTAATTACTACAACTACTACTACTACTAACTGCTACTACTACCGTCACTACGACTACTACTGCTACAATTCCTAATTACTGCTACCATTTTTAAAAATTTCTACTACTGTTTTTACTAATTCTACCACTAGTTTCTACTATTATTCTTACTAATGCTACCGTTGTTTACTACTACTACTTTTACTCTTGTTTTCAATAATGCTACTACTATTTTTGCTAATTTCTATTACGATTTTTACTAATTTCTACTTCTAATTTTACTAATCCTACCACTAATTTCTGCTATTATTTTTACTAATGCTACTATTAATTACTACTACTATTTTTACTGCTCTTTTTAATAATGCTACTACTAATTAGTACTACGATTTTCTGCTAATTCCTACTACTATTTTTAATAATGGTACCACTAATTACTACTACTTATTTACTAATGCTACTACTAACCATTATTACTACTTACTAATACTACCACAGTTATTACTGTTACTACTCACTAGTAACGACTCATACCACTACTTATACTACTCCCATTTTTAACTCTCTATCTGTTTACAAAGTCGGGAAGGAAGTTGTACTTCTGGCGTTAAAAAAGTCCCTATGCGATATTGTTCGCTAGTTTTTCTGCCACCTTAACCTATACTGAGTGGAATTCTAAAAGCTGGATTTAAAAATATGTAGAGCATTTTTTAATATTGACAAACAAAATTTTTCATTCTATATACATATATTACTTACTTGAATCCTAATTCGCTTTGGCACGCGCCCAGATGCAACCAGGCAAATGTATGTATATATTTATATACATATAAAATAAAAACAGAACGAAAACTTAACAAATGATAAAAAAAGCAAAACTGAAAACTGCAGTTAAAGAAAAAGTGATTAATTCTAAAACGTCAACAAAAAAAAAAGCTGTCAGCACTTGACCCAGAAATGTGCCAGAGATTGGAATAAAGCAAAGTGCGCTTTTCAAGTACCAAATATAAAAGAGTGATTTAAGTAAAGTAATAAAGAGGCGAAAAAGTTGAAACGTCATCCAGTGTGAGTTTGAAATATGACAACCCACATTAAAAACTTTATAGCCTTTTTAAAGTAATTTTTTTTAATATTCATTTCTTTTTTTTAATTACATGGTGGTTTTTGAATGCTTGTCTCTACTAAAGTGTGGCACGCGTTTGATGACAAAAAGTGGGCCACGCAAAAAGCCAAATGTGAGGGCTATGAACCACGAGCCATAAGAAAGAAGCGCATGCGAGTTTCGGCGGAGATGCGGAGATAAATATTTATCAATGACAGTCGCAAAGCAATGTGGGAGGGTTGTGATACTACTTAGAAAACGACACAGAAATTAAAATTTGATGGAGTTTTTAAGGAATTGTTTTGTAGAATATTTTTTGAAAATATTTTCATTTCTTTATATACAACTGATCCTCTTTTTATGCGATCTTTTTGTACGGGATTTTTTAACGCGGTGTTTTTAAACGACTCCTAGTCACTTTTTGTACGCGGTTTCCCTTTTTTTGCGTGGACTTTTCATATAATGTTTTCTTATACAGCTTAAATCATGCAGTGTTATTTTTTACAATATTGAAATATTTTAAGTGCTAAGTTTTTTAAGTTAATTTTTTATAAAAAAAAATTTTTTTATTTTAAAGCTTCCTTTTAGAATTTTTAAAAACTTTTCAAGTATGCAGTTTTGTAGTCTAATCACTTTTAGTAAAATAAAGTGCAAGTTGTAAGTTCCTAAAAATTTCCATTGACAGTTTATATGGAAGAAAGTGCGCAACAACGTCCGCAAGAAAAACTATCAAAAATCAATGGAAATTTTCCGGAGCTTGAGAATGATACTTTATTATACTAAAATTGAATAGGCTACTAAGCTGCATACTCGAAAAGTTTTTAAAAACTCTAAAACGAAAATTAAAAATGTTAATATAAGTTTTGTTACAAAAAAAATTATTTATTTGTTTTATGATAGCAAAATATTTGTAAAAAACTAACGAAAAAATTTGGCACGCAAAATATTGGCAATATTGTAAAAAATATTTATTGAATGTATATTTATAAAGATATTGAGTTCGTACGAATTAGAAGTTTCCTATGCGAATAAGTTTTTTGAAGTAAAATTTCTTGAGCGGCAGTGATTTTTTACATTGCCTAACGAAAGTCGCGCCAGAATCTCTTTACTAATTTCATCCACTATTTTAACTAATGCTATTACTTTATTTACGCGTTCTACTAATTTCTACCACTATTTTTACTAATGCTAGTACTATTTTTAATAATTTCTACTACTATTTTTAGCCGTTTTACCAATTTCTACCACTATTTTTACTAATTTCGAGCACTATTTTTACTTATGCTGCTATTTATTAATACTACTATTTCTTACACTTTTTTTAATAATAGTACTAGTAATTACTACTACTAATTTTTACGCTATTTTCACTAATTTCTTCCACTATTTTTACTAATGCTACTACTATTTTTAATAATTTCTACTACTATACTTACTAATGCTACTACTAATTTCTACCACTATTTTACTAATCTCTATCATTCTTCCACTACTTTTTCTAATTTCTACTACTATTTTTACTACTTTCTACTACTGATTTTTTAAATCTCTACCATAATTTTTACTAATTTGTTCTACTATTTTTACTTATGCTGCTACTATTTTTAACAATTTCTACCTCTATATTTAATCGCTTTACCAATTTCTACCACTATTTTTACTAATTTCGACCACTATTTTTACTTATGCTGCTATTTTTTAATACTACTATTTCTTACACTTTTTTCACTAATAGTGCTAGTAATTACTACTACTAATTTTTTACGCTAAATTTACTAATTTCATCCACTATTTCAACTAATGCTACTATTATTTTTAATAATTTCTGCTACTATATTTACTAATGCTACTACTAATTTCTACCACTATTAATATCTACAAATATTTTTACTAATTACTTCCATTACTTTTTCTAGTTCCTACTAATCTTTTTACTAATTTCTGCCACTATTTTTTTAAATTTCTACCACAATTTTTATTAATTTCTTCCACTATTTTTGCTATATTTTCGCCACTACTATTTTTTAATAATTTCCCACTTTTATATTTATTAATGGTACTTCTAATTTCTACCACTATTTCACTAATTTCTACCATTTTTTTTTTACTAATTTCTTCCACAACGTTTTACTAATTTCTACCGCTATTTTTAGTAATGCTACTAATTTTCTGCGACAACTTTTATTAATTTCTACTGCTACAAAGAAGTTTTAATTATGTCCCACGCGCACCTAGTGTGTTTTTTTAGTTTTTTTTTTACACGGATTTGATTTTTACGCGGTATTCTGTAGAAATTGGACTGCATAGGCTGATTTATTTGAAAATTTATTTATTTTTACGCGAACATTTTTTGGTTCCATTTAAACGTGTAAAAAGAGACTCAGGTGTAATAGCATGCTGTTGCTTTATTTCTTGGAAATTCTGCATTTCAAAATACCGCCAAATGCGTTACCAGTGCATGCGCTACGCAATTCCACGTATTCTTACAAAAGTACAACTATTTATTACTACGAGTACAACTAAATACCTAAAGAATAACTGTAATCACACACACATTAACATAACCTCCAACATATCGGCATAGTATAAGTATTTACTTTTGTTTGCTTCTTAACTTTGTGACGGCAAATCTAAAGACTTCTAGATTTTTTTAACTCAGCATATAATAAATAATGTATTGTTGTTGCTTTTGAGCATAAAGACTCCAGAGTGTGTAATGCAAGTCGTGTGGCAGTATTTTTTTTTCTGGCTGCTACTTTTTCTACTAAAAATACCCTGTTGATGTTTTTGTTGTTGCCGCATTTTTTGCTTACCCACCACATGGCAATTTAGTGGCCATCGCGCCGGCCCAATGCAGCTCCACCAAGTACACACAAACAACACACTTGCGCTGAATACAACAGATGTTGCTGACACTGACATTTTTCTTGCTGCTATTAACTATCGATTGTTATTTTGTTAATGTTGCTGTTGAAAAAGTCGCCCCGCTCCCTCCTTGTTTGTATTGCCATGTTGCACGAAATGAGCCGATCATAATTGTAATAATTTTATTGTGTGCTACTGTGGTAAACAAATAGTAGCCACTAAGAGTATCTGTGATGCTACGACAAGGTTTCAGTGCATAACAACAAAAGTAAAAACAACAACAATAAACAATAGCATCACTAGCAACATCAACTCACTAATGCTGCACACGTGCATAGTAAACAAATCAAAAAGCAAGTGCAGACATAATTGCGCTAAAGAAAAACAGAAAATAAAAAATAAGATTTTACTTGTGTTCTTATAGTAAAAGAATACGAAAAACAAAGAAACATAAAAGCAAAAAAAAATATATATGTACAGAGAGGTCAAGTTTATGATAAAGTTTAAGGTTGTTTAGAAAAATTTTCAAATGTACCTACTATATCCACGATAGAAAAATAACTTATTTTTTTGTTTTTAGTTTTATAAATCCAAGTTTCAAACGTTGCACAAAATTTATAAAATTATAGATTTAAATTTTTCAAATTTCACTTTGTATTCAATTCGATTTTAATATAGTAAAAGGCCAGGTTTTAAAGCGCTAAAGGCTTCTATTATCTTTGTGTAAATTTTTTCCACATTTTCTTTAATATAAAACTGTCAAGCGTAATGAAAAGATTGTAGTTTTTTTATTTTTCTAAATATATAAGAATCTTTCGGAGAAAGCCTAAAACAAAGAACAAATGAAATTTTTTTGCGGCATATCTTCTTTGAAATTTGCTTGATTTGATCATAAGATTTGATCATATAATGTAACTGACGATTACTACTGGTTAAGATTCTTAATAGTCGATGTTGACGCATTTCAAATATGTATTCTTTTTTATGCTAAAATTACGGTAATATTATTTTTTAGCCTGAATCAAGCAGCAAAGTTATACAACTTTGAAATTGTGTTACACTTAGGTCACATCATAATATCACATCATCTGATATCATCATATGTTCTCACCACATAATGCACCAAATGTTAAAAATTTACCAATTTGATGATGGAAATAGGCTGGCAAATATATAATTGTGCCTTGTAAAAAAAAAAACAGATTAAGTTCATTATGGCAAGCATACTTACGATAAAAATCAATCATATGATGACATCACATGAAGACATCACATGATGACCAGTAATGCGAATTATCGAGTCCGTTTGAGGACAGTATAGCGGTGCAAGTTTCAAGCGGCTTAAAATTATAGTTAATATTTCAACCATATAACAATAAAATGTATTTTTATATGGAATAAAATAACTAGATACTGAGCTAATTCAAGCTCCAACATATTAGTACATTAAAATTGAATGAACTCTAAATTTGCATACCAAAAATTTTTCAGAAAATTCTGATTAAAATGTTTAAAATTTGGAATCAATAAAATATCTATTTCAAGTTTTTCCACTAATTTCATTTAGTTTTCCATTAAAATCATACATAATTGCAAAGATACCAGCAACCAGTTATGATCAAAAGTAGCATCAAGTTTTTCTACGATAATGTTGTCTAATTTTTACGCCAGTCATTTTCTCAACCTTAAAAATCGAAAACAGCAATAATTTATATCAACAGCTGTTTGGAACTTAGAACTCTGTACATTAAATCGAATCTATATAAATGAATCAGTAATCAGTTCATTTGTGTACTGAGTACGTTTGAGTACTCAGAAATGATGCGTTTAGTAACCCTATATCTACTGCTGATCCTTTTGAGCATCTAGTTATTAGTACTTTTGACATCGATATGGCATAACACTAATGATGACATCACATCATTACATAACATAGCAATATCATATGATGAGATCAAGCGATCATATTATACAATCCAGAACCGTAAATTATCTGTTAACTAATATGCTCTAGTTATTTATTTTATACTTATATACAAATTTAATAAAAATATACGCAAATTATATGAAATAGAAAAATATGAATGTCAAACGGTTCGTCGCGGAAATAAGGTTAAAAGCTAAGTTTTGTGAGGGTTGCCACCTGTTTCTAAAATTAAATTTAATACCCAAGATATATGAGATATGAAAACATGGATGTCAAACTGTAC
>CATOUQ010000062.1:0-36863 GCA_951828415.1 Anomoia purmunda
CATGGTTACTGGTGTCATCTTGAAACAAAGGTCCGTCGTCTCTATGAGCACGAAGAGGGATTACTTGCCGTCCACACAAAACAATGGTGCTAACTACGGGTTTTAGTCTATCATAATTTTCTTTTTTAGCTTTTTCTTTTTGCAGGTCAAGTTGCAGATCGATCGGTTTACTTCTGCCAAGCTCAATATCGCGAAGGTGTTCGTAATCCAAAATCGATTTTTTATGATAATCATTGTTCTCGTGTTTTCGGAAGAGTTCCTTCGCATGCTTCCAAGAGTTGAAAGGTTGAGAGACAAGTTTTCCCAGCTTCATATCACATATTCCCCCACTCTTCACGCCAAAAGCTACGCAATACTTGCAATATGCACCATCCTCTTTCTCAGAATATGATAGCCACTTGAAGTCTTCTAACCATTTTCTTTGAAAAGACAAATTTCTGCCACCAGATTTTGGAAATTTGAATTCGGCTGGTGGCACCCAGGAGTCATTGACTATTCCAAGAATTTCACATGAGTTTTTCGGGCACTGGCGTGTACTGGCGATGATTCCTATGTCGTTCTTGTGGAAAAGTAGTGTATTGTCTTGAAGATGAGTCGATGCTTTTTTCGAGGTTTCTTGATCATCAGGTATTGCTACACGGTGAGGAGTAGAAACGGGGTCCGGAACCAACTCTCCTGATGCCGAATCGTCATTCTTGAATAAGGGAATATCAAAAAATTATATTATGTTTTAAATATGAAACTTGAAGTTCAGTTTGTTAAACAAACAAATCATTTTTTCTATCTGAAAACCGATTTCCTCCACATTTTGAAAATGTATAATTTTTTGATGTTACAGCATTGCTATATTTTTCAAGTATAGTAAAGACGTTTTCAAAAAAAATAATAGATCGAAATGCTAATTTTTATGAATAACATTAGTTTGATAAAAATACTTAGTAGTGAATCGGCTAAAATGTTAATTTTTTGACCAAAAAAGGAAAGTTTTACTTCTAAATTTAAACTTAACGATTTCTCTTTTTTCTCATTTTCTGGTTTGGATTCTGGATCCAGCCGAGTAAAATACGAGAACAATGTCCTTTTCATGTTGTAATGATTATCCAAAAGCACTTGAACTTCACTTTATTATTTGACTTCTGTAGCACTTGACTTCATAACTCTTTTCATCACCACATTCGAGAAGCAACTGTGCTCAAGAAGTAGAAGTGTAAATGCAGAAACTCGAAGAAATTGTACAAATAAAGAAAATAGAGACGGAAGCATGGACGGGCAGGCGAGGGAAAGGTACCAAATCCGAGAAAACCTGAAATTTTCCTCTGCTTCGGCACCCCTCTAGAGTATTTATATAGTTTTATTACACCGATTCTTAGGAAGGCGTCCGCCAGTCCTTTATCTTCGACTAGCGCCTCGCCTACCCTTTTTTTCTGACCTCACTTGCAGACAAAGGGTCGGAATGCACTAAAAAACTCTACAGCCGCTCATTTTTTGGGAAGACCTTGGAACGCATTCTGACGCTTTCCTCGCCCAATAATAAACCCAATTTGCTTTCCGAAAAAAAGGGGGGGAAATGCTCTCAAGTTGTGACTTCCTTGAGGAAGCGGGCCCGTCCTGCCGGTCAGTCTCATCCAGACACTCTCGCATAATTTTGTCTCTCGGTCCATTTCAAGAAAATAATTGCTCGTCAAAATAAAACAGGACGGTCTAGTAACGCGAAATGAACTCAAGTGAAGTGCATTTTCTGCTGTATGCTACATCGTTACTTGGATAATTCTCAAATTGGCGCAATCAGGTATTTCTGATAACCGCTTGAAAGTTTGCACCCCTTTCTGGTCGACTTAAATGATATATATCTCTATATATGTTAAACCCCCCCCCTTGGTTGAATTCTGGATCCGCCCCTGGTAGAGTACAAAGAAATTGCATCACTCCCACCGTTTGGTTTCACCATACCAGAACTTATTTGACTTTCGCTGTTTGATATTATAATCTATTAGATCCAACTGGTTCCTATGTGTGGTGAATCGGACGAGAGTTCTTGCCATGCAACTTCTTTGTAATCTACGTTCTTTGTCTCTACCCTTACGGATATTGTTGTTTATAATAAATTTGTATGCGTTTCTCGCTTCTATTGTTTGTGAAAAATACGGAATATACGAACATATACGAACATATACGCGGCCACACCCCAGGTTCCAGCAGTTTTTCGTACTATGACGGAAAATCGATTGGTACAGACCAAGGCGAATTCATAGCAGATCAAGAATGATAGAATACCAGATTACGACAATGCGGCACTTGACATTTATTATTATGTGTTTAACTTAATGCAAAATTCACTCAAAACTCAGAAAAATCAGCTTTTTTTTTGTTTTTCTTTCGTCGTGCGTGTAGTTTTGTTTTTGCTTTCAGTTCAAAAACAAAATATTAGACACTTTGGCAGTTATCGTTGGGAGTACATTTGCTCCGAGTTAACAATCGGAGTTCCTAGGCGGAGTTTTGGTAAGCAACTCAACACTCGTATTTAGACTGCAAGCGCGGAAAATCAGCAGAAGCGCATGAATTAGCATAGATACATATAATGCATTATATTTAGCAATTGATTTACCGCACACACCACCGCGCGTACGTATTAGCGAAATAATTAAATACCAAAAAGAAAATTGAATACAGTTTAGAGGACTCTAACGTTTTTTAGTCGTATATCGAATTGTACTGGCTTTGTTTTTAATAATATAACGGATTCAATTGCGCATGTCCTAATTTTAAATAATCAGTACTTGTTTTATGCAATACAATACCCTTCGTCCTGAAAACGTATACGGATTGTCTCTCTTATCTATTTAAATAAAAACGGCACGAATTTAGTATGAGTAGGATTCTTCTTACCAAATTTGGGCAAATTCCATATGTCAATTTATGGTTACCAAAACATCGATTTGCTTACCCTTATACAAGGTGGCGCAAAAGTAAACTTCCGATGTTTTTTGGCTGTAATTTAAAAAAAAAATGAAAAACTTTAATTCTTCTTGTGGATTATTTTTATTTGGTCTTTTAATTTTTTTTACATCAAGTCGAGAATATGATGTCATGTAAATGGCCGCCGCCACAGTTGATTGTCATTTGAGCCCTTTTTATGGCATTTTCCATCACTTTGGCCAAAACTTCCGGCGATAGGTCCTCACATTCTTGACGGATATTCTCTTTAAGAGCTGCAAGAGTCTGAGGCTTGTTGACGTCCTGTTGGAACCACATGTTTTCCAATCCCAATTCATCAAGTTGCGGCAAAAAGAACTCGTTGATCATTGCTCTGTAGCGCTCACCATTCACAGTAACCGTTTGGCCCGCGACGTCTTCGAAGAAAAAAGGTCCGATGACTCCTCCAGCGAAAACAGCACACCATACAGTGACTTTGAGCGGGTGTAATGGCTCTTCGTGGGTTACACGCGGATTTTCAGTGCCCCTGAAGCGTAAATTTTGCTTATTTACGTACCCGCTAAGATGGAAATGGGCCTCATCACTCATGATTATTTTTGATCAAAAATCATCTTCCTCTTGGTGGTGATTGAGGATGGCTTGAGCGTATGTTAGACGCGATTGGCGGTCAGCAGCTAACAGCTGATGCACCGTCTGAACTTTGTACGGAAACATCTTCAAATCTTGTACCAGAATTCGCTGTAAAGGCCGTCGACTGATACCCATTTGCGTGGCACGTCGTCTGGTCGATGTCGACGGCGCTTCCACGACATCCTCGGCTACAGCAGCAATATTCTCTGCAGAACGGCTACTCCGGGGTCTGCCACGCCTGGCAGCATCTCGTGTTGTGCCAGTCTCTTCGAGGCGAGCGGCTAAACGTCGCAGTGTTTCACAAGTAGGCGTTGGACGGCCAGGAAATCTGCGACGAAATTCACGTTGTGCCAAAGTCACCGAACGATTATTGGTCAAATAAATAGTCAGCAATATTCCGCGTTCTGGAGCAGTGTAGCGTATCATTGTTTATTAACGTGAATTTCGCATGTGTTTACTACACAAATGTCAAAACAGAACAGACATTAGGGGCCAATCGCAAAATGTATAGCATTTTCTGATAGAAGGATTACTTTAGCGCCACCTTGTATAACTGGAGGGCACGGTTTTAAGTTTTTTTTAAATATATGTTTTCAACAATATTTTAAACTATCAGCTACAGCACCACAAGTTCAGAACCCAGTCACGTAAAACAGATTACCATAAAAAGAAAAGGCTGAAGTTACAAAAACCTTTTTTTATTTAGTCACAAAACCAGATTAACGCGCACACAACTCGCCAACACCGTAACCAATGCATAATAATCGCTTCCGTTTCACTTGTTCAGCGACGATCGTCCTTGCCCTAAGGTAGTGCATAGCGTAGTCACAGCGTACTTATACGAAACGGAAACGAAATGTAAAAGGAGTAAGAAATTTAGTAAAGTTTGGTCATATTTTTACGGGCATATACCTTTTTGCCACGCAAAAATTCAAAGAACAAAAAATTAGTCCGCGTATTCCTCTCTATTGACAACACAATCCGATATAGTAAATTGTGTGTTACTGACCTTAGGCCAAGGGCAATATGTGTACCAAATTTCATTGATATGTCTCAATATTTACTCAAGCTATTAGAGCGTTGCGGTTCAAATGTAATATACTTTAATGCATTACTTTAAGATATCATTAATTCTAAAATTTCTAATTAAACAATTTCTGTTAAAAAATTCAGTCAAGGTTAGTCAAGGGTTAAATAGTATTCTATTTAAATTAAGAGGGTTTTCAAAACTATACATATATATATATATATTCTATTTAAATTAAGAGGGTTTTCAAAACAGACGAACAAGTGACAATGGTGAGAGTGGTACACTTTTTTTAGCGAGACACATGAAAGTACATATATATATAAATTTTATAAAACGTGGTATGAACTTCGTTTGGCTAGTTTTTTTTAATCCCTAAAAATGTGCTTATCTTCGAAAGTAAGCAATTACAACAAGAATTGTAATTTTATGAAGTTAGAACTTAAATTCCGTATTGATAATTTATAATATTCGATGTTTCCTATAGAATGAGCACGCACACAGGCAACGAAACTCCCTTCGACCGCAAATTTGTATTTAATGAAGGTGCTCATTTCCACAAACGTAAAACTTTTTCGCAAATCTCTACAAAATTAGCTGCAAATGGTAAGAGCGAAAAGATAAGAATGTTAAAAAGTAAAAACATACTTCCACACATACTCCATTAACAACTAATACATATAAACTAACAGAACAGGAGGAAGGGCATACTTAGTAAAGCCGCTCACATAATCTTCTTAAAACAACAGATGTTATTCGCCTACAATACGACTTATACATACATATGTAGTTAATTCCTAAAGGCACTAATAAAGTTTGTTGCTTCTTTTACATCCTCTCCATTTATCGTTCCTATACATACACACCCACATACCATACATATACACAGATAAGGTATTTATATGAAAACTTTGGGCCGAGCCATTTCAGTTATCTTTTTCACAGACTTACTTCAGTGTGTGCAGTTTTATACGTTCTTTACCTATAAGTATGTATATTCGCTCTTCTTGTGTTTAGTTAATTCACGAATTGTAATAAGGATAAGTTCATTGGAGAGATTAGATTGGATGAAAAAGTTTTTGTTTTCATTTCCAAGTACTAATTAAATATCGGAAAACATCAAGGCAGCAGAAATTCTTCGTATTTCCACTTATATTTATATTTTCTCTATAATCCTATCGGCTGTGAGAGTGCCGAGAAAAATCTCACAGATAATAGGAAGTGATGAAAATAATAGAAAATGATGAATGTAAGGAAATAAATAAATAAAAGTAACTAAAGTTCTTCTGATTGGACGAATATATTTCTTTTTGTAGGGATTGTCAAAATGAATATTTGTTAACGTTTCAATTGATGACTGTTTTCAAAGTTTTTGTAAGTTTAATATCGGAATTTTAGTGTTTTTTGTGTTTAATAATCTGCCAGTTTAGTGAAAAAAATGCTGTACAAGAGTGGAACAGTGAAAGGGATCATTTTTAAAACCGTAAAAGGATTTTCAGCAACGTGCGCTATTGAGACAAGCGGTGGAACCGAACCTCGAGAACGGGATTTGGTTTGTGGTGACCATTCCTTAGCTACAGTGGGTACTACTCCATATAACCAAGTAATTCCATTAGTGCTGAACCGGCTTGTGTTGCCTCTAGACTCCACGCTTATTCTTCACTAAGGTAAACTAACTTTAATTGCTATAAGTTAATATAATACACAATAAAACAAATTTTGTACACACACTATAACAAAAACCATATTAATTATAAAATTTATACAAAGTAAAAAAAATTTTCATCAACATTTTAAAATTTTTTACAAGAATGTTTAGACTTTTTTGGGTAAGCAGCTTTTTAGCCTATTTAATTTTAATATAATAAAGCCCAAGTTCGAAGTGGCTAGAAATTACCATTGAATTTGACTAGTCGACTAATCGATTAATCGATTGGCAAAACTTGTTTTAAAAAATAGTCGACTTCACCCAATCAACTAACCGTTTCCTTTCGACTTTTTCGATTACCCGCTCGCTACTTTTGCTGTTTTCGATTTTGCGACTAGTTGTTTTCGTTTAAATCATATTTGTGTTTTATATGTGTTTGAATGTTTGAATATGTGCGTATTGGCAATGCTCGTTCTTTCCATATAATGAAGTTTTTATGAATTTATTGTGGGCAGCTGTCACTATTTGAAAAATTTCTGTTAGTCGATTTTCAGACTAGTGAACAGTTAATCGAATAGTTGCAATTCTACTATCATCCCTCAAAAAAGGAGCTAGTTAACTATTCGAGTAATCGGTTAGTCGATTTTTAACAAGAGCTCTAGAAACTGCATACTCGAAAATTTTCTAAAAACTTTTCCAATTTTTGTTTTTTTTTTAATTTTGATGAAAATATGCTGAGATTTATGCATTTTTGAATAAGTTTGAAACATTGATTTACAGGGTTTTTGCCATAGAAATATGGATATATATGAAGTGAATTGAAAACTTTTATCGTAAAGTATGAAACATGGTACAAAATAGAAGGTATTTCCATTTCGATTTTTGGTTATTAAAAAGAGATTTCCCCAGATATAAACCATAGTGCAAGGCGAATTTATAGAAGGTGATGGCATAAGAACAGCTGATTTGATTTTTTTTAATCACCTACATGTATTTTGTTTTTGCTTTTGCGTATGAGCTTTCAAAAGCCGTAAAAGCAAAAAAAAAAAAATGTTTTTTAATTTTGACAACTCTTTCGCAGAAACAAAAATAAAATACATAGGGGTTTTGTAGTTGTATTTACAACACCATCTTGTATGGATTCGCCTTGCCATAGTGTAATGATGTAAAGTTTCCCAGAAGGCAATGGCATTCCTTTTCAGTAGGCAGCCTAGACAGATATTTTGGCTGTTTTTTTATTCTACTTTATTCGTTAGTAATTTTTAACCCGCTTAGTGAATATTTTTTTGAATAACTTTCAATATTTCAATTTGACATTTCAACGATGATTCGAATAGAAAACATTAAATTTGTTGCTACAGTAACTCTAACTTATACGAATTCGCCTTGCTTTTGACCAAGCCAAGGCGAATTAATAACATGTGGTGTTATATGTACAAAAACAAAAATTTATACTAACAAATATATGCACAGTGACAGTATGATTTACAACAAACACATCATTTTGACATTACGTTCTCCAAGCGTATACTATCAGCTGCTTCATTAACTTCACCTTGGTCAAAAGAAAACTCAAAATTTTACAAAAAAGTTAATTATACATAAGTTGGGAAATTCGTTATGATATAAATACGCGTTTTATATATTATTTTAGTTTTTTGAATCAACATGCGAAGCACAAAAGAAATATGTATGTGATCCTCAAAAGCAGACTGCACTGAATTTCAATATTTTGCCTGTATATTCGAAAAAGTTTTTAACAATTTAGTGTAACATTTAGAATTACTCCTGGCTTTTGCCATTAAGTGCATTAAATGCTGATTTCATTTGAAAAAAAGGTAAGTTGAGTTTGAGCCCCAAACCCCAATCCCCCAACCAAGTACCTCCCTTCCGGTGTGCCAATGGAAGTTTGTGTTCCATTGAAAACGCCGGCAACAAAAATCATTGAATAAATAACAGTGAATACATAAAAAATATTACAGCATAAATGATATATATTTACACAGTTGAATGTAAAATTTACCTTCATCCTTTAGAGCCGAAACATGGTTTTCAAATATTTCTAACATTTCTAACCGAACATAGCTTAATGTGTAGCAGCGGCAAAATTACTTTTGATGCGAGTACAAGCATCATATCGTCGGTCGATGTTATCGGATTCAACCCGAAACCTTAATCCTAGTTCGCACTCATGATCGGTGTTATCATATAATCATTATAGTGGTTTCAAAAATTAAACTGTGACTGTGTGGGACAGTTCTTTCAATTAGATTCAATCATTTAACGTTCGATTTACTTTTAATTTGAAGCTTGAAATGTAGGTCTCTAAATTTAATTTCGATTAAAATAATTTAAAAAAAGCATATACAATAATTTTTTGTTGGTGTAATGTAAATGTTTGGCACGGCCTTTCCAATTGCAAAGAAAATATTGGAAACTCCCTTTTTGACGCCTATGAGTAATGCGACTAATTTAAAGTCGCAGCATATTTTCTACTTGTAGTTATCGCATTAGACGCATTGGACATCGAGAACTGATTTCATATTTGCATAGCTCTCTGCCAATTCGTTGCATATGTTACTGAAATGGATGGATATTTATGGTCAATATGCATTCATTTGGAATATGCGGATCTCCGAGTAGATATAAAAAAAAAATATTAAAAGCAATGCTAAATGCGATTTCAGTTCCTTCATCCTATTTGAAGCAGTCATCGAACATTCCTGTGGTGCCGCGGTTTCGAGCTGCAATAACTAGCTACCAAATTCAGTTGTTTCGAGTTTCACTCATTAATGATCGCTCACGTTGTTATCAGCAAATAAAGGCCAGAAAACTATGATTTACAAAAAAATTGGAACAAAAAATTTGGCCGTTTTACTCAGATTTTTGGATCATACATTTCTTTTATAGAGAACAGAAATCGATATAGAAAAACTAAGTATAATAACAGATATATGCGCACTTTAAGTATGGTTTTGTTCCACATTAGTTTATTTGTATGTACATATGTATATACATAAGTACATGCATGTCTTCCCAGATATCTGTACATTATTTGCACATTGCAGAGTTAGTTATGGAGGTAAGGAGTTAAAGGGCTGTGCAAGTTTGACTAATGTGAGATTTATGAGCTCTTTTTAGGCACTTCTTGATAACATTTCTTATTGATTTACTTTTTGTAAAGGTTCAGTTTTTGTTTGGCGAATGGTTAAAAAGAAATACTACAAAATATTTGACAAAACACACACATGCACAAGTGCAAAGTAACAAAATGCGTTCAATGCAATTGAGTATTGAGAAGCTCGCGAGCCTTTCGAGATGCACGAAAATCTACCTTATAAATTTAGTTACCTTTAAAATTTTCGCCAAATGTATTTAGTTACCTTATCAATTAAATTATAACAAATTCCATTCAATACGAAACGCAATTTATTTTAATTTTCAATGCATTATTATTTAAAATTTATATAAATGCATACCACATCAGCAAAGTCACTAATCTATTTTTAGTTTTAGCGAGCATCCGCCGAGATGCCTCTGACGTTATGCTCACGTCCCAAGTATGCCATAACAACTAACTTTAATCATTAATTATTACATTCAAACATTAACAAATAAAAAGCAGCAAGAAAAAATTCAAACTCACCTGAATCATAATATGAAAAATTTCATTATACTGCCAGTACGAGGGGCGATCAACAAGTCTGTGTAACTTTTTAATTCCCCAACTAGCAACTTGAACAAAATTACTAAGAATAGTGTTTCTAACAAACCACTATATGCACTAACTGTTGCCGCAACCTGATGGACAGAAACCTAGCTTGGCTATCATTTCACACCCTCTAGTTCTCTCTGATATATCATACGACCTTAAGTAATGCAAAACCCTTCAGTGCTGCAAAGCAAAGATTTTAAAGCATTCCAGCAGTGCGATTCACTAACCTATTAAACGAGATTCGCATGGTTAACTTATCTTAACGAAGATTTTAACGATGTTGCTATTCAGCAGCTAGTTTTAACAATTTTGCTATCGAGGATTCAGGTGTTGTCGTTAGCTCTAAGATTATCCAAAACAAAACGACCACAAATTTGATGCTGTTAACTCAATCGAGAAAAGAAAAGTTCGTGATTTCAATTTTAGTAAAAGATAAATTTAATATTCAGTGTTTTGTTTTCTTGAAATTAATAAGAAACAGTAAATAATGTCGTTAGCATATTTGGAATATGATTTATCACGAGGTGACGAAGAAGAAAGCGTTCCAACAGTGGATCGACATTTACTCAGATGTGGATGTCGACAATCCCTTTCATTTGAATGAAACAGAATTTCAGAAGCTATATCGGTTAACTCCCGACTTGGCTGAATACCTAATTTCTCACCTTGATAGGTTTCCTATTAATCAAGAAAAGCAGCTTAAGGAATGTGTCGTCACCTTTTGTGGGAGGCACAATTGTGACCTACGATTGTACTCATGTATCAACTTTGGCGCCAAAGAATCATGAAGAGGCTTATGTCAACCACCATATCTACCATTCAATTAATATGCAAATGGTAAAAACAAACTTTTATGAAGGATTGAGTATAAAAACAGAAATATAGTTTACTTTTAATATATAGATAAATAACCCTAACTATAAATTTTAAATATAAAACCTAAATGCCCTGGAGCACAACGCGATTCATAACGAAGCGAATTTTGAAAACGAAAACCATGTGATTTCGGATATTCCTTGAAGTTGAGTTGATGACTATACTAGCAAATCACTCAGAGGATAGTCAAATATTCCGCTACAATGGGACATTGCAATATGTAAAAAAAAAAAAACAATTATAAATATTTACAGTTTGAAGGAAACTAGTATTTTATTCCACTTTAATCAGCGCGTTTTAGTTCAAGCTTTTATGCGGCAGCACGCATTCGTTTTTTGTTTTCATTCTTTTTTGTGTTTTTCGCCCATTTTGGCATTTAGTTTGACAGAGGTGTCACTCTTTAGTACTTTGAATAAATGCAACGAGACAACTGTTAAGTGTCGTTATGAATAAGTTAGTGAATCGCACAATCGTTAGTGTAAACAACATATATTGTCGACAAAAATTTCGATTGTCGCATCGTTTACAGATAGTGAATCGCATTGCAGGCATGGTTCTATTGTTGCAAGTCATCAAACACTCTAAGCTAATGAACTCCTGAAACGTAATCAGATGGCTTATAGTTAGAGAAGTTCGTGTGATACCAATGCAGATAGAACGCTGCAGCTTATATCGCATGATTATTAAAAGCAGTTTTCGCGAAAAAAGTTATCGCTCAAAGGGACAAGAAGAGTGCTGTTTATCGCAGTAAAGTCCGATTGAGTTAACCGTAGCAAACAGAATTGGGCAATGAAAGTTGGCGAAATTTGAAAAGCCACATGCATATCATATGGCTTAGTGCTTTTGAGTTTGGGCAAAGCCTTTGTTAAGGAGGGTGCCCCAATTCATCACCAATGATAACTGACATAGTCATATGACATCTTCGGAGGGCTGTCCGGCATGTTCAGTTGCAATTCAATAATGTTTTTTCATAACCGTCATGACATGAAAAATAAGATAAACCCAACCAACTGCGAATACAATGCGAGCTTCCTGGAGCTGATCAACAATGCTTTAAAAAAAATAAGGTATCGGTTAGCACACCAGATAATGTCATTCTACCAAGATGCTTGGATATTCGTATTCACCGTCACGAAATTTCCCAAATTAAGCCACGATTTTTACCTCACTTACCATGTTCTGCGGATTTAGGCCCAAGTGACTATTACCTGCTTCCAGATATAAATAAATGGTTTCGCGGCAAGGATTTGACTTCAACAAAGATATCAGCGTTCAAACAAACCATTGTTTTCAGGGCTTTGAGAACTCCTAACATAAGGTCAAAGGAAATTACGTTAAGAAATAAAATAATACTTGATTCTAAAAACCACAAACTTAGTAGCCCACGCTCGTATGTACTTGTACTTATATTATTTAACCATTTTCAACTTATGTACATCCCGTGCCAATAAAAACGCAATGCTAAACTTTTTTGCCTTCACTAGGAATGTTTTTGTTGTTCTATACCCTAGTCGAAAAAATACAAAACTGGGAGTTTTGGATGACCCTATTTAAAATTAGTTCCTTAATTTGAATATGACCTACATTCTTCCGCATCGCTGCATTGTAATAACCTAAACAAAGCAATTGAATAAGTAAATACTTAACGCTTTTTGTTTTTAACTGTAGAATAATTCCGTACACCTAATATAACTCCCTTTTATCCGGACACCTTCAGATTTTGGAGATCATATCACATATGATTTTAGAGTTCATCCATTTTGTATCTCTCTTATTCAGTTATGTCTTTATTGGAACAGAGTGTCAGTAATATGTATTAATGTAGTTGCCGTTATCGACAATGTATGTATGTACGTATGTACATACATATGTAAATATTGTATGTAGTTGTGGCATCATTTGGTTAGTTGGTTGCGTGGTTTGCGGACAAGTTAGTTAGCCTTTTTGCATTTTGCTGCCACAAATGTTGATTTCAAGTTGTTTGCCTGTTGTTACGTAACTTTGCTTGTTTATGTTGTGCACCTGTTTCCACTTTTCTAGCCGGAGCACTATGACATGTTGGATGCGGACGACACAGTTTGTGTTGCAACAGTTTGGCTGCATCATAAATCACGACAATAATCTACCTGCTTCCCCTAAGTAGCCACAAACCAACTTGTGCAGTTGAGAAAACAGGAAAATATTAACTCTCGGTCACATGTAAAAGTTTCAGTGTATGAAAATTACAACAACAAAAATTCGAATATGCATTCGCAAAGCTCAAAAAATAGTTTAAATTGGCAAATATGTTTGTATGAGTTATACATACATATACTATGTATGTATATGTAAATAGTCTTAAAAATGTTTACATGACAGCATTCATAATAAAAAGGTGCGAAATAATGATCAATTTTTATTTATGCTCACATTTATTGTATATTTGCGAATAGCACAGAAAAAGATTGTTTCGTGAAAATAATTTTCAGATATGTAGAAAGTAAAAGCTCCCGTCAGGCGTAGCACTGAAGGTGCTGGATTTGTTAAATTTAACCATGTTGGAAACTCCTTTTTGCTCGTGTTTTGGTTTTGAAGCGATTTTAAGGATAAAATATAATTATAAAGGTATTTTGAAGCTTATAAAAAGTATGCAGGAAAGTGGATAAAAGACGGAACAAAATGGTATACAATTTTAAACCGACACCGAAAAATATTCGAAGCATCTGTCAAAAAAATTACACAAATGCTAATATCAGACATTCGGGAAGATGAAAAATACTTTCGAATTATGCTCAGAAACAGTAAAATTTTTGATCGGCTTTAAAGGTTTAAAATCCGATTTCTTATTTTTATATAAAATTACTTTCAACAAAAGTTAAATTTTAAATTTCGCACCATTTTTCAACTCCAAATACAGTAACTCGCAGTGCCATATTATTAAGCTAGTAAGAACTATGTGTATTGATTTGCAGAAATAGATCGCCTTCAAAATTCGTTGATCGGTTGCTGGAAGCTTTTTAAATAATTCGTTATTTTCCTAAAAAACATTGCCCATCAAAGAATCAAGTGCTCATAGACAACAGCTGTGGTTTTGCTCTCGGGATCTGAAATTGATCGATCTTAGAAAATTTTACTGCAGAAAAATATATGTTTTATATTTTACAAAATATTGTATTATTGTTCTGCAATATTTTCAGAGTTTTAGAAAGTTGCTTGTGCAGTGTTTTGAAGCGACATTCGCAAGATGTTTGCTTATCGTTTTTTTTAATTGAAATAATAAATTGTAAAGAGCAATCACAAAAATAAATACATACCAAACAAGTAAGATAGACTCTAAATTCGGGTGCAACCGAACTTTAAATACACAGAGGGGGGCTGGTAAAGTGCATGCACCAGCTCATTTGCAAAATCTGGCCGGCAATATGATCTAACTACAGCGGGATCACTCTCCTTAGCGTATCATTTAAGGACCCACTGAGTATATTGTGTGAACGACTGAAGCCCACCGTGAACGAACAGATTGGACCTTATCCGTGTGGCATTAGACATGGCAAATCTATCATCGACCAAATATTCACGATACGCCAAATCTTGGAAAAGACCCGAGAAAGAAGAATAGACACACACCATCTTTTTGTCGATTTCAAATTCGCTTTCGATAGCGCGAGAAGAAGCTGCCTAAATACCGCAATGTCTGAATTTGGTATCCCAACAAAACCAATATGGCTATGTAAAATGCCGTTGAGCACCAGCTCCTTCAGAATCTGGAAGGACTTCTCCAACCCGTTTGAAACCAAACAAGCTTTCGGCGAGGGTGACTCTCTTTCGTACGACTTATTTAACCTTATATGCGAAGCTTCAGAGTTGAACCGTTCAGGTACTATATTTTATAAGAGCGTGCAACTTCTGGTGCATGCTGATGACATCGATATCAGCGGCCTAAACAACCCTGGCGTTACTTCTGCCTTTTCCAAACTGGATAAAGAAGCGAAGCGTATGTGTCTGGAGGTGATCGGGGGCAAAACTAAGTACCTCCTGTCATCAAATAAATAGTCAACGCACTCGTGTCTTGGCTCCCGCATCGCTGTTGACGATTACAATTTCGAAAAAGTGCAGCACTTTGTTTATTTGGGAACCAGCCTTAACACCTAAAACAATATTAGCATGGAAATCCAACGTAGATTCTCTCTTGCAAACAAAGGCTACTTTGGGTTGAGTAGGCAATTGCGCAGTAAAGCACTCTCTCGTCGAACCAAAACCACACTCAGCAAGTCTCTCATCATGCCCTTGCTATTGTACGGCGCTGAAGCATGGGCACTATCAGCTTCGGATGAGACGGCCTTGGAGTATTCGATAGAAAGATTCTCCGAAAGATTTTTGGACCTCTACGTCTCTGCGACGACGAATACCGCAGACGATGGAACGATGAGCTGTATGAGCTTTACCCCGACATAGACATAATACAGCGAATTAAAATTCAGCGGCTACGTTGGCTGGGACATGTCGTAGGAATGGACGAAAATGTTCCAGTCCTGAAAGTTTTCAACGCGGTGCCAGCTGGTGGTAGTAGACGAAAAGGACGGCCTCCTCTGCGTTGGAAAGACCAAGTGGGAAAGGACTTGACGTTACATGGTATTACCAATTGGCGCCAGTTAGCAGGAAGAAGGAGTGACTGGCGCTCGGCCAAAATGTTTAAAGAAGTTATAGCGCCAATTAAGTAAGTAAGTAAGTAAGTACATTACATATTATTACCAAATTTAAAAGAATTCGGGAAAAGTTTTACAAAGAGGTTTCGGAAAGATACCTCCCATCGAGTATGGATGGTGTGCACGCTTCATTCGGTAGATCCTGGTTTCAAATTCTGCCCGTCTCGTTTCGTGTGTAATTATTTATTTTAAACTAAAATACCGAAACAGTAAATTGCAATATTTAACACATTCATGTGGTATTCGGTTCGCGCCGATAAAACACAGTTTGATTTTAAAAAACTAATTATATTTAATATTAACATTAAGTCTAGGGATTTTAACTAATGTACAGATTTTTCTATATTACACCAAGAGAAATGTATGACCTTAAAATCAACAAAAAAACTGTTGAAAAATTGTATATGTAAAATTGTTGCATCAACAATAATATTCTTACTACAACAATTTCTTCCTTAAAATATTAACAGACGAGTTGTTGCCAAAGTTGTTGCCATTAAATTAAGAATATAATTCTTAGCGCAACAACTTTTTCATTTGGAATTAACTACTTGCGCTTGAATTTTTCAATTCTGAAGTTTGTACTTAAAATCAACAACTTGTTGTTGATCTAAATTCCTATTTCCTTAATTTTTTGAGAACTTCCGTCCTTAAACCAACAACTTAGTTCTTATACATTGTTGCATTCTTCGTTTTTGTGGTTGCACGGGCATGTACATATAAGTACATATGTATGTATGTGTCCTGGGGAACACGTACAAGTGCTTGAAATCATAAACGAAGTGCCACGCGCACATTTTTTCGTGTACGTGTGAATATGTCCGCTCGTGCTTCATATTAAACTGTCATAATGTATTTATTATTTGAGGATTGATCTCATTATTTAGTTGACTGGCGTCGCGAGTGTTTTAAAATGGAAGTGAATAATTTATTAATTGCGTGGGGGATGGATGAAGAAGTGTTAAAATTATTTGAGGAATGTTGCATCCATTCCGTTGAAACGCTAAAGAAGATGCATACCAATGATATTGACATTATCTTTAATAATAGATGTCATATGGGGAAAAAAATTGAATTTCGGTACAGACTAAATAAATGGAGATCAGAAAATAATGTAAGTATTAGCAAATTGTGTTATAGTGAAGAAATAGTTTTGATGTGCAAGAACGAACATTATCGTTCTTTTTTGCGTGTTGTCTGCTATGTGTATTATATACACACATGCATGTATAAGGCAACGCAAAATACTTATGTTCTTATAATAATTTTAATAAAAGTAGACTTTTGGTTTTTAAATTTTACATATTTTTTGAATAAACTGCAACATCAAAAATTTAACTTATTTTACTTTCATACTTTGATTAAAATTAGTATAAGAACATGCATATGTAAGTATTTGGCATTGCCTTATACAATGTACTTGTTGCATATATCTGTACATTTACAAGCATGTACATACATACATGTGCTATATGCGTAGTATATAACATAGCAGACGTTTCCAACTAGTTTGTGTTACTGTGCAAGAATGTAGATTCCCGTTATTTTTTGCGCGTTGTCGCTATGTGTAATATATACATATGTACATATGTATGTATGTCTGAGAAGTATTTACAGTTTGTTTTTTTGTTTTTAAACAATTTATGAATGAATTGCTTTTGATACGAATAGAATGGGCGAATTGATAAATTGTTTAAAAATTGGAAATATCATAGATTATCTATGATCAAAATTTTTTGGAGCAAATAAATATCTACTCTTGTAATTATATTTTAAAATTTTTTTGATATGCTCTGTTCAATTTTTGTTTTTATCTTACTTTTTATGTAATTTAGTTCGAAATGTTATCGTGCTGTGGCGGCGACCAAACTTTAACTAATTCTTCAAAAGTTTCGGAGTGGCTGGAGACAAATTTATCTTTCAATTTAAAAGAAATACTTTCCATTACCACCTGCGGACAAGAAGTTTTAAAAAAATATGTTAAAGAAAAGCATTTGCTGGAATCAGAGCAATCAATTATTGCGCGCATGATTGTTGAGCATTACAACATCAAAAAAATTAAAATGAACCCTGAGGTCATGAAAAAAATGCGCTAAATGCATTGTGGAACTTTTTCCAAACGAGGTGGAAGCCACTTATTATATCCCTCGCATAAGGAATGTAAAACCTTCGGGAAAACTGCATGACAGATATTTTAATACTGCATACCTATAAGCGGAAAGGAAAAGCCTTCAATATCAGAAGCACAAAAAGACATGATCATCCACTTAATCAACATAAATAATTTAAAACACATCGAAGACGAACTTAGAACGAGAGCAGTGAAGGAAAAATTACCGCTGCAAGGTAAAGTTATTGCTGTAGGCGAACATGTCTCAAATTTAAAGGAGTTTTACGTCTACATAAATGGTTTATTATACAAAATGCCAACATTAATAGGAGCTATTGATGCAGTTCTAAAATGCAATTTTGTTTTTAATTTGAAATACTCGGCAAGAAGCAAATATGTGTGGACTTTATTGCAGGAATATATATATGAAATTCCTTCAGAAACAAAGACTGCAAAAATTGAAAATTTTCTCAAACTCCTTCAAAAATGAATGATGAAAATAATATATATCAAAATTCCACACATTATTGCTTCATTTGCCAAAAATCATATCTAATTGCTAGCACATTACTAAGCCATTTAAAAAATGATCATCAAACGCCAAATGTATTTCAATATGAATGCAGGTACAAGGGTCTAACGCAGTGTCATAGATCATTTCAAAATTTTTTTAAATTCAAAAAACATGTTTTACAACACGGTCCTTTTTCTACTATTGAACTAAATTCTCAACATAAAAAAAAAAGTGTTCGGAAAAAAATTACGCAAACAATGAAGTGAACTTATCTGAAATAGTGACTAGCCAAAATAACGATATTCGACATGCCTCCAGAAACTTTAACGGAAATTGAATCAAATTTTCTTCAAATTAAAAACACTATCAACATAAATATGACGAAATATCTTCTTAGCCTTCATGCTAAATCAAATATAGTTAGGAAAAATATTCCTGAAATATTATTTCTCCGATAGCAGCTGCCTATAGCAACTTTTCCTCTTTTGTTATAACAGAAAAAAGAAAAGAATTTGATGAACTTAATATATATGTTGATAGAATTTTAAAAAGTATTGATACTGAATATAAGTTCTTTAATTATTTACAATCTCAAAATCTTTATAAGCAGCTTAAACTATTTTGCATAAGTCGTGAGTTAGATGAGGTTTTTATAAATGGCTATCCGACTTTGAAAGAAAATGTAGTGCAGGGTTGTTTATGTGATGTTTATTTTCAAATTAAATCATATTTGGAGTCTCCAGGTGTTTTGCAAAAAACATTAGAACATATTGAAGATATAAAAAAAACAAAAACTATAAACCATTTTATTAAAGGCCAGTTGTGGCAATCCAAAATTAGTTTACATCCAGATAAAATCATTTTTCCGATTTTCGTTTATTTTGATGCATTTGAAATTAATGATGCTCTTGGATCTCATACAAATTCTCTATGCGGTATTTATTATACTCTACCTGTTATTCCAGATCACAATTTACCACATTTAAATAATATATTAATTTTCGGTTTCATAAATTCAATAGATATGAAAAACTTTGGTAATAACATTACATTGCAACGACTTGTTGAAACTTTGAACAATTTAGCTGAAGAAGGTATCAATATTACATACAACGGTGAGCAGATACAAATTTATTTTTACTTAGGTCAAATACTTGGTGATAATCTAGGTGTAAACGAAATTTTAGGGTATACTAAAGGTTTTAACAGTAACAATTACTGCAGAATTTGTACGAGATCCAAAATGCACTGTCAAAAAGACTGTATTGAATATTTAGAAAATGTGCGTGACAAAAGCATCTATTCCAATGAATGTTGCTCGGAAGATAATAATTCAGCAGTCAAAGAAAATTCGATTTGGAACACCGTATATGGTTTTCATGTAACAGACAATAAAGCGTGCGATATCATGCACGACATTTATTTGGGAGTTGCAAAGTATAATTTATCAAAAATATTAAATTACTTCATATTTGAAAAAAAAATTCTCACTTTAGAAGCATTTAATTATAGAAAGCAAATGTTTACATATGGCGCAACATTGGTAGGGAATGTAAGTTCACCAATAAAGAAACATCAAATCCTAAATGCAAGTTTCAAATTAAGTGCTTCTGAAATGAAGACTTTTCTTCATATAATTTTATTATTAATCGGAGACCTAATAGAAGAGAGTGACCCTGTTTATAAATTTCTTATTTTGTTTGTACGTATTGAGAATATTGTCACACATGATGAATTTGATGATGATTCTCTTCTATTACTTAAAAATTTAATAGCTGAGCATCACAAACTTTATATTGATTTATTTCATGACACACTCAAACCAAAACACCACTTCATGGTTCATTATCCTACAGTGATTAAAAAGTTAGGACCTTTAAAGAACCTGTGGTGTTTTCGGTTTGAAAGTAAACACCAAAAATCTAAACAATATTGTCATATTATTTCATCACGTATAAATATACCATATTCCTTAGCTGTTAAACATTCTATATATTTTGCGCATTGCTTAGCTGAAAATATATTTTTTGAGGATATTATTACACATGTAAAAAAAAAAGAAGAAACTGATTTATCAGCTTCTGGTTTTTATAAAAATTTAGTGACCAATTTTAAAAAAGGTTTCACTGTTAAAAGTTTAATATATAAAGGTACTTTATTTGAACAAAACGATTTTGTTATACGCGAAAATATTATAATGAAAATTGTACTAATTTTTTACGAGAAGGAAAATGAAATTTATTTAATTTTACAAGAAATTAAATGTTCATTTTTATTCAAGTTTCAATCCTGGAATATTTTAAATTCTTGTAATTCCTATCAAATACTGAACATTAATAATTTCTGTAAGTCAGCAAAACAAATGACATTAAATAATATGTTAAATATAATAAAATTTTAAAAATATAAAAAAAAACAGTAACAGGTTGCTATTACTTTTCCTTTACTTATAAGTATTTTTAATTATAAGTCTAATAATTAGTAAATAAATGAAATCAATAAAAAAAACCAGACTTTTATTTACTTTCATTTCATTGTATTTACTTGATTTCATAATTTAAGGTTAAAAAAAATAAATAATTTTAAAAATTGTAATCACAGTCTTTTAAAAACATTAATTGTTGATTTTAAAATAAAATGTCAACAATTTTCTAAAGACAAACGTTGTTACTTTTAAGTCTACATTCTCACAGTCTTTTAAAATCATTAATTGTTGATTTTAAAATAAAATGTCAACAATTTTCTAAAGACAAACGTTGTTACTTTTAAGTCTACATTCTCACAGTCTTTTAAAATCATTGATTGTTGATTTTAAAATAAAATATCTACAATTTTCTAAAGACAAACGTTGTTACTTTTAAGTACTCGTTCATAATTTTTCAAAAGCAAAAGTTGTTCGTTCTACCTCATTTTTATTGAAAAGTCAACAACTTTGGCAACAACTTTTTGTTCTTGGGCAACATTTAAACAGAAAAAGTTGTTGGATCAAGTGAGATTATTGTTGATTTTACATACTTAATTCTCTGGGTGTGCGTACATAACTATAAACGTTGCGTTCGTAAAAATTCTGCGAGTAGATTGCTCGTTTTATTCAAAAGAAAACCAAACCGATCTGCGGTGGTTACGCTTTCGTCGAATCGTCATGTCTTGTCATGGTCCAATTTGATTCCCATATTCATTATTTTAATTGAATTTTGCCATTTAAACAGGTAGCAACTCCCTTTAAAAAGTTGATTCAAAGGGAGCCCATATAACGGAATATAGTATATGTACAAATGTGCCAAATCTTATCGAAATCTATACAGTCGTTATATAGCAATATGTGATTTAACTAATTTTTTAAATTTACACAATGGTTACTCTATGTGTCTTGTAAGAAAAGGAGTTCACGAAAACAATTCTGTTTAGAATTTTCAATGAATAAAAAGTTCAAGATGAGTTATTTGTAAGGCTAATAAGAGTTAAGTACATAAAAATCCAAAAATAGTAATTTAGTAGAGACAAGGACGAATCCACATTATATATGCGGCTGATAAGAGCTGTATAAGAGTCCAAACGTATGTAGTTATAGAGAAGTAAATGAGAAACATACGATCCTGAAATGAAATATCACTAATTTTCATACTAATGTGGTGTATAAATTTCGGCTCATATAAGCGGCCCCTGGCAACAAGGGACTTAGGTTTTAAATCCGAAAATGCTCCGAACTAGTACCCCTGCATGACTCATTTAAGTTAGTCTCTGAATGATTAAAAGTAACGAAAGTATAAAGATATGTATCGGGTCTTGCAATAGGAACGCTACAAAAGTTTTTTCTAAATAAAGCAAAAACGGTTTGGGATGTGAATTAAATTCTTTATTCCTGTGAAAGTACATTCGATGCCATTATGTATGGAGCTCGATTTCTTTTGCATGGGCACCACGGGCACGCTTGCAGAAGCCCAGACGCTGAGCCCAATTTTCGACGGTTTTCAAGCCTAAATCGCCCGATACTGCTGCAATTTCACGTTCGATATTCGTACGAAGTTCATCAATCGTCGCTGGCTTGTTGGCATAGACCATAGACTTGACGTAGCCCCACAGGAAATAGTCAAACGGCTTCAAATCGCACGACCGAGGCGGCCAATTGACTGGGCCATTTCGTGAGATAACACGTTCACCAAACTTACATATCATCCAATTCGGGCCAAAAACATTCGGTTATCACTGAGCGGTAGCGATTCCCATTCACAGTAACGTGCCGGTCTTGATCATCGCGGAAGAAGTACGGCCCAATGAGGCCGCCGACCCATAAACATTCAGCCAGAAATGACGACGACTATAAATTGGACGCAGCGCTCTTAAAGTTGAGGCCATAATTTCGACTCGTTGTCAGATCGTATATCTTTCCATGATGAAATGGCAAACCTTACTGAAGAGAAATGTCAATGGCGTCGTTCGCTGTCACTATCGGTCTACTTTTGTAGCGTCCCTATTGCAAGACCCTTTCATACATATGTATACTTATGCCGAGCACGGGAATTTGTAGAGCAATGAGTGACGAAATATAACTGTATAAAGATAAAGCGAACTACTTAATATGCTTTGATCATATTCGTGCTCCTCTCTGATATGTTCTTTAAATTCCGAAAGAATTAAATCACCATAATTTTATAAAGCTCTCTAAATTCTATAAATATTTATGAACACTTCTCGCATGTGTTCACTTGCCATTATAAAAACATATGTACAAGCACTTTTGTACCCCTTAGGAAATGTGGGCATTCCGCCATGTACTAGTATGGTGAAAGTATTTCCTAAAGCATTGGAAGCATTCCTGTTCATTAGAAACTTTATTTATTGAAGCACGCCATTTCAGGGAAGAATTCCTGTTAAAAAGGCCTAGGTATACATTCCACGAAGTTATAGCGTTTTCTTTCCTCTAAATAAATGTCACCTCATTCTAGGGCGCAATAAAATTAGACAAATAACTTGAATTTAGTATCAAAATTAAGACTTTCCAACAAAACTATTTATTACAGGGTTTTTTTCTAATTATAAGTCGAAGGAGTGCCAATTTTCATGTCCTTAGCTGCTGTGGTGTAGGAGTTTTAATGGAGAGTCACATATCTGAACAATCAGTTGGATATTAGCTATATAACGTCCGATCTGGTCGGTTCCGACAAATGATTAATACATTATAGAAACTCATCTGCAAGTTTCATTTAGTGCCGGTATCCAGTAACTCAGTCTCATCTCAAGTCACTTAATTTGAGACTTTCAATTAGAGACCTTTCTTGTGACTTGAGACGATTTCAAAGTTCTTATTACTGCATTTTATGTAAAATGATTTTTTTAAAATACTTGTAAAAATTAGAACTACCAATAATCGATAAATGCAGGTGCTCATTTATTTGCACATTCGATTTCAATGGCAGAACAAGATACATAAGAAAATGTAAACAAATTGTTTTTTTTATTATGCGTTATGAAAATTAAGTGTTATTTTTTACAGATTTAAGCAAGATATAGCGAACGATCAAAAGATAGATCGAGTGCTACTTCATTTTCGCACATGTCCAATGCTTTCCTCAATATTTTTGTGTTGTTACCTGCTCGCGACTAGCTCACAAATTAGTGACTTTATTTTGAGACTAGATACTAGAGACAGCTTACTGAATACCGGCATAGATGTCTTTAAAATAATGGTAATAGTTTGTGTTCAAACAGACAGACATGCAGACGGTCGGACGGGCATGGCTAAATCGAATCAGCTCGAGATCCTGATCATTTTAGAATAATTGGGACTTACAAATATCGGAGCAAAGTAATAATACCATTCCATCTTCATGAAAGGTATAGTAAGCATACTCAATAATAAAACGCAATATTTTCCCTTCATTTATAAATGGAAATTTTACATGACTTTCCATAACCAACAAAATTAATGTAAATTTCAAAACTTTTCTAGAGAAGTGATAAGAAAGGTTTCCACAAAATTTCCAATTCGTTTTCCAGGAAGTTAAGTACAAATGTATACGTAGGTACGTAGTAAATACTCTTGCAATCGCGCCATCACTCATATACTTATGTACATACTTATGTATGTATTTATTCGTACGAGTACATATCCTGAAATGTCAAAGTGTGATGAATTGCTTTACTTTGCATTCAAGGAAGTGGATTCCTGGTTGACTTCTTAAATGAAATCGGTTGAGTGTATGCAAAGCTTACCTAGAGATGTTTTGCATAACAAATCGGTGGAGCAGAGCTACTTCTGGTTATGAGACTAAGAAGACAGAAAGAAACGAGCAGCGCGAGTATTTACTGGCCATATTAACGTACATGTGTTTGTATGTATGTACATACATATGAATATACATATGTATATAAAGAATATAAAGGCTAATGGTGCGATTGGATAAGTACAACCATCTGTGATTTCGATTCTGATCGCTTGACGATAAAGAATTTTATAGGGTAACTGAACTTGTAAAAGAGAGTCAACTCCGGGCATTGTGAATTTGAAATTAGGCTCCATATTTACTTAAATATACAAACCTGTAGTTCTGTAGGAAAAGTAAAGACAACGTAAGCCGATACAAGTAGAGATTAAAAATGTCGACACTGGAAAATATGACGTCGCACTAAATTTGCATAGCCTCATCATGAATTTCCAATTCGCCCACTTTATTTTGAAATGAATTCGATCAAGTTCGATTCTCTAATTAGAAGCAAGTATTTTAAAAAGTAATTTATTTTTGATATAGAAACATTATTTTTTGAATATTAATGGAATATATAGTACTACATAGATTTTGATGTCCTCCCAAAGTGAATCACTTTATTTGAAATAATCCAGAATCAACCATTCTGTTCAGATTGTTCAAACAGTTTTGGCAGAGAATTCAATTTAAAATAAGTAAGGAAGAATCTATAGGTGAGTTCGGGTGTAGGGGAACTTTAAATACGCAGCACAAGTTTTTCTTTCAAATAAAGAGTAATTCTGGTATGCAATCAAAGAAGTTAATCTTATATATAAAAATATTTCAACCAATCTTAATGAAATTTTTACAAAAGCTTCATGTGGTCTCCGTTTTCAAAAAAATTAGTTTTTTAAGTATTTCTCTCAAAAATTAATTTGATTTTTGTGAATTACTTTAATGATTGGTGAGCGTGAAATGCACATTGTATACAAAATTTGGTAGTATTTGCTCTGTCACGCCTATTTCCAATAATTTTGATTCCTTATATTTCATTGCCAAACCCAACCTTGACTATCAAACTTGAGCAAATTACTTTGTACTGTTTCGTACTAAGTTGAAATGCAAAACGTGCACCAAATTTAGTAGAGTTTGATGAAGTGGTTGTGAATACATCCATTTACCACTTAAAAGGTACCACGACCATTTTACGCACTTTTTTGTAATCCTCTTGTATCTATCCCACCGAAATTCTATGTAATTGAGCAAATTACCTTTTAAAAATATTGAAATATAGAATTTTTAAATTAGTTTGATATGTGAATACCAAATTTGACAGAGTTTTCTGAGGTACTGTAATATTCCTTCTGTGTCGTCTTCCAACCCCATCACTTAAGCAAATTATTCTGAAGTTACTGAAATATTGAATTTCTTTTTTTTAAATTAGCGTTATATGAGAAGTGGGCATGGTTTTTGTCCGATTTTTACAATGTTCCGAATGTAAAGTGTCCCAAATTTGGTAGACTGTGGTAACATAGTTTCGGTGATATATTTGTCTGCTGTAAGGCTCCCAAACCAATAATTCGCATTGCGAAGGTAACACGTATAAACCGTTATTTAAAAAACGAACCTCCACACTTGGAGAAGTAACAAAAAAGTGAACTAAAACGCAACAAATTAATTTGTATAACTCAAGTAAAAATTTATTTAGTCAATAATAATTAAGTTTATTAAATACTTACAGTGGCTCACAGCTTACACCGCCCAGCATCTGTCAAAGACTTCAGCCACCAACAAAAATGAATTTAAAAACATATATAAAAATTATCTAAGCGTAGGTTATTACTATAGTATTCAAAATTATCATATCTTTTTTTAAGTATATTCTTTCAATAATTGTAACCCTTAATAATAACAATAATCGTGCCTAGCTTCTCAAAAATTTTATCAGAATTTTACAGAGGGTTTCAAGGCCGGGGCGATTTCCTGTAAGAATGAAAACGGCGACCTGATGGCTGGCATCCAGAGTACACTGAAATTGTGGAGGGAGCACTTCTTCACGTTGATTAATGGTAGTGGCGGGGAAAACATTGAAAATGATGAACCCGAACACCCAATCAATGAAGACAGAGTCGAAGTACCATTACACGACCTGGACGTAACTCCAACGGCAATAGCGCGCCGCTGAAGCTGACGGACCGCCAGTAGAGCTATTCAAGTGCGGCGGCAAGGGGCTGGTAATATGCATGCACTAGCTCATTTGCAAAATATGAAATATGGTCGCACGAACGCATGCCTGCTGCTTGATTGATTCAGTGTACTCTGCCCATTTCACAAAAAATGCGATCTTGCAATATGCTCCAACTACCGCGGGATCAGTCTTCTTAGCATAACATATAAGGTTCTGTCGAGCGTATTGTGTGAACGACTGAAGCCCACCGTGAACGAACTGATCGGGCTTTACCAGTGTGGCTTTAGACCTGGCAAATCTACTATCGACCAAATTTTCAGGATACGCCGAACCTTGGAAAAGACCCGAGAAAGAAGAATATACACACACCATTTTTTTGTCGACTTCAAATCCACTTTAGGTAGCACGAGAAGAAGTTGTCTATTTGCCGCAATGTCTGAATTTGGTATCCCAACAAAACTAATACGGCTATGTAAAATACCGTTGAGCAACACCTTTAGCTCCGTCAGAATCGGGAGAACCTTTTCGAGCCGTTTAAAACCAAACGAGGTTTCAGATAGGTTAACTCTCTTTCGTACGACTTATTTAACCTTATATTCGAGCTACAGAATTCAACCATTCAGGTACCATATTATAAAAGCGTGCAACTTCTGACGTATGCTGATGATATCGCCTAAATCGGCCTCAATAACCGCGCCGTTGCTTCTGCCTTTTCCAAACTGGAGAAAGAAGCGAAACGTATGGGTCTGGAAGTGAACGAGGGCACGACTAATTACCTCCTGTCATCAAATGAACAGTCAAAGGAGAGGTTTTAGTTTGTCTGGGAACCAGCATTAACTCCTTCAATAATGTTAGCCAAGAAATCCAACGAAGAATCTCTCTTGCCAATAAGGGCTACTTTGGGCTGAGTAGGCAACTGCGCAGTAAAGCCCTCTCTCCACGAACCAAAACCACACTCTACAAGTCTCTCATCATGCCCGTGCTATTGTATGGCGATGAAGCATGGGCACTGTCAGCATCGGGAGAGACGGCCCTTGGAGACGAAAATGTTCCAGCACTGAAAGTATTAAATGCGGACTAGCTGGTGGTGGTAGAGGAAGAGGAAGGCCTCCTCTGATAAAAGTGAACAGTTTTTATTTTTCCTACGTGCATTCAACGTTCTTTGCAATGAAAACCAAAGAACGATGGTTTCAAAGAAGTTTCATCGCGTTTCGTTTTCTGTGGCAACACCACACCGTTTCACCACACCGCAAACCAATCGGATCTGAATCAGGTTCTAATATCAAACAGCAAAAGTAAAAGTAGTTTTGGCATGGTGAAATAAGACTAAAATTCTTGCCACAGGAAACGAAACGTGATGCAACTTCTTCTGAAACCATCGTTCTTTGGTTTTCAGGGTTTATTGCATGGTGAGATTTAGAGCAATCAGGGTCACAGGTTGCTATGTAAACTCTATGTTTCACCGTTAATCTTTAGAGTAAAGAGCTTTACCTAGAGGCTCGAATTTTGTTAGAATATCGATGTTTTTGTATTCAAACATTGCAAAAAAAAACTACCTACGAAAATATGTAACCTTTTTATAAAAAAATGGAGAAATTTAACTAAGAGTGAAATTCAAAATATGCCCTATTATCTCCGTTCCCTTGTTTGTTAACATGCATTCGTTCTTTCTGTAGTTTGCACATTTACCCTATAATATTCCACTTTACTATGCAAATATTTGAATTTGCCACCTGATAAAATTAGTTTGCATAATTTGTGGCGAAAGTTCTTTGAGTTTGCAATGTAAAGATGGTGAACTATTTAACAAAATGAAGTGAAAACTTTCTGAATGTTAAAATGCAAGAATAAATATTTCCTTTTGACAAACTTCTTAGCCTTTTGCATATGGGTAATGAACGTAATATATATATATATATTCATTCATATCTTTGTAAATATGAATATGTGTATATACAAGAACGTATACATACATATTTATAAATTTGCATTAGGCAATGGATTTTTCAGATTTTGCTTTAGTTTCGAAGTTCTATGTTAGCAAACGACACACGTTTGTGTAAAGTTTTAGAAAAAAAAATAATTTTGTTATGGCATCAAAAATTTCCCCAACTAACTATTTACTGTAGTTTAAAATGAAAAAACGTGGCAACTTTTTTGGCAATTGCTTGCAATTTTTTTAACTTAAGAGCAACTTCAACTTCTCACACTTCTAACTTCTTTTCTAACTTCTTGCAATTTGAATTTTACTTCTGTGGGTACATAGCCAAGAGTCAGTTCGTTTTTGAGTTTGATAAAAACAAGTAAATATTAAAATCATTAGTGAGTTATAGAAATCAAATTGCTTTATTTATTCTTTGTTTTATTATGGGAACTTACGCTGCGAATTCAGTGCTTTAATATATTTAAAATAATTTAAAGCGAAATTTTTATATGTACATTATTACGAATACTTTTCTTTTTTAACATTTGGTACGTTATTTACTACAAAAAGCAAACCAATAATGTATGATTAACATTAATTTACGGAAGAATAGATTTTAAGAACATATTAGGAACGTTTCGCAAAAGAAACTAGGTAGGATAAAGCATAACCTGTAAAGCAACAACACTAAATCGCAAAAATATGCGAGTTGAGCTAACTCGGTAAAATGATATCCGATCTGAGATATAGTGTTGAGAACTGAAAAATCTGTGCTTTTGTTAATTAGCCCTAAGAAAATCCTTGTGAAATTTATATTTAAGACCTAACATGTTTTTATTTGCATATTATTTTTAAATACATAACTACGTCAACCTAAAATTTACTTACACAACTATTTTCTGTTCGTAAATAGTACTAACAAATCTCATGTTACATGAAAGATGCTAACAGGGTTGCTTTTGCAACTAAAGGAAATTTTTTCTGAGCTGGAGCGTTCTTTTGCAACTCGGGTACAATAAAATGGGTCCAGTATTGACAATGGCTTATTGTTAGTCTATTTCGTTTTCGAGTAGCGATAGCAACCGCTTTAGAAAAAAAGGAGTTCTGATGGTAGGGAAGTTCCAATTTAAAAAAAAAATACTTTTGGAAAACGTCGGGTTTCCATTCTAAAACTGGAGTCTTAAGAAAAACTCTTAATTCGGCTTGTGGATGTTAGTCGTCGTAGATTTTTCCTTCGCTTGTGTGCCAGAGTCTTATGGTGAACCTATAAATCATAACTATTATCACCAAGAGAGGGGTTTCACTTTTGAGAGAAGGATCCTCGCAGTAAACTTTTTTAAACTTAAAATAGTTGATGCTGAGAGCAGAACATACACCAAATTTTTAATATTTGGTGGCATCCACATTAAGCAAGTTGGGATTCTGATTAATTTAATTTTTATTCATATGATATTGCTTGAGCAAAAAGCTAAATTTTAATAGTGTGATTTCGAATATATTTAAAATTTATACTCTTCATTCCTAATGGAACGAATCGAAGCGAAATAATCGGTTTATTTTAATCGTTAACCAAAAGAAAGTAACCAATCATATCCTTCGTTTAATCGCTCCACCACTGGCAGATACCGAAACAAATAGTAGTCAGATGATGCAAGATCCGGGCTATGTGGAGGATAGATTAGACGTCCCAGGCAAATTTCGTCAGATTGTTCCGAGGTACGAAAGATATGTAAGATCTTGCGTTGTCATGATAGAATAAAGTCACTTGGTTTGAGCCAATTCTGGTCGCTCTTTCTTGATTGTTTCGTTACGTTTCAGCAGCGCTCTCTGATTTGGGCAATCAAATTTCTTTGCTTTAATTCATGTGTTGCAAAACTGCCATTGATTGACCAATCAAAGCGAGGTACATTAGTAAATTAAAACTTTTAGAACGAAATTGAGCGAACCAAAAATAGACAGTTAAGTATTCTCACCGTAAATCGTATAAATTATGCTGGATGTTTTTGCAGTCCTAATCCCTTTCATGCTAACAATGAAGTTACATTGGTATTATAACTTTGGTTCGATAGTTCTAAGTCTAAAGAGAAGTAGAGATCGACCCATACCCAAGTATACCAAAATGATCAGACCACGAGCACATTCGATTTAGGTATGCTCGTCTATCTGTTCAAACGGACACTAGTTCTTCAGTTTTTGAGACATATGACTGAATTTTGGTAGGCGGATATTCTTCTACAACATTGGCGGAACCGACCAGATCGGACATTATGTAGCTTCTATACAACTGCTCGTTCAGATATGAAGTTTTGCGTTGTAACTCCTACACAAAAGCACGTAGGGGCATGCAATTTGACATTCCTGTTTGAATAGAAATTTCCGATGAAAATCAAGATTTTCTTACCATAACTTATAACTCCCATACAAATTATTGCTCAGGTATGAGGTTTTACTTTAAAGTTCTTTTATTTAGACAGTAAATACTGTGTGGGCTGTTTACCTATAAACCATACAAGGTATACTGAGAAAATCATCAATAATAGGTTTGGATTGGAGACTTTTAATTACAACATTCCTTGTATAGTGGTTGGGCCAAATTGGACTACATTTATTGCCGGAAAATTGTCATACTACAAACAACAAACTGTTATTGATTAGTTATTGACGAATTTTTCGAGTTTTTCTATATAGATTATAATAACATATGGCACGTCTGACAAATCCCATGACAAAATATTTTTTAGTTTTAGCGATTAATATCGTCACATTTCCATACACATCTTTATATTTTAAAGTATTGTTTTCTATAAAATTAGAGTTTATTGGATAGTGTTTTAAAAATTGAATATTTTTATGCTAACAATGCAGTAAAAAAAATTATCATTAGGCTACAAGAAGCCCAAAAACAGCATTCGTTCCCTGTTCTTATAGTAAAAAACTCACACATGGTATATTTCTTCAGATAATCTAGCAAATTTTAGAGCTGTAAACCGGAAATTTTACTTTTTAAACGACCAACCCGACCAAGAAACATACATGAGCGGAATGTTAAGAGATTTACGATAGTTCCTCGAAACCCAAGAAGTTCAGCATACGTAAGAGTTTCGGATTTTGAACGGAAGTTTTTTTCAGGAAAAATACTCGTAACTATATGATGTTTGTCAGTTTTCATCGAGTGTAGAAAGCGGCGCGCCATTTGAGTTTTCATTATTATTTTATGTGAACTTTTGCTTCTAAAATACATTATTACAGTGCACTGTAAAAAAAAAACAGTATATCCGCAATATTAACTGAACGCGAAATAGCTTGTCTGTATCCATTTTCAACTTTTGAAGAGTTCAATCATCTCGAAGAAAAGCTTAGCACAAATTGAAAATTTTTGTAACTATTTTAGGTGCCTTTAACCGCTATCATGTATGCAGTAATTACAGTTATAAATTCAGACAAACGAAATATTTATCAATCGTGAGAAGTTGAGAAGTTTTTCGAAAAATATATTCTGAGCTCTCGGTGAGCAGTTTTTACAGACATTCTGACAAGCAGTGCTCCTGCCGCGATACTGGAACACAAAAGTACGTATGCTTTTGACGTAGGCTCTCGAAGTAAGTTGTTAAGCATTCTTGAGTACTCGCTATATTGATTTAATCAAGCTATTACTTCTTTTTTTCAGACCCTTTTTCGAAAAAATTCCATTAAGTAGAAAGCGAGTTCGATAGAATAAGTCAGAAATTTTTCCAATAAGCAACATTGAAACCTAGATAAGGCTTAAAAAATGCATTGGGTACCTTACTTGAAACCATAATTTCATTTGTCTTACATCAAATCTATTATAAATGAATAACTTTAGAATTATATATTTATAAATACTATATGTATGTTCATACGTACATAGCGAATAGAAGTGAATTAAAAAGATTTAAATTTAACCAAAATAATAATAAAATCAAATACCGGTCTCAATTGTCACTAACGTAAACGTTCACATTCCGTTTTCGATACCGTTTTAAATAGCTTTCTCGACTGCGTAAATGCATCGAAGTCACATCTGTTTGCTATCTATTACACTGCGTAACAAAAATTAAAAAGACACCTGCGGTCATGATTTTCTTAATAGTTTTTATTGACATTAGTAGCGGGCTTACGAACTGTGTTTTTATTTTTTTTTGGATTGGCTCTAGTTCTTGAGATAAACGAAACTTAAGAAATTAATGAAACAAAATTATATGACCCAGTTCCAGTTGTATTAATTTAATTATTTCTCAATAAGTTTTGTTATATAAATTATTAAAACAAGTAGTTCGTTGGTTTAAATATTTTATTTCCCTTGCAAGAGCGCAAAGTGCCAAACTAAAAGAAGAATACGAAAATGTAAAAATTGTTTTAGCAAAGATTTTGTATGCATAACATATGTACATAAGTGGTCAGTATGCGTGGAGTTGAAGATGGTGAATTTTTTATTGGGCCAATAAAGTGGGTATACTAAATGCCCTTCTTTTATATGTTTATGGGACAGTCGTGCAAGAAATGAACATTGGATTAGAAAAGACTGACCGGTGAGAGAAAATATGGAGGAAGGAACAGCAAATGAGGTGCATGACCAACTGATAAGCCGAGAAAAAATCATTCTTCCACCACTTCACATCAAGCTTGGGCTAATGAAACAGTTCAGCAAAGCCCTTGATAAGACAGGTGACTGTTTCGAATATGTGTGCAAAAAATTTTAAGTCCTTAGTATGGACAAATTAAAAGCAGGAGTCTTCGATGGTCCTCAAATTCGTACCCTTCTAAAAGACACTGAATTCTTAAACCATATGTCACAAATTGAATCTGAAGCCTGGCTAAGCTTTGTTAATGTAGTCAAACATTTTTTGGGAAATCATAAATCACCAGACTATACAAAACTAGTTGCTAATATGCTTTTCAAATTTCGCAAACTAGGAGCTAAAATGAGCATTAAATTACATTATTTACATAGTCATTTGGACAAATTCCCGGACAACCTAGGCGATTGCAGTGAGGAACAAGGTGAACGGTTCCAACAGGACCTAAAAATAATGGAAGAAAGATACCAAGGTCGATGGGACGACCATATGATGGCAGACTACTGCAGGAACTTAATACGGGATTGTCCTGAGCAATGACATCATAGGAGCTCCTACAGAAAAAGTTTTTTGTAATTTTTTTAAAATTAATTAATGCGCCCCCAAATTACCCTAAATCGACTTAAAAATCTCCGACCGCAAAATTTTGTTACGCAGTGTTATTGCTAACGAGAAAGTGACGAGAATTGTATCGAAAGCGAAAACAGTTGGACGTAATTGGATTATTGTTGCCGAATATACGGGCATTAACACTACTACTTAGTGAGAAAAAACAACGGATGTTTTTCATATGTCCCAATACATTATATAAAAAGTTGTAAGTTTTGGTATTTTTTTATGAATTTAAGTAAAAATTTAGTAAAAAATAAATTTAGGCTGTGGCTACACTATTCTTAGAAATTTTTATTTGAATTTTTGGGACCCTGGAGGAATTTGAATGAAGAACAGTTGACTGGTTCGCTTCGACAATTGGCTATGCTGAAAACTTGCCAACTCTCATTTTTTCGCGCGCGATGAGCGTCTGCTCATTTTCATATTTTCTTTATTCACCATATGCGCAATTTCCCACAATAAAATGAAGATAAATTTAGAATGTAACCAAATTAATTATGTTTTTTAGCTTTTTAATCTAAGTTTTTTGTATTAACCTTTCGCAATAAGCAAATTAGAGGTAGAATATACATAAATAATTTTTTCGCCTATTTTATTAAAATCGACAATATTAATTTTTGACCTCAAGGCCAGTGGTAAAAAGCATCTACAGCTCACAAGCCGACTGTTGGCTTACACACCGGTGGACTTATGAAAGAAATCAGCTGTGGAGATGTGATGATCTCCGGAATAGCTATAATTTCTACCACTCCTCACTGTTTTTGTATTTTTCCCAAATACTTTCCTTATACTGGTATTGAGCTTAAAAATTGATATTGTCGATATAAAAGTAAAATGTCAAAACGTTTATTGTGGGATTCCTGACCAAGTTATAAATGTTACGCAAAGCAAAAGATTTTTATGTGACTTCTTCGGTAATGTGTCGTATAAAGTCGGTTTTAAATTGCGCTGAGAGTAAGTGAAAATTAAAGTTTTTGAACAAGGTTTTGTTTAGCATTTTAAATAATCCAAGCATGCGCTAAATTTAGGTGTTCAATTTTTTCTGAATATTACGGAATATTTGTAAGAGCATGCTTTAATATCCGATGTTTATGCTGTACTAAGGCGGTCACGCATTTTTACATTAGCGAATATCTCAAAATCTTTATATATCAAGTCATTTATTTGCATACTGTGTCTGCACTACTGCTCGTATACTCACAAGGTAAGTATGAGTTGCTAGAAAAATTCCTGACGAAATAAAAGAGCGATACATTATTCCTACTATAACAAGTACACTCTAGCAACAAGTTGAATTTTAAGCTTTAAATAAAGCATACGACGTTGTACAATAGGGGGATTCATCTAAACGTATAATTACCCATATAAACGCATCGTATAAACGTACAAGCATATACAAATTCGTATGGATATCCTGTTTATTTAGAGGTCTATACGTTTGTGAGCAATTTATCACTTTAGATGAATACACCTAATATATTTACATACGTACGTATTTGGAAGAGTGAAGTGCTTTAGCAACTAGTTACTGGTAGGCAGGGCATTTGACTTACGCTTCTGCAGCAATCACGGCTCTCGGCACTTGCATTAAGTTTCACCCTGATTGGATTCCTTATTCGCCAGACCTTTTTATTCTCATTTTTTTATTACCTCCAATGATGAGGCGTCCGAAAGCAAATTGTGTATGGCACCGCAGGCAAATTATCCCATCAAATAGCTAATCTAAATTTTGTTACTGCACCAAGCAACGGCCAAGTAGCTTAGTTGGACTCTTTTGTGGTTTCCGATGGGATAGAAAGATTCATTCTGCTATTGTGTAATATGTGTTATACACACAGAAGAAAACATTTCCTTAATTTTTACCCTAAATTTTAGGGTAACTGGGTTTTCCTTGATATTACGAAAAATTGATTACCTCAATATTAGAACTTTTCCTTAATTCAGTTTCATGCTCAAAACATTACTTCACTAACTTGAGGAAGTAACTTTACTCAATATTGGTAATAATTTCCTTAAACAATTTGAATTTTGCCAGTGCTTTTAGAACAAAACATGCGTAGCGGTGCCATCGCTTGACATGCAAATGGAGTGGCCATTGATGTTTATAAAATTAAACAAGCCAGGGGGAGTAACTAAAAAGTTATAAATCTATAATATTAGTTTGAGTCTTATGAATGCGTACGTATATTAGTAACTTTATATGTGTAGGAACATAACTGGTTTGTTTGTCCGGCGGCAATGCTGAGAAAAGTAGGTACGACCAACTGTTTCCAATTCTAGAAATGCTACATATATATTTTGATTTCTTATGATTTGCCTATTTATACTCGAAGGTAAAACAAAAATGCATAACGTTATGTGCGTAAATATGTATGCCTAAAAGTTTCAAAATGCATTCAAACATATGTATTTACTGATTACTTTTTTACAAATTACCAGTTTTCGCAAACAGTAAGCAACTAAAATTGTGTGCAGAGCAATAGTGTATGTGAGTGTGAATGCTTACAATCATATGTGCGTGTATATGTAAATATGTATGTTGTTTAAAATTCAAGTTCAAGGGTGAACAATTAGCGGCTTGCCGAATTCTTTTGCTTTCTCACAAACAAGTGATAGTGTTTAAGCGTTTGCGGGACCAGTGCAGCAGCAAGTAAGGTGATATGTAGTCCAGGGGCAGTTCAAAGGGCGCATGCAGTAAAGGGCGCATACTATTTGACCCAACAATATGAATGTACAAGATAGCTCCATACATATACATTCTCAACATGCACTGCTACGCTAGAAAAAGGAATTAACGAATCAAATGTTAACCCTGACATACGTTGATTCGGTTGGAAAAAATTAAATGTTATTCAAAAGAAAGTGATTGTATAGCATTTCTACTGTCTACTCATCAATTTAAGTCCCATGAAAATCCATTTAGTGGTTTTGGAGATGGCTGAGCTCAAACAGGCGAACAGATAGGTATAAATTCGAGAAATTACCCAAGTGTATTCGGCTACATTCGTATTCCTAAAAAAAAGTTAAATGTACATACCCTACTTTTATACAGTTTTTTAGAGTATAAATAGATTTTGATATCTATTTATTTAAAAGTGGTGAGATGTTTATATAAACGTTGTATTGTTATAAACGGGCATTAATAAAGAAAACCCACAACAACAAATATCTCAATTCCCTCAACATTAGTAAAACCAAAAAATCCTCCTCATAAAAT
>CATOUQ010000063.1:0-18728 GCA_951828415.1 Anomoia purmunda
TGTTTTACTGCTGAGAGTATTGGCCAACATTTTATCGACGAATGCATAGAAAAAATATAAAAAAAAAACTCCCAAAAGTTTTTAACAAATTCTACTGAAAAAACGTGCACGTTTTAAGTGAGTACCTCAAACGGTTGCTGCAACGGCAAAAGTAGAAAACCATGGTAAGTAGTTCTCTATTGCTTGAAGATTTGTGAAGGTGTCAGAGGGAGGTGGTGACTATAGAGTAGCCAGCAGCTCGGCGGGGCGAGGGCACATACTCACACATGTATCCCTTTAAAATTACCAGAAGTAGAGGTAGAAAAAATAAAAGCCAAGCAACAATAAAGAGCAAGCCTCTAGAAAGAATTACACCTTCAGTCGTTGCTATTCTCAGTGTTGCCAAATGCATAATGAGGCTAAATGTGCATATGTTTAATACACACATACCTTATGTACATGTGTACCAGATTCAGCTGGCCAAAAATTCGAACTTTGGCTGTGATTGCAGCAGTGGCTAAGGCTAACGTGGTTGCTGTGTGGCTGTGGTTTGCATTTGGGTCCACTACCACCACCGGTCGGTCATCTGCATAAGATGTGGCGATATAGTGGAATAAACTGTGTGCCATTTCGCAAGGTCTGGAAAAAATGTTTGCAAATCATTTGAATGTATGAAAATTAGTAATCTCTATAAGTCTAAGTAAAAAAATTAATTTGACCATTTTTGTAAATATTCATTTAATATCTAAATTAAAACCTCTCTTTCCGCTGGTGCAAATGGAGTTTAGTGGCTCAGCTCCACAAATATACTCCTAGTATTCTACAATAATGTGTCTTTAGTCCCATTTATTCCTTTCAGATATATAAACCAAAAGGAGAAACTGTGGAATTATGAAATCAATTCAAAAGTCCTCTTTATTAAAGCGTGTTCGGATACTGCTAAATTACCAGGATACTCTGATCTGAATTATACGTGCTCCGTGCGGGAATATAATTTCCAATGGGTCCATTTTCGTCCAATATATTTCTTGTCATATAACTATTATAAAATTACATTAAAACATGGACGACATAAACGGTTCCATTTTCGGCAAAAAATAAAAGACTATCGTCACATAGATAAAATACGCGCAATCGAACCTTAATACCTGGTTTTTTAAATATTTTTATATCAGCGCCACCCAACACCTAAAATGATAGCCTATGTTGAGACCACTTGTCTAGATAATAAACTATAAAGTCGATTTTGAGGCACTTATAAAACCTTTAAAACATTTTTGAGATATTTGATATTCTTCTTCGGATTTAATTTACAAAAGTTACTCGTATATTTTGTGTACCCTACATATTTGATAATAAAAAAAAGCGTGTACAAAATGCTACATTCCACTTTTATCACGATTATAAGATTAAGAATAGGAGATTATAAAATTCAATTGTCACAATGTGGAAACCAATTTTCTAAAGCACTAAATTTTACAAACCGCGACAGAACTCCAATCACATTGTCATTCCTTTTTACTTTAGTTTATTTTATTTTTTTGCAGTTCATCCCATTTCATTTCATTTAGTTTAATTATAATTATAATTTTGTCCATTAAATTAAATTAATTATAATTAAATTAAATAATATTAATGCAAACCTGGCCACAAGCTCTATAAATTATACAGACGATTCATAAAAAATAATAATAATAATTTTATTTTATCTTTTTACAATCAACGAAGTTTTGTCTCTTGCTAATTGGATCAAATCAGATTCTAATGTCAGTTAGCAAAAGTCAAATTAGTTCTGGTATGGTGCAATTGTGCGAGATCCCTATGCAATTTCTTATAATCGACATTCTTTGTTGTATTTCATTCCATTCCGTTTCATTTTATATCACTACCAAATAACGTAGGTCCCTCTTATAGAAAATTTTGTCCAATTTACCATACCAGACCTAATTTGACGTTTACTGATTGATATTAAAATCCGATTTGGCCCAATTGTTTTCTTTGTGTAAGGAATTGGAATTGGACAAGAGTTTTTTCACGAGAAACGAAACGCCATTTACGTTGTTTATCATTCTATTGCCAATTCATTTTATTCTATTCCATTTCATCTCATTCCATTTCACTTCATCTCGTTCCGTTCGAATTCATTAAATTTCTTATATTTCATATAATTTTATTGCATTTAATTTCATTTCGTATTTTATTACTTTTCCCACAATTTTCTTTACTTCCATTCAATTATATGAGTTTTCCTCGCAACTATCTTATTGGGTGTAATTTTTTATAGCACACATTTTTTCAATTGTGTCGCCACTCTCCAGCTGCTCAGCTGCTCAAAATGGCACACCGATTCTTATTTTTTTTTTTTATTATTTCTGTTGCTCTGGCCATTTGGTTCCTCTCAGCAGACGGTTACTTGGTCGGGTGCACTTTTTAATTAGTTAATTATTCCTTTAAGTTTTATTTACACTCAACATCTTTGCATTCATACAAATGTCCATACAAAGCCTACTCAAATCGTTTGTGTACATCCGTATATGCATGTGTATGTATATGCATGTATGTATATGTATATGTGCATTTGTGTATGGTCGCACTACCACCGCCGAGACTGACGTTTCTCTGAAACACTTGTCTTGGCTTTTTTGTGGAAATCCTTCATTACCTGATATTTTGCATCTTTCTTTGGCGTTATCTTTGGCAGTCGCACAGTTTTCAGTGAACGTCGTCATCACCACATTGGTTGTTGCAGAAACTGAGGTTGTTGTTCGGTTAGCTGTTGTTATGGCTTTAGTTGAATTTCTCAACATTAGCCACAAGAATTTCACTACACTGCGCTGCGTCGTTAAGGTACTGCTAAGGAGCCAAACCAAATCAACATACGTGCATCTGTGAATTTCTGTTTTTCTATTTGTAGTTTTCGGGTAGAAATGTTACAGTTGGCGGTAGCCACGTAACTGGCACACATACATAGGTATTTATATATACATATATATATATATATATACATATATTTTGTATATATGGAGCCAGTCGTTTGGCTATAATGCGACACAAGTACTGTCTTAAAAATTCCGCTTAACATATTTGCATGAAGATTTCGTTACTTTGGCTAAGTTTCGTCGCACTTCTGAATAAAATCCCCACCTGCACCTAGCAATAGATATTAGAATTTTCTTTTTAAATTAGCAATATTTTTTTCTATAAACTTTCAATCCTTGCTTCTTCTAAATTTGTTTGAATAAATTCCCATATGCAGTTTCATTATTTGTTTGTAGTTACGCGAATATACACTAATTTTGAATTCTATATATGGGGAAAATGTACAGCACCATAAACAAAAGAACGCAAATTTTGTTCGAGTTCAAACTGACATTTTATGTACCACGAAAGTTGAATCAGCTTTGCAACTTTTCTAAAACTTCGGATTAAAATTCCCCCGCGCTGCTATTATTTCCAACATAGCTATGTGTCAATTAAATATCGCTGTTGGGTTGAAATATGAAATTCCTAATGTATGTGTAGGATGTCTATTGTAAGCAGGTAAAGTAAACGTGAAAAAAACTAAACAATTTTGATTGCAAATGCGCTAAATCGAAACACTTATAAAGTCTTTCAGTTCGCCCACAATATATGAAAACCAAATCTTTAGCGCTGCTTTGTATTTCCCATCATTTTAGACACCACAGTGCATGAATCTGCATAGGCATACATACATACATATATACATCCATATCGTAAAGTAAGCACCACCGACTGCTAACCAAATCAACAATGTCACAGATCACTTGAATACAATAATAAAAAAAACCTTGCAAAAAGCTGCATATGCTCAAAGTTGGTGTTGAACATTTTTTACCAGCTGTGTCAAGTGTTCGTTTGGTATTGCTATTGTGCGACGTTATTAATCTCATATAGCTTCGTTATTGATCTTCGGTTTTTATTTAATGCTTCAAATTTTTTTATTTACAAGCTTGGATTTGCATGTATTTTGAGTTCTCTTATCTATTTTTGCATAAAGTTGAGTCTTTTAAAACCTATTTGTCAAAGACGTTGTTTGGCATTTGGTGCAAAATTAAATTATCAATCATATTTATGACATACACAAAACATATGTTTTCGCTGTTTGTATAACTTAAATACATTTTATTTATGAATATTTAATTTAGCTTTTATGAATTAGTCACATTCAGCCCTATTCAGCATTTCTATTACGTTCCCGCATTCCGCTCCGCATCGATTGGAATTAGGTATTCCGAGTTACGACGGAATCGAAAGAAAAAGAGGAAGAGCGGCAACCTTTTCGAAATCAGCTGTTTGCCTCGGAATGTGTGAAATTGAGACAAAATAAAGCAAACAGATACAAATTCGTGGCCCAGCTATTGCTTTTTAAATAAAATAAATAAAAATATAATCGCGTAATAGATTTAATAGCCGCGGCGATACTACTTGAGAAGGACGACAACGCATCCGAGAATGCTGACACAAAAGTTGAAAGGAGAAGATTACGAGATATGTATGATCCATTTCAGATGAGTGACGCATTGTAAGAAATTGAGTTTGAAAGTGATAAATCTTAATTCATTGATTTACTTATTTAGATTCAAAAAAACTTTAGACTTAATAAGGACGCTTTCAAGTATGTCCTAGATACTTTTGCGGAAGAAACTCAACCAATTACTTTGAAGTCGTTATCTCCGCTTAATCGCCTAGTGGCTGCATTGAGGTTTTTTGCGGAAGGTAGTTACCAACATGGAGTTGTCGCAGATTATAATGTCGGAATTGGCAATATCCTGCGAAATAACCCTTTTGATTGCCATTGTATCAGCCAATTTTTCAAACTGTTCCGGCGTTGTTGTTTTTGACTACAAACAATATCAAAAAACATCAATAAAGCCCAAAAAACTTAAAGAAATCATGTTAATTACTTTTAAAACTATCAACAACAAGTTTTACTCACATATTTGGGAAAATTATATATTAAAAGTACACGAAAATAAAAATCTAACCGTCCTCCGCCAACAAAATTTCAACTTACAAAAACGTAGCTACGATCGCAATGTAGAATACATAAAATTGTAAATTTCGAAGATTGATCGAAACTCATCGAAACGCAGAATACCAAATTTGCCAAACTGAGAAAATTTCGATTCGAGTCGAAATGCAGAATAGGGCTGATTATTATTTCAAATTAAGTGGAAAAGCAAGTATGTAATTTTTTAAACACAAATTTATTCTCTAAATACAAGAATGGTAATTTTGTAAATAGATTTTGAAACTGGAATTTGGATTTGTGGTGAAAGTTAAATACAGCTCTCCAAGTCCAGAGAAGTTATCAATAGAACTTTATTATTGTAAAAAAAGAAAACTTCCAGTATATGGATGCCTATGATCCGAATACCTTTACGTTGAGCTAAAAACAAAAATCCAATAAACTGATTTTTATGATTGTGTGTTTTTAAAATGGCATGAAAAAAATAAAAAGCACATATTATGAGTAAATTAAAGTAGTATTTACGTTTCTATAACAAACAAAATCAACTATTGAAAACATATAACTTTTACAACGAATCGCGCACGTGTATCTCTCAACGCATGTTTAATTTTTCCAATATTTAAAACATTTTTCGCTTTTGATTTTGCCCCAGTAATCTGATATGAATTTAAAGCACGCTATCGGTCAGATTATTCTGATTATCAGGCAAACAACAAACGTTTCGTCAGATATTTTTCTAGACATTGACAAGAATTCAGGGCAAGCAAGCAAGCGACGTGTGAACTGTTATTGCTTCCCAATTCCAAACACAATTCGAATATGGCAGTTAGTCGCTATTGCAATGAATGTGTGGTTGTTATTGTTGAATATTAACAAATCTATTTGCTTAATTGTTAGAATTTGCTTTGTTACATCTATTACAAATATTTAAAATAATATATTATTATTTGTGAAGGATTCAGAAAATAGTTACACCCTTACTGGGACGACGCAGCATAAAATAAAATTCAGTATCCCTGTTTTAAACAAAACGTTGTGTTAGTGTTGTAATAGGCTAAAACAATTTATGAACAAATGAAAGTATAATTGTTAGGAAAAAAATTAAAAATACACGGTATGTTCTCGACAGCTCAAAAATTAAGCAAAAAATATGAAGACAATACAAAAATGTGATGACAATCGATGATTTTTTTGGGATTAATTTTCCGCCATGGTTTATCAGATTTGGCTTGGAGACTAACCGTTTTCGGTGTTGCGCCATCTTCAGTACTTGATTGATGATTCATTCTGATTATTTAGCAATTCTTTGTTTATATTTGTATGTTCTTTAATTTGACCTCGTTCGAATCTGTTGACGTTTTCCTGCTTTATACCTAAGTTCCAAATTCCCAGTATGGTTGTTTTGTAATGGTTTATAGTTTTGGTTTTAATTTAAGTGATTATGTTCTTATTTTGTAAAGTAGTTTTATTTGATAGTTTTTAACTTTCGAATGAGTAATTTTTTTAATACTAGGTAAATTTACTCTTATTTAAATAATATCCGACAAAATAGTTTGTTCCGTATTGTTAATACATTCCGGAGATCAGTACCAGCTCCTCTACGAATCTGTCAAAAGTTTTAAGGGAAAGTTTAAAACGATTTCGTAAAGAATCAGCTTTTAAAATTCGTTTTTAAACAATGACAGACTTTCAGCTTTGTTCAAAGAAGATTCAAAAGCACAAACTTGATCACACACGCTAGCGAACTAAATGAAATATCCCCCATTTATTTGGGAAAAGGTTGTGGAAAGGACCATTTTTGGAGTTGGTTGCGCTCTGTAATATCATGATCAGGTTGGAAGTGTTTATTAATGATTGCCACTAAGATTAAATGTCTGATTGGATTTTCCATAAATAAGAAAAAAGGTATGAGTAGATAAGAAACTCCAATTATTAATGGCGATATTAAGAACCCAAGTTTTTTTTTAGCTGTGGAAAAACTGCAATAACTTTTAGTTTATTTTTCGGTGCCTAGCTTAGTTTTTTGGCGCTTTATAATCTTCGCAATACAATTCTTGGAATTGGATGGAAACGTTTCAATGAATCAATATTAAGTTATATTAAGTTATTCTCTTTTTACAGTAAACATACGTAAATTTACGATCAAATTTTGACTCTTTTTGTATGTGGCCATGAACCTTTTGGCGATGAACCTTTTCCACTCCTTCAATCTCGTTCCAGAATAGAATTTCCCCAGGGTTCCAACATACCTAGCTTATCTTTTATTCTACTCATATTTTTATTTGTTTGCCTTATATTTTTATTTATATCTATCTCCAAAATGGTTGAAATGAGTTGAAAAGTTCCCATTCTGCAAAAACTCGTCGGCAAATCAATCCCTTTACGCTGTTGTGTTTTCAAAACCATACTAAGTATGAAAATGTCCATGTTTGCATTATCGTCGGATTCAAAAGTAAATTTCAGTCTCTCAGGCATGCTTTTAAAATATGTTTGTTCCAAATTTCTCACAAAAACCATTTCGAGTAACAGTTTCTTTCAGTTTTGCGTACGATAATACTAAACACAGTTATGCCAAATAAAAAAAAAAAGAACCTAAATAACTCAAAAAGCAGTGCTCTCTAATTAGCAATAAATGCTCATTCAATCGATATGACCCTCTAATGAACTTTCTAAAATTTTCAGTTGAAACTCATTGGACCAAAACTGTTTTTCACAGTATTTGAACATAATAGCCAATTTGACTCTTGCGCATACATACATAACATACATAGATGGATACATACATACATGTGTTCATGCAATGAATAGAGAAAAAAAGAGAACACCAAAGCATTTCTGAATTTATTGCTTGCAGGAAAATTTTTAATTAAAAGGTTTTGGTTTGCCCATTTTCAAATTAGGTAAAAAAAACAAACAACAAAAAAAATTAATACACAAAATTTGAAGGAAAACAATTTTTTATGGAATTTACTAGTATCCCCATATGTGTATAGCTTTCGGATATTATGTATTTTTATATAAGTATTTATTTAAGTAAATACGCTACTAGAGGAATGAGCTATGCCATTTAGTTGGTATTTGATTTGCCCACTCGCATCGCATCGGGTACGCCCATACATGTTCTGTGTTTGTAGGCAGCTCGGCCCGCCTCACTGACGCCAATCAATTAATAAGAAAGCTGTAAACTTTTACTGTTAATCCATCAATCGTCATGCACATAACGGTTGTTAACTTATTGCGCACCAGCGAAAGTTCGGCGAATTTAGGGGGGCTTTTAGCCTTAACATTTGAGAAATACATTGATTTTGGTTATTGCTGTGTATCTATGTATGTGTTATACCTGTATTTAGATTCATATGCATGTAAAAATTTGTACATATCTATGCGTTGTGGTGGGCGTTCGAAAGTGGTTGTGTGGTTCAGCCTCCTTGATACTGGCCGGTTAAGTTCTTTTCGCTGTAAGTGTGGTCTGAAAGCAAAAACTATTTCAGTAAACATAAAAAAGCACTTACTTGATAATCTCTAAAAACTATCCCTTATACTCCAATTAGAATTACAAGTGACCTTTTGGAAAAGTTATCAACTTATCCCATTTGTTATGCCATACTTCTAGTACTACATATTAGATTTATGACTGCTGTTGTGTTAACATAAAAAGCTGTGCGGTAATCGATGTATGCTAGAAACAGTCTACTGTTATGTAGCGCCAGCCGACACAAATACAGCTGCATACCTACATATTGTACACACCCTACAAGAACTGTGCAAGTCAATTGATCGTACATCTGACGCTCAGAGCTGACAAATGCTTTTAATACCTACTTAAAACAAAGTTTATATCACTCCCGTAGGTTCACCTTATAAAAACTGATGTTAACAAATTTGTACGTGTTACTTGCATTTCACTCTGACACATCGATACAAGCTTTAGGCATATATATTGCTCTCACTCTCACTCTCATTCCTTTGCTCTCTCTCATTTCTCTTACTATGTCAGTGCTGTTTACAAATCAATCAGTGTTGAACATTTTCAGATTTAAATTTGTAACAAATAATAGTTCCTCTTCTGTTTTATTTTATATACAAGTTGTTTTTTTACTTTTTAATTGATTCTTATTAACTAGTTAAATAAGACATCCAATTCATTCAAAAAACAAAAATTAGTACAGGAAATGTGCTTACATGTTCAGTGAACGAAACGGCAATCGGATAACAAGTGTATACGTGACTGATCATATTTACGATAATATTAGAATTACGAGATACGTTTATCGTATTTTATCCCAGAATTGTAGTAGAACTTTTGACAAGAAAATGTCATTTCGACATTTGTACACAAAAAATTATAAATCATTTGGAAAGTGCCAAATGATTAAGTTTCTTGAACTGTTTTATGATATAAAACATTTTTTTTAAATATGTATTTTTTTATTTATTTCGTTACTTTTTACTTAATATTTTCTGTTTGATTTCTCAATGTGTTTAGTTTTGCTTGTCTGTAAATAAAAGTTAAATTTTCTCTTTTACAATTTCACACATATTTTGTAGTATATAGTATAAGTATACATATATATTATACATATGTAATAATACTTACTTTAAATATCTAGATAAATTTTTACTAATAATATCACAACAACAAGTAGAAATTTTTGGAATACGAATGACATCTTGTAACCGTAAGAAACTATTTGGCGTTTTCCCTTAATGAGTTACGCTCACTGAACTTACAATACCAAATTACGATATAAAGGATTCGTTCACTTTTCGTGTAATACCAAATAAAGGGTCTCGCAATAGGGACGCTACAAAAGTAAACCGATAGTGACAGCAAACGACGCCATATTTTTCCCGCTCTTTTCATCATGGAAAGATATACGATCCAACAACGAGTCGAAATTATTAAAATTTACTACCGAAATTCGGAGTCAATAGCCTCCAATTTACGGTTGTCGTCATTTCTGGCTGAATGGTCTGGCGTTATTGGACAGGTAGCAATCCACACGTACTCCATGAGTCAACATTACATCCCGAAAAAATTACGGCTTGGTGCGGTTTATGGGCCGGCGGCGTCATTGGGTCGTACTTCTTCCATGATGATCAAGACCGGCACTTTACTGTGAATGGGAATCGCTACCGCTCAATGATAACCGAATAGTTTTGACCCGAATTGGATGATATGGACTTGGACAATATGTGGTTCCTACAAGACGGCGCCACAAGCCACACAGCGAATGTAACAATCGATTTATTGAAATCCAAGTTTGGTGAACGTGTTATCTCACGAAATGGTCCAGTCAATTGGCCGCCTCGGTCGTGCGATTTGACGCCGTTAGACTATTTCCTGTGGAGCTACGTCAAGTCTATGGTCTATGCCAACAAGCCAATGACGATTGATGAACTTCGTACGAATATCGAACGTGAAAGTGAAATAAAAAATTTAATGAATATCCCAAACCGTTTTTGTTTTATTTAAAAAAAAAAATTTTGTAGCGTTCCGTTTGCTAGACCCGATATTTTCTTTTTCGTGACGAGTACATCGTTTGCTGAACACGTAATTTACTTGATACACAAGTTTTTATTTTTACTTTTTCACTTTCTTGTCACTTTTAAATATTAATTGAACATTGCACTTCAGAGTTTTCACAAATTAATGGTATTATTTCTTTGACGCTTGTACTACCGTCATGTGAGGGTCAATAATGGAAAAATCAATAACTCAATTGCGTCCTTCTCGCACGTCCGTAGTAAGCTTAGCAAGTCACGAATATCTCTTTTTCGGTAATGTGACAGTCAGTTATACTATCAGCATTTTCCTGCAGGGTGTGTATTGAAAAAAATCTTAGTAATTTTTTTTTTAACAAAATGATCGAAGGCAACCAAAGATGCGGTGAGGAGGTGAGCTTAGCAAATTTAACAAAATCTCGAATTTTGATGTAGCTGAAACCTATTTTGTAAAGCGTTCTTTTCGTCTGGTTTTTCGTTGAATTTTGGTGCTTTTTTGTTTTTTGTTTTTTTGTTTCTTTACTGTGCAAATGCTTCATTTGTCTCTGACAAATTCATATACTTAATTGTACCACCTTTTTGTACACACATCCATATGTATTCGTAAATTATCGCATGCAGGTTTTTCAGACACTTATATGCCACTCGAAGGAAAGGTTCGAAATAATCCGTAAAACAATTAGGCTTACAAATTTTATACGCTCGCTGTACACACCTAATTCCATAGCGCTTACTTGTATTATTTTGTTTTTGTTTTTTGTTTTTTGTTATTATTTTCAGTATTCGTCTATTGCCATCTTTGATAGAGTTTATGATGATGATTCCTACCACACTACAGCTGCACTTTGAAGTGTTTGCCGGTGGTGTGGTGGCACAAAACGATTACCAACAAAAAAAATACAACATCAAAATTTAATTGTTACACGAGCTTACTGTATATCGCTGAGTTGACAACAACTCCATTTTTGTGTTTTATTCATTCTTTGAAGAAAAAGTAAAAAAAAACTACCGAGCCTGGCTACACTAAGTTGTTAATGTTATGGCATTTGCGGAGCTGTGTTGTAGCGCTGACCATGACTCAAGGCTATATTTCTGTGGTGCTGCTCACCACTTGAGTGTTAATTGTTTGGCATTTTTGTAGACAAACACATAACGCGATTAATTTCCCTTGATGGTTTTCTTTTTTAAATTTTTAAACTTTTAATTTTTACCGCAGAGGTTTCTTAGTATGTCACAAGTGGTGGGCATCATTTTCGCTGTCACATATTCGTTTGAACTATGAAATTTCTGTAATTCGCTAGTTTGACTATTTGATTAGTTGAATGATGGAATTTAAGTATTAGTGAGAATGTGTCTTTAAGTATTAATCTACACTGGGCAATTTAATTCTTAAGTTTCAATCAAAAAGCAAACAACAATTAAAGCGGTCGAGATTATAGCTGCTTGATCGGAGATCAAGTTTTTCAAATACTTTTCGAATAAAAAACTGGTATTGAGCTCATTGGTATTGACCAGTACGTTTTCCATATTTTTGTCTTAAATTTTTTCAATAATCATATATTCATCGGGGCCTATCAAGGAGAATTCACAGTTATGATAGCAGTATAGTTTTATTTTCCTTGGTTTCATGGTTTCATTTGCCAATTCACAGCAATTTTATGCTTTACCAACAGCCGAGAAATCAAACACAAAATATTTATAACTAAACTCTGACGGATGAATCCGTAGAAGCAAAAACAAAATAGCTCTGCAGCTATCACTTAGATAAATTCGCCTTGGGATCTAGCTAGTTAAAAAAATCATTACGAAAATAATTTTTTTCACGAACGCCCATACTATTGAATTGCTGCTATTCCTCCTTATCCTGAGAGACTGCGGAATATCATTTTCCTAAATTTTTCGCTGTGGAATAACGACGAATAACTTTCCGGTCGATAAGTAAATACTTCGTTCCAATCGTTTCTCCGAAAAGGGAATTGACATTCGGAGTTTCAAAATAATGCAAATAATTTTGATTCGTGCTTTTGTGTGATATGAAATATAAGGAAAGGTCGCGAGTCTCCCGAGCTCGTTTCGTGCGCGAACTTGTAGTGGTCTATAGTTGGAGTTATAATTTGTTTATAATAACGAAATTTACAATGTCGAAAACAAATATCATATGTTGTTTATAGTATGTACAATAATAAAATTTCAAAAGTCAATACAAAATGTTGAGTTAATATAACGGAATAATTGCTTTATTCGCTCGAATCAGGGAGATTTACTATTCTCCAGAAAAACTATTGTGACGGCTTTATACTGTTGTATTCTAGGACCCAATAATAGATTTATTCCAAATTTTTCTGTCCTAATCAGTAAATATTTTTAATCAGCCTTATTCCGACATATTCGGGGTGCCAATAATATGGCCGTAATACTTCACTGCTTACTTTGGAATTGTTTTATTGATTTTCAGGAGAAAGCTATGATTACCTTTAATAAATAATAATATTGTCCGGGTATAGTTAATATATTTAAAAAATTAAACAAATATACTTCACTCTACGCAGTACAGTGTATGACTTGCCACTGGATTTAAAACACATTCACAGTGGCAAGCAAAACCAGTGGAATGGTGACATTTTTACAACATTACCAAGGTTTTTCGCGATACAGTTTTTGTTAGTTTTATATTTAAATATTGTACATACTATAACAGAAAGTAATATGTCAACCTTTATACAAAATTTATTAAAACGCAACAAATTTTCTTTAAATTTTTAAATTTTTTTTGAAGAACCATTAAAAATTTGTCGGGAATACAGTTTTATATCTTATTTAATTGTAGTATAATAAAACGCCAATTTTTTTATTTTTTTTTGAATTTATAATATTTTTTTTAATTTTTCGTCTTGCGATTTTTTTCATGAAACGTATGAGTTTTATAAAAATTCGCGACATCTTCTGACAATTTCTTTTTTTTTTCTTTTTTTCGCGTTTAAAATTCTTTTATTATGTTGGTGGAAAGGGGTTCATTTGTGTTTTTCTGAAATTCAATTGGCAATCTTGTTTTTCTTTAGTCAATATTTGTGGAACAACTAAACAAAGTAGTTATTTAAGAAATAATGTCAGTAGGTGTTTTCAAAAGATTTATTAAACATTTCGATTTTCATTAACAAGAAAACCAATGTTACCGATGTTGTCCCACTGACCTAAAATAATGCATACATTTATAACTTTCACGTTTATTCCGAACCGCCATCATTTTTACACGTATAAGAAGCATTCTTTGTTATTTTCCTCAAACATTGATTATATTCGTAAAATTATATGAACACCACCTTTCGCCCACTTGCTGTCCATAATAGACAGCAGGCTCACACGTGGCCACAAGCATTAGTGTCGCTGGACGGACGATTGCCGGCTGCTCGAGAGACCCTTTCAGTAGAGTTTAGTTAGAGCCCAAGTTGTTTATGGTGCAATAAAATTTCGTGTGCACTTGCAGATTGCATATGTGGTCGTTATTTTTGTTGTTGTTTTCATTTTCTTATTTCGCTGCACTTACTACTTTATACTATTATTATTATTATTTTTTTTGTTTGTTGCAGAGTAACGCTGATTTTTTTTCTTCCGTACAAAATATTCTTCTCTTTCATTGCTCTTTCGTTCTGTGAAAAAATTTCTCTACTTCTGCACACATAATTATGTTTTGTGAGTGGCCAAACAGTATTTGGTTGCAGTAGTTGTTGTTTTGGCACTTATTTCTGTTGAAAATTATTTTTGTTGTTATCGTTGGTGTTATTATTGATGTATTTTGATGATGGTTGCTGTTGTTGTTGTCGTTATTCAGGCTATTGGCGTTCCATGTAATTTTTGCACTTACTGATTATTTGCCATGTTATTGACCTTAATCAGCAACTTTGTGGCACACTACCACGCTTTTGTTGTTGTTCCGTGGCCAACTTCTGACTTTGAATTAATTTGCAGTTTATATCAGTGATGGAAAAGTGGGTACATTTTTACCATTTACGCTCTTATTCCGAACAAAAAGTACTTTCAGTACAGTGGATCAACTAAAAAAAACTCTTGTCTTAAGTTTTTTATTCAGTTTAAAATTTCTAAATAAATATATGGTCACTGCGGAATCGGCGATAAAATATATACATATATAAAGAGTCAGGAATGATTTTGCCTCATATCGCCCACTTCCAGATATCTACACTAAAAAAAGGAAAAATTGTTGTTTATTTTGATGTCGTGAGTTTTCCTTAAAATGCCGATATTTTTTATTTCCTATTGAGTAAAGTTGTCTTCAAAATCAATAAAAACCAACTTAAAATGAAATCCAGAAGTAGTAAATATTTCTTTAGCGTCAATTCTTTCTCTTTTTCTTTCCTTTAATAGCGGCTTTTCTTTAAGTCAAAAAGTTGTTTCTAGTATAATTAATTAGTTAATAAATTCAGATCAAAGGTATGAAGGTCACGCGTTTGGTTGACTAAATTAAGAGGAGAAACAACGAATTTGTAGGCAGGGCTAACAAAAGTTTGGTTAAAACGATTCTTACCCATATAATTAACCCTGAACCGAAACAAGTGATATCCAGATACTGAAACATGTGGGATACGTAGTATGTATATCAAAACTTCTCAAACAAGTATACACCTTTTTCAGTTTCAGTTCAGAAAGTTACAATTCAAGTTCAGAATTTTCATTTCAAATTCAGAATTTCTAATTAAAGTTATTAAAATTACAATTCAAATTTAGAAACTCCAATTTAAATTTAGAGAATTACAATTCAAATTCAGAAAGTTACAATTCAAGTTCAGAATTTTCATTTCAAATTCAGAATTTTCATTTCGAATTCAGAAAATTACAATTCAGATTCAAAATTTCTAATTAAAGTTCACATATTTACAATTCCAATTCGGTAATTCCAAATTTAAATTCAGAGAATTACAATCCAAATTCAGAAAGTTACTATGCAAATTCTGAACTTCCATTTTAAATTTTGACATTTTCATTTCCAAATCAGAAAGTTGCAATTCAAATTCAGAAATTTTTATTTCAAATTCTGAAATTTACAATTTAAGTTCGCCGTATGGCTTTAGATTGATTCAAAACAGTTAATTTTATGTAGTCCAATTTCGGTCCCAGCAGAGATAAGAATTTATTCAATCATCGGATTATAACAGCTCACCATCCATCACCCAGTTTAACACCAATCCAGGTTTCAACGTCCGTGTTGATTCATTTCAAAAATGGTTCAATTTTGCAGTATTTCAGGAGTGTTTCAGTATTGCATAGTTAGTCAGTCAATAAGCTACTTGAGTGCTTAGTAGTGTCCGATGATGGTTATTAAAACTATCTTGTTTTTAACATTTTTTTATATTGAGTTTAATTCAAATTGTACCTAATTTGTGTTTCTCATTCTCCATCACTGGCTTGTACCGGCTAATTTCTTTAATTGTTCGCTTTCTTTTATATGATTGCTACCTCGTATTATGAAAATACATAGATATCTACAAAAACATGTAAAATATGTTTGTATGTATGTATATTGACATACAAACCAAACTTCCTCTAAGCAATGCTCTTGCTCGCATTGAATTCTAATAAAATGGTTTGTTAAGTATAAATTCGAATAACAGTATGCCTACACAATGGTCCACTAACTTTAACTATATTTTAGGGACCGCATTTAATAATTACTGACAACAATATACTTGACATTCTATAAAACTTTTAACCCGCTCTTACTCACGCACCTGTTTTTACACGCCTCTACTCGCGGGGTGCCATGAACACCCCAAGCTAAAATATATACTTGCTTGGAAAGATAAAGAAAAAGAGATTCCTAACGAAGAAATCGTTTACATAAGGTCGTAGATATAATAATTAATTGTTTTTCATAGTTAAATGCCTATTTTTTATTAAATTATTTTTCTTATATATAAAATGAAGGTATGAAAATTAAGGGATACTACTTCAATTCTAAAACCATTCCACTTCTAACGTAAAGCCAACTTTGCATACGTTAGGCATGTCGTTTTTACGCATATATTTTTGGTAAAGTTCACAGTTAAGTCTTTTGAACGAGGACAAATAGAACACCCCACCTGTTGTCACTAGCAGCTTCATCATCTAAGTCTAGCTATTCGAATTCTTCCTAAATAGATCCCGTTTTCAGCTTCTACTAGCCATCTTTATAAACCACATTAAGCTTAGATTTCCCATAAAATTTGTAATTAGCAGATCTGCTTACACTCATCAATTGTGAAATTAATTCAGACGTATAGAAAAGCAATATTTTTCAAACGATTACACTGTCCAACAAAAAAAAAACAAGTGAATATACTTTTGTAGCGACCTTGTAGAGATTGTTCATCTGGTCGAATAGTACACGAAACCACGTTCGAATTATTTCCCCAAAATCTTTTTTTAAAGTCAAAAAATCGTTTTTTTTTAGTTTTTTCGTCTTAAAAAATGCATAAAAAAAAATTTTTCAATCGAATTGAAAATACTCAACGGTTTTGGATAGATGAATGTTAACACTTTCGAAATATATATAGTGTTTTGTTAATTTGAAAAAAGTTATGACGTGTTTTTTATTCTAGAAGTTGAATTTTCCGCCCAATTGCCTGTTTTTTCGATTTTGACGTCATTTTTTCGGCACTAATTGGAAATGCATGATAATTTTTTGGTTTTATATCATCGACAAGCTATCACTGCTTAAAGATACCAATTGATTTCTTTCAAAAAGGACTTCAAGTTTTCAAGTTATGCAGCATAATCCAAAATCTAACCTCCAGGGGTACCGGGTGTAAATGAAGAAATTTGCTGAATGTAATAAGAAGTACAAAGTAAAACATTAATCATTACATCGTTGGACGTTAATGCAGTCATTATAAATCCATATTCTGAAATGACTTTACGTTATTGACTATTTATTCTCCATTAGTCACTCACCGAAGTAATTACGACTTGATTATTAATTATTCGTAAATATTAAAATTGAGTTAAGAACATCCAAACTCTTTTCAACGCGGTTACTCGCTTCGTGCAACTTTGAGCACCGATTTAATACCATGTACTCGCCATTGAACTACATAGAACAGAGAATGAAGAAAGGCAAATAACCCCTTGTATCGCATTATATCCCGCCCGCGGAGTTTAAGTACTTAACCAAATCACTTGAATCTGCGTTACCCAGCTGTTCCAGGTTTCCAAAATGTGCTTTGCCCACAAATCTCCTTCCAGTTCTGCAAATACCTGAAAAGCTTCCGCACCTGGTATGTGGCCGCAGCTGCGGCGGTAGGCGTTGTGTTCCGATCCCATTCGGCCAGCATGAGTACCCAGTGTGTCCAGTGACCGGTGAAAACAGCGATTGCCTAGTCATGTCCGTTCGATTAATTTTAATGCGATTATAGTTCCTTTTGGCATTGAAAGAGGGCCACAGGCTCTAGCCCACCCTATAAGATTTTAAGTTCTTTCACACTCAGTAAGCCTTGTTCATCTAGTGCTGTTATCCGATCTCTGATGCGACTGAGACGCTCGATAACTTCTACGGCCTCTGAGTTATCTGAGATGGAGTCGCAACCATATCAGGGAGACGCTATGCTGACGGGCTAAAATCGCAACGTACTCCCTTTCCCGCTTCCCCATAATAGATGTCAGGATTCCGGCGCTGCGAGCATGAACCACTGCCTAATTATCAGAAAAAATTACATTACTTGTCACGCGCTGCACAACCCCCAATAGAATTCTGCAGGCCTCCCAAATAGTAAAAGCCTCTGACTGAAAAACACTCGTAGAATCCGGAAGACGCAGAGATGCCTCTATGTTAAGATGCACGGAAAGTTTCCGCACCTACTTTACTAACCATTTTAACCCATCTATGAAAACCCTTTTACGGCGTTCCTCTGCTGGGGAAACGCACGCAGAAATGACGAACCCCCTTTTAGTAAGAAGTATTCCACTCCGCGGTTGATGAGAGACTCCTAATCATCCCTGAGCGGACTTTGTTGAAGGTTTCTTCTGTGTATCAGAAAGCAGCCAGCATAAATTGCTTACTCTCCAGCTAGATCTCCACTGCATTCACGACTTCGCGAAGTGCAGATTTCCTGCAGCGTCCCTTCAGAGATGCATGCTTGGCTCTAGATAACTCCGACCTACCAAGCTGATTGCGAATGCGAATGCCCACAAGCCTTTCGAGAGTTTTGAATATGAATGACGAAAGACTACTAATGGGTTTGAAATCTTTAGGTCTCACCAG
>CATOUQ010000064.1:0-19852 GCA_951828415.1 Anomoia purmunda
AAAATTTTTTTCGAAATTCAAATTAAAAGTTGTATGTAAGATTTGTTGAATTTTTTCCGCCATTTTAACAAAGTTTGACACTTGGTTCGTCAGGAAAAAATATCACCAAAAACGAGCAGTAATTTCAAGCCATAGAGAGTATGTATTTTATGAAATAGAAGTTAAAACGCTTAACAACTGCATACCGAAATTTTTTCTTGAAATTCAAATTAAAAGTTGTGTTTAAGATTTGTTGAATTTTTGCCGCCATTTTGACAAAGTTTGACACTTGGTTCGTCAGGAAAAAATATCACCAAAAATGACAGGTAATTTCAAGCCATACAAAATTTGCACTTTATTAAGCACCGGTTAGAAGGCTAAATAACTGCATACCGCAATTTTTTTAAGAAATTAAAATTAAAAATTTTATGTAAGATATGTTGAATTTTTTCTGAAGTTTGAACGAATTTTTACACCTGGTTTGTCAGAAAAAAATATCACCAAAAAATAACGGTAATGTCTAATCACATAGAGTTTACATTTTTGTAAGCAACCGTTAGCAGGGTATATAACTAAATACCGCAATTTGTTAGAAAAATTCAAATTCAAAATTGTATGTAAGATTTGTGGAATTTTCGCCGCCAAAATTTGACCTTTGGTTCGTCAGGAAAAAATATCACCAAAAATGAACGGTAATTTCAAGCCATACAAAATTTAAATTATGTTAAGCAGCGATTAGCAGGTAAAATAACTGCATACCTACAATTTTTTTCGAAATTCAAATTAAAAGTTGTATGTAAGATTTGTTGAATTTTTTCCGCCATTTTAACAAAGTTTGACACTTGGTTCGTCAGGAAAAAATATCACCAAAAACGAGCAGTAATTTCAAGCCATAGAGAGTATGCATTTTATGAAACAGAAGTTAAAACGCTTAACAACTGCATACCGAAATTTTTTCTTGAAATTCAAATTAAAAGTTGTGTTTAAGATTTGTTGAATTTTTGCCGCCATTTTGACAAAGTTTGACACTTGGTTCGTCAGGAAAAAATATCACCAAAAATGACAGGTAATTTCAAGCCATACAAAATTTGCACTTTATTAAGCACCGGTTAGAAGGCTAAATAACTGCATACCGCAATTTTTTTAAGAAATTAAGATTAAAAATTTTATGTAAGATATGTTGAATTTTTTCTGAAGTTTGAACGAATTTTTACACCTGGTTTGTCAGAAAAAAATATCACCAAAAAATAACGGTAATGTCTAATCACATAGAGTTTACATTTTTGTAAGCAACCGTTAGCAGGGTATATAACTAAATACCGCAATTTGTTAGAAAAATTCAAATTCAAAATTGTATGTAAGATTTGTGGAATTTTCGCCGCCAAAATTTGACCTTTGGTTCGTCAGGAAAAAATATCACCAAAAATGAACAGTAATTTCAAGCCATACAAAATTTAAATTATGTTAAGCAGCGATTAGCAGGTAAAATAACTGCATACCTAAAATTTTTTTCGAAATTCAAATTAAAAGTTGTATGTAAGATTTGTTGAATTTTTTCCGCCATTTTAACAAAGTTTGACACTTGGTTCGTCAGGAAAAAATATCACCAAAAACGAGCAGTAATTTCAAGCCATAGAGAGTATGCATTTTATGAAACAGAAGTAAAACGCTTAACAACTGCATACCGAAATTTTTTCTTGAAATTCAAATTAAAAGTTGTGTTTAAGATTTGTTGAATTTTTGCCGCCATTTTGACAAAGTTTGACACTTGGTTCGTCAGGAAAAAATATCACCAAAAATGACAGGTAATTTCAAGCCATACAAAATTTGCACTTTATTAAGCACCGGTTAGAAGGCTAAATAACTGCATACCGCAATTTTTTTAAGAAATTAAGATTAAAAATTTTATGTAAGATATGTTGAATTTTTTCTGAAGTTTGAACGAATTTTTACACCTGGTTTTGTCAGAAAAAAATATCACCAAAAAATAACGGTAATTTCTAATCACATAGAGTTTACATTTTTGTAAGCAACCGTTAGCAGGGTATATAACTAAATACCGCAATTTGTTAGAAAAATTCAAATTCAAAATTGTATGTAAGATTTGTGGAATTTTCGCCGCCAAAATTTGACCTTTGGTTCGTCAGGAAAAAATATCACCAAAAATGAACGGTAATTTCAAGCCATACAAAATTTAAATTATGTTAAGCAGCGATTAGCAGGTAAAATAACTGCATACCTACAATTTTTTTCGAAATTCAAATTAAAAGTTGTATGTAAGATTTGTTGAATTTTTTCCGCCATTTTAACAAAGTTTGACACTTGGTTCGTCAGGAAAAAATATCACCAAAAACGAGCAGTAATTTCAAGCCATAGAGAGTATGCATTTTATGAAACAGAAGTTAAAACGCTTAACAACTGCATACCGAAATTTTTTCTTGAAATTCAAATTAAAAGTTGTGTTTAAGATTTGTTGAATTTTTGCCGCCATTTTGACAAAGTTTGACACTTGGTTCGTCAGGAAAAAATATCACCAAAAATGACAGGTAATTTCAAGCCATACAAAATTTGCACTTTATTAAGCACCGGTTAGAAGGCTAAATAACTGCATACCGCAATTTTTTTAAGAAATTAAGATTAAAAATTTTATGTAAGATATGTTGAATTTTTTCTGAAGTTTGAACGAATTTTTACACCTGGTTTGTCAGAAAAAAATATCACCAAAAAAATAACGGTAATGTCTAATCACATAGAGTTTACATTTTTGTAAGCAACCGTTAGCAGGGTATATAACTAAATACCGCAATTTGTTAGAAAAATTCAAATTCAAAATTGTATGTAAGATTTGTGGAATTTTCGCCGCCAAAATTTGACCTTTGGTTCGTCAGGAAAAAATATCACCAAAAATGAACAGTAATTTCAAGCCATACAAAATTTAAATTATGTTAAGCAGCGATTAGCAGGTAAAATAACTGCATACCTGAAATTTTTTTCGAAATTCAAATTAAAAGTTGTATGTAAGATTTGTTGAATTTTTTCCGCCATTTTAACAAAGTTTGACACTTGGTTCGTCAGGAAAAAATATCACCAAAAACGAGCAGTAATTTCAAGCCATAGAGAGTATGCATTTTATGAAACAGAAGTAAAACGCTTAACAACTGCATACCGAAATTTTTTCTTGAAATTCAAATTAAAAGTTGTGTTTAAGATTTGTTGAATTTTTGCCGCCATTTTGACAAAGTTTGACACTTGGTTCGTCAGGAAAAAATATCACCAAAAATGACAGGTAATTTCAAGCCATACAAAATTTGCACTTTATTAAGCACCGGTTAGAAGGCTAAATAACTGCATACCGCAATTTTTTTAAGAAATTAAGATTAAAAATTTTATGTAAGATATGTTGAATTTTTTCTGAAGTTTGAACGAATTTTTACACCTGGTTTGTCAGAAAAAAATATCACCAAAAAATAACGGTAATGTCTAATCACATAGAGTTTACATTTTTGTAAGCAACCGTTAGCAGGGTATATAACTAAATACCGCAATTTGTTAGAAAAATTCAAATTCAAAATTGTATGTAAGATTTGTGGAATTTTCGCCGCCAAAATTTGACCTTTGGTTCGTCAGGAAAAAATATCACCAAAAATGAACAGTAATTTCAAGCCATACAAAATTTAAATTATGTTAAGCAGCGATTAGCAGGTAAAATAACTGCATACCTAAAATTTTTTTCGAAATTCAAATTAAAAGTTGTATGTAAGATTTGTTGAATTTTTTCCGCCATTTTAACAAAGTTTGACACTTGGTTCGTCAGGAAAAAATATCACCAAAAACGAGCAGTAATTTCAAGCCATAGAGAGTATGCATTTTATGAAACAGAAGTTAAAACGCTTAACAACTGCATACCGAAATTTTTTCTTGAAATTCAAATTAAAAGTTGTGTTTAAGATTTGTTGAATTTTTGCCGCCATTTTGACAAAGTTTGACACTTGGTTCGTCAGGAAAAAATATCACCAAAAATGACAGGTAATTTCAAGCCATACAAAATTTACACTTTATTAAGCACCGGTTAGAAGGCTAAATAACTGCATACCGCAATTTTTTTAAGAAATTAAGATTAAAAATTTTATGTAAGATATGTTGAATTTTTTCTGAAGTTTGAACGAATTTTTACACCTGGTTTGTCAGAAAAAAATATCACCCAAAAATAACGGTAATGTCTAATCACATAGAGTTTACATTTTTGTAAGCAACCGTTAGCAGGGTATATAACTAAATACCGCAATTTGTTAGAAAAATTTAAATTCAAAATTGTATGTAAGATTTGTGGAATTTTCGCCGCCAAAATTTGACCTTTGGTTCGTCAGGAAAAAATATCACCAAAAATGAACGGTAATTTCAAGCCATACAAAATTTAAATTATGTGAAGCAGCGATTAGCAGGTAAAATAACTGCATACCTACAATTTTTTTCGAAATTCAAATTAAAAGTTGTATGTAAGTTTTGTTGAATTTTTTCCGCCATTTTAACAAAGTTTGACACTTGGTTCGTCAGGAAAAAATATCACCAAAAACGAGCAGTAATTTCAAGCCATAGAGAGTATGCATTTTATGAAACAGAAGTTAAAACGCTTAACAACTGCATACCGAAATTTTTTCTTGAAATTCAAATTAAAAGTTGTGTTTAAGATTTGTTGAATTTTTGCCGCCATTTTGACAAAGTTTGACACTTGGTTCGTCAGGAAAAAATATCACCAAAAATGACAGGTAATTTCAAGCCATACAAAATTTGCACTTTATTAAGCACCGGTTAGAAGGCTAAATAACTGCATACCGCAATTTTTTTAAGAAATTAAGATTAAAAATTTTATGTAAGATATGTTGAATTTTTTCTGAAGTTTGAACGAATTTTTACACCTGGTTTGTCAGAAAAAAATATCACCAAAAAATAACGGTAATGTCTAATCACATAGAGTTTACATTTTTGTAAGCAACCGTTAGCAGGGTATATAACTAAATACCGCAATTTGTTAGAAAAATTCAAATTCAAAATTGTATGTAAGATTTGTGGAATTTTCGCCGCCAAAATTTGACCTTTGGTTCGTCAGGAAAAAATATCACCAAAAATGAACAGTAATTTCAAGCCATACAAAATTTAAATTATGTTAAGCAGCGATTAGCAGGTAAAATAACTGCATACCTAAAATTTTTTTCGAAATTCAAATTAAAAGTTGTATGTAAGATTTGTTGAATTTTTTCCGCCATTTTAACAAAGTTTGACACTTGGTTCGTCAGGAAAAAATATCACCAAAAACGAGCAGTAATTTCAAGCCATAGAGAGTATGCATTTTATGAAACAGAAGTAAAACGCTTAACAACTGCATACCGAAATTTTTTCTTGAAATTCAAATTAAAAGTTGTGTTTAAGATTTGTTGAATTTTTGCCGCCATTTTGACAAAGTTTGACACTTGGTTCGTCAGGAAAAAATATCACCAAAAATGACAGGTAATTTCAAGCCATACAAAATTTGCACTTTATTAAGCACCGGTTAGAAGGCTAAATAACTGCATACCGCAATTTTTTTAAGAAATTAAGATTAAAAATTTTATGTAAGATATGTTGAATTTTTTCTGAAGTTTGAACGAATTTTTACACCTGGTTTGTCAGAAAAAAATATCACCAAAAAATAACGGTAATGTCTAATCACATAGAGTTTACATTTTTGTAAGCAACCGTTAGCAGGGTATATAACTAAATACCGCAATTTGTTAGAAAAATTCAAATTCAAAATTGTATGTAAGATTTGTGGAATTTTCGCCGCCAAAATTTGACCTTTGGTTCGTCAGGAAAAAATATCACCAAAAATGAACGGTAATTTCAAGCCATACAAAATTTAAATTATGTGAAGCAGCGATTAGCAGGTAAAATAACTGCATACCTACAATTTTTTTCGAAATTCAAATTAAAAGTTGTATGTAAGTTTTGTTGAATTTTTTCCGCCATTTTAACAAAGTTTGACACTTGGTTCGTCAGGAAAAAATATCACCAAAAACGAGCAGTAATTTCAAGCCATAGAGAGTATGCATTTTATGAAACAGAAGTTAAAACGCTTAACAACTGCATACCGAAATTTTTTCTTGAAATTCAAATTAAAAGTTGTGTTTAAGATTTGTTGAATTTTTGCCGCCATTTTGACAAAGTTTGACACTTGGTTCGTCAGGAAAAAATATCACCAAAAATGACAGGTAATTTCAAGCCATACAAAATTTGCACTTTATTAAGCACCGGTTAGAAGGCTAAATAACTGCATACCGCAATTTTTTTAAGAAATTAAGATTAAAAATTTTATGTAAGATATGTTGAATTTTTTCTGAAATTTGAACGAATTTTTACACCTGGTTTGTCAGAAAAAAATATCACCAAAAAATAACGGTAATGTCTAATCACATAGAGTTTACATTTTTGTAAGCAACCGTTAGCAGGGTATATAACTAAATACCGCAATTTGTTAGAAAAATTCAAATTCATAATTGTATGTAAGATTTGTGGAATTTTCGCCGCCAAAATTTGACCTTTGGTTCGTCAGGAAAAAATATCACCAAAAATGAATAGTAATTTCAAGCTATACAAAATTTAAATTATGTTAAGCAGCGATTAGCAGGTAAAATAACTGCATACCTAAAATTTTTTTCGAAATTCAAATTAAAAGTTGTATGTAAGATTTGTTGAATTTTTTCCGCCATTTTAACAAAGTTTGACACTTGGTTCGTCAGGAAAAAATATCACCAAAAACGAGCAGTAATTTCAAGCCATAGAGAGTATGCATTTTATGAAACAGAAGTTAAAACGCTTAACAACTGCATACCGAAATTTTTTCTTGAAATTCAAATTAAAAGTTGTGTTTAAGATTTGTTGAATTTTTGCCGCCATTTTGACAAAGTTTGACACTTGGTTCGTCAGGAAAAAATATCACCAAAAATGACAGGTAATTTCAAGCCATACAAAATTTGCACTTTATTAAGCACCGGTTAGAAGGCTAAATAACTGCATACCGCAATTTTTTTAAGAAATTAAGATTAAAAATTTTATGTAAGATATGTTGAATTTTTTCTGAAGTTTGAACGAATTTTTACACCTGGTTTGTCAGAAAAAAATATCACCAAAAAATAACGGTAATGTCTAATCACATAGAGTTTACATTTTTGTAAGCAACCGTTAGCAGGGTATATAACTAAATACCGCAATTTGTTAGAAAAATTCAAATTCAAAATTGTATGTAAGATTTGTGGAATTTTCGCCGCCAAAATTTGACCTTTGGTTCGTCAGGAAAAAATATCACCAAAAATGAACAGTAATTTCAAGCCATACAAAATTTAAATTATGTTAAGCAGCGATTAGCAGGTAAAATAACTGCATACCTAAAATTTTTTTCGAAATTCAAATTAAAAGTTGTATGTAAGATTTGTTGAATTTTTTCCGCCATTTTAACAAAGTTTGACACTTGGTTCGTCAGGAAAAAATATCACCAAAAACGAGCAGTAATTTCAAGCCATAGAGAGTATGCATTTTATGAAACAGAAGTTAAAACGCTTAACAACTGCATACCGAAATTTTTTCTTGAAATTCAAATTAAAAGTTGTGTTTAAGATTTGTTGAATTTTTGCCGCCATTTTGACAAAGTTTGACACTTGGTTCGTCAGGAAAAAATATCACCAAAAATGACAGGTAATTTCAAGCCATACAAAATTTACACTTTATTAAGCACCGGTTAGAAGGCTAAATAACTGCATACCGCAATTTTTTTAAGAAATTAAGATTAAAAATTTTATGTAAGATATGTTGAATTTTTTCTGAAGTTTGAACGAATTTTTACACCTGGTTTGTCAGAAAAAAATATCACCCAAAAATAACGGTAATGTCTAATCACATAGAGTTTACATTTTTGTAAGCAACCGTTAGCAGGGTATATAACTAAATACCGCAATTTGTTAGAAAAATTTAAATTCAAAATTGTATGTAAGATTTGTGGAATTTTCGCCGCCAAAATTTGACCTTTGGTTCGTCAGGAAAAAATATCACCAAAAATGAACGGTAATTTCAAGCCATACAAAATTTAAATTATGTGAAGCAGCGATTAGCAGGTAAAATAACTGCATACCTACAATTTTTTTCGAAATTCAAATTAAAAGTTGTATGTAAGTTTTGTTGAATTTTTTCCGCCATTTTAACAAAGTTTGACACTTGGTTCGTCAGGAAAAAATATCACCAAAAACGAGCAGTAATTTCAAGCCATAGAGAGTATGCATTTTATGAAACAGAAGTTAAAACGCTTAACAACTGCATACCGAAATTTTTTCTTGAAATTCAAATTAAAAGTTGTGTTTAAGATTTGTTGAATTTTTGCCGCCATTTTGACAAAGTTTGACACTTGGTTCGTCAGGAAAAAATATCACCAAAAATGACAGGTAATTTCAAGCCATACAAAATTTGCACTTTATTAAGCACCGGTTAGAAGGCTAAATAACTGCATACCGCAATTTTTTTAAGAAATTAAGATTAAAAATTTTATGTAAGATATGTTGAATTTTTTCTGAAATTTGAACGAATTTTTACACCTGGTTTGTCAGAAAAAAATATCACCAAAAAATAACGGTAATGTCTAATCACATAGAGTTTACATTTTTGTAAGCAACCGTTAGCAGGGTATATAACTAAATACCGCAATTTGTTAGAAAAATTCAAATTCATAATTGTATGTAAGATTTGTGGAATTTTCGCCGCCAAAATTTGACCTTTGGTTCGTCAGGAAAAAATATCACCAAAAATGAATAGTAATTTCAAGCTATACAAAATTTAAATTATGTTAAGCAGCGATTAGCAGGTAAAATAACTGCATACCTAAAATTTTTTTCGAAATTCAAATTAAAAGTTGTATGTAAGATTTGTTGAATTTTTTCCGCCATTTTAACAAAGTTTGACACTTGGTTCGTCAGGAAAAAATATCACCAAAAACGAGCAGTAATTTCAAGCCATAGAGAGTATGCATTTTATGAAACAGAAGTTAAAACGCTTAACAACTGCATACCGAAATTTTTTCTTGAAATTCAAATTAAAAGTTGTGTTTAAGATTTGTTGAATTTTTGCCGCCATTTTGACAAAGTTTGACACTTGGTTCGTCAGGAAAAAATATCACCAAAAATGACAGGTAATTTCAAGCCATACAAAATTTGCACTTTATTAAGCACCGGTTAGAAGGCTAAATAACTGCATACCGCAATTTTTTTAAGAAATTAAGATTAAAAATTTTATGTAAGATATGTTGAATTTTTTCTGAAGTTTGAACGAATTTTTACACCTGGTTTGTCAGAAAAAAATATCACCAAAAAATAACGGTAATGTCTAATCACATAGAGTTTACATTTTTGTAAGCAACCGTTAGCAGGGTATATAACTAAATACCGCAATTTGTTAGAAAAATTCAAATTCAAAATTGTATGTAAGATTTGTGGAATTTTCGCCGCCAAAATTTGACCTTTGGTTCGTCAGGAAAAAATATCACCAAAAATGAACAGTAATTTCAAGCCATACAAAATTTAAATTATGTTAAGCAGCGATTAGCAGGTAAAATAACTGCATACCTAAAATTTTTTTCGAAATTCAAATTAAAAGTTGTATGTAAGATTTGTTGAATTTTTTCCGCCATTTTAACAAAGTTTGACACTTGGTTCGTCAGGAAAAAATATCACCAAAAACGAGCAGTAATTTCAAGCTATAGAGAGTATGCATTTTATGAAATAGAAGTTAAAACGCTTAACAACTGCATACCAAAATTTTTTCTTGAAATTCAAATTACAAGTTGTGTTTAAGATTTGTTGAATTTTTGCCGCCATTTTGACAAAGTTTGACACTTGGTTCGTCAGGAAAAAATATCACCAAAAATGACAGGTAATTTCAAGCCATACAAAATTTGCACTTTATTAAGCACCGGTTAGAAGGCTAAATAACTGCATACCGCAATTTTTTTAAGAAATTAAGATTAAAAATTGTATGTAAGATATGTTGAATTTTTTCTGAAGTTTGAACGAATTTTTACACCTGGTTTGTCAGAAAAAAATATCACCAAAAAATAACGGTAATGTCTAATCACATAGAGTTTACATTTTTGTAAGCAACCGTTAGCAGGGTATATAACTAAATACCGCAATTTGTTAGAAAAATTCAAATTCAAAATTGTATGTAAGATTTGTGGAATTTTCGCCGCCAAAATTTGACCTTTGGTTCGTCAGGAAAAAATATCACCAAAAATGAACAGTAATTTCAAGCCATACAAAATTTAAATTATGTTAAGCAGTGATTAGCAGGTAAAATAACTGCATACCTAAAATTTTTGTCGAAATTCAAATTAAAAGTTGTATGTAAGATTTGTTGAATTTTTTCCGCCATTTTAACAAAGTTTGACACTTGGTTCGTCAGTAAAAAATATCACCAAAAACGAGCAGTAATTTCAAGCTATAGAGAGTATGCATTTTATGAAATAGAAGTTAAAACGCTTAACAACTGCATACCAAAATTTTTTCTTGAAATTCAAATTACAAGTTGTGTTTAAGATTTGTTGAATTTTTGCCGCCATTTTGACAAAGTTTGACACTTGGTTCGTCAGGAAAAAATATCACCAAAAATGACAGGTAATTTCAAGCCATACAAAATTTGCACTTTATTAAGCACCGGTTAGCAGGCTAAATAACTGCATACCGTAATTTTTTTAAGAAATTAAAATTAAAAATTTTATGTAAGATATGTTGAATTTTTTCTGAAATTTGAACGAATTTTTACACCTGGTTTGTCAGAAAAAAATATCACCAAAAAATAACGGTAATGTCTAATCACATAGAGTTTACATTTTTGTAAGCAACCGTTAGCAGGGTATATAACTAAATACCGCAATTTGTTAGAAAAATTCAAATTCATAATTGTATGTAAGATTTGTGGAATTTTCGCCGCCAAAATTTGACCTTTGGTTCGTCAGGAAAAAATATCACCAAAAATGAATAGTAATTTCAAGCTATACAAAATTTAAATTATGTTAAGCAGCGATTAGCAGGTAAAATAACTGCATACCTAAAATTTTTTTCGAAATTCAAATTAAAAGTTGTATGTAAGATTTGTTGAATTTTTTCCGCCATTTTAACAAAGTTTGACACTTGGTTCGTCAGGAAAAAATATCACCAAAAACGAGCAGTAATTTCAAGCCATAGAGAGTATGCATTTTATGAAACAGAAGTTAAAACGCTTAACAACTGCATACCGAAATTTTTTCTTGAAATTCAAATTAAAAGTTGTGTTTAAGATTTGTTGAATTTTTGCCGCCATTTTGACAAAGTTTGACACTTGGTTCGTCAGGAAAAAATATCACCAAAAATGACAGGTAATTTCAAGCCATACAAAATTTGCACTTTATTAAGCACCGGTTAGAAGGCTAAATAACTGCATACCGCAATTTTTTTAAGAAATTAAGATTAAAAATTTTATGTAAGATATGTTGAATTTTTTCTGAAGTTTGAACGAATTTTTACACCTGGTTTGTCAGAAAAAAATATCACCAAAAAATAACGGTAATGTCTAATCACATAGAGTTTACATTTTTATAAGCAACCGTTAGCAGGGTATATAACTAAATACCGCAATTTGTTAGAAAAATTCAAATTCAAAATTGTATGTAAGATTTGTGGAATTTTCGCCGCCAAAATTTGACCTTTGGTTGGTCAGGAAAAAATATCACCAAAAATGAACAGTAATTTCAAGCCATACAAAATTTAAATTATGTTAAGCAGCGATTAGCAGGTAAAATAACTGCATACCTAAAATTTTTTTCGAAATTCAAATTAAAAGTTGTATGTAAGATTTGTTGAATTTTTTCCGCCATTTTAACAAAGTTTGACACTTGGTTCGTCAGGAAAAAATATCACCAAAAACGAGCAGTAATTTCAAGCCATAGAGAGTATGCATTTTATGAAACAGAAGTTAAAACGCTTAACAACTGCATACCGAAATTTTTTCTTGAAATTCAAATTAAAAGTTGTGTTTAAGATTTGTTGAATTTTTGCCGCCATTTTGACAAAGTTTGACACTTGGTTCGTCAGGAAAAAATATCACCAAAAATGACAGGTAATTTCAAGCCATACAAAATTTGCACTTTATTAAGCACCGCTTAGAAGGCTAAATAACTGCATACCGCAATTTTTTTAAGAAATTAAGATTAAAAATTTTATGTAAGATATGTTGAATTTTTTCTGAAGTTTGAACGAATTTTTACACCTGGTTTGTCAGAAAAAAATATCACCAAAAAATAACGGTAATGTCTAATCACATAGAGTTTACATTTTTGTAAGCAACCGTTAGCAGGGTATATAACTAAATACCGCAATTTGTTAGAAAAATTCAAATTCAAAATTGTATGTAAGATTTGTGGAATTTTCGCCGCCAAAATTTGACCTTTGGTTCGTCAGGAAAAAATATCACCAAAAATGAACAGTAATTTCAAGCCATACAAAATTTAAATTATGTTAAGCAGCGATTAGCAGGTAAAATAACTGCATACCTAAAATTTTTTTCGAAATTCAAATTAAAAGTTGTATGTAAGATTTGTTGAATTTTTTCCGCCATTTTAACAAAGTTTGACACTTGGTTCGTCAGGAAAAAATATCACCAAAAACGAGCAGTAATTTCAAGCTATAGAGAGTATGCATTTTATGAAATAGAAGTTAAAACGCTTAACAACTGCATACCAAAATTTTTTCTTGAAATTCAAATTACAAGTTGTGTTTAAGATTTGTTGAATTTTTGCCGCCATTTTGACAAAGTTTGACACTTGGTTCGTCAGGAAAAAATATCACCAAAAATGACAGGTAATTTCAAGCCATACAAAATTTGCACTTTATTAAGCACCGGTTAGAAGGCTAAATAACTGCATACCGCAATTTTTTTAAGAAATTAAGATTAAAAATTGTATGTAAGATATGTTGAATTTTTTCTGAAGTTTGAACGAATTTTTACACCTGGTTTGTCAGAAAAAAATATCACCAAAAAATAACGGTAATGTCTAATCACATAGAGTTTACATTTTTGTAAGCAACCGTTAGCAGGGTATATAACTAAATACCGCAATTTGTTAGAAAAATTCAAATTCAAAATTGTATGTAAGATTTGTGGAATTTTCGCCGCCAAAATTTGACCTTTGGTTCGTCAGGAAAAAATATCACCAAAAATGAACAGTAATTTCAAGCCATACAAAATTTAAATTATGTTAAGCAGTGATTAGCAGGTAAAATAACTGCATACCTAAAATTTTTTTCGAAATTCAAATTAAAAGTTGTATGTAAGATTTGTTGAATTTTTTCCGCCATTTTAACAAAGTTTGACACTTGGTTCGTCAGTAAAAAATATCACCAAAAACGAGCAGTAATTTCAAGCTATAGAGAGTATGCATTTTATGAAATAGAAGTTAAAACGCTTAACAACTGCATACCAAAATTTTTTCTTGAAATTCAAATTACAAGTTGTGTTTAAGATTTGTTGAATTTTTGCCGCCATTTTGACAAAGTTTGACACTTGGTTCGTCAGGAAAAAATATCACCAAAAATGACAGGTAATTTCAAGCCATACAAAATTTGCACTTTATTAAGCACCGGTTAGAAGGCTAAATAACTGCATACCGCAATTTTTTTAAGAAATTAAGATTAAAAATTTTATGTAAGATATGTTGAATTTTTTCTGAAATTTGAACGAATTTTTACACCTGGTTTGTCAGAAAAAAATATCACCAAAAAATAACGGTAATGTCTAATCACATAGAGTTTACATTTTTGTAAGCAACCGTTAGCAGGGTATATAACTAAATACCGCAATTTGTTAGAAAAATTCAAATTCATAATTGTATGTAAGATTTGTGGAATTTTCGCCGCCAAAATTTGACCTTTGGTTCGTCAGGAAAAAATATCACCAAAAATGAATAGTAATTTCAAGCTATACAAAATTTAAATTATGTTAAGCAGCGATTAGCAGGTAAAATAACTGCATACCTAAAATTTTTTTCGAAATTCAAATTAAAAGTTGTATGTAAGATTTGTTGAATTTTTTCCGCCATTTTAACAAAGTTTGACACTTGGTTCGTCAGGAAAAAATATCACCAAAAACGAGCAGTAATTTCAAGCCATAGAGAGTATGCATTTTATGAAACAGAAGTTAAAACGCTTAACAACTGCATACCGAAATTTTTTCTTGAAATTCAAATTAAAAGTTGTGTTTAAGATTTGTTGAATTTTTGCCGCCATTTTGACAAAGTTTGACACTTGGTTCGTCAGGAAAAAATATCACCAAAAATGACAGGTAATTTCAAGCCATACAAAATTTGCACTTTATTAAGCACCGGTTAGAAGGCTAAATAACTGCATACCGCAATTTTTTTAAGAAATTAAGATTAAAAATTTTATGTAAGATATGTTGAATTTTTTCTGAAATTTGAACGAATTTTTACACCTGGTTTGTCAGAAAAAAATATCACCAAAAAATAACGGTAATGTCTAATCACATAGAGTTTACATTTTTGTAAGCAACCGTTAGCAGGGTATATAACTAAATACCGCAATTTGTTAGAAAAATTCAAATTCATAATTGTATGTAAGATTTGTGGAATTTTCGCCGCCAAAATTTGACCTTTGGTTCGTCAGGAAAAAATATCACCAAAAATGAATAGTAATTTCAAGCTATACAAAATTTAAATTATGTTAAGCAGCGATTAGCAGGTAAAATAACTGCATACCTAAAATTTTTTTCGAAATTCAAATTAAAAGTTGTATGTAAGATTTGTTGAATTTTTTCCGCCATTTTAACAAAGTTTGACACTTGGTTCGTCAGGAAAAAATATCACCAAAAACGAGCAGTAATTTCAAGCCATAGAGAGTATGCATTTTATGAAACAGAAGTTAAAACGCTTAACAACTGCATACCGAAATTTTTTCTTGAAATTCAAATTAAAAGTTGTGTTTAAGATTTGTTGAATTTTTGCCGCCATTTTGACAAAGTTTGACACTTGGTTCGTCAGGAAAAAATATCACCAAAAATGACAGGTAATTTCAAGCCATACAAAATTTGCACTTTATTAAGCACCGGTTAGAAGGCTAAATAACTGCATACCGCAATTTTTTTAAGAAATTAAGATTAAAAATTTTATGTAAGATATGTTGAATTTTTTCTGAAGTTTGAACGAATTTTTACACCTGGTTTGTCAGAAAAAAATATCACCAAAAAATAACGGTAATGTCTAATCACATAGAGTTTACATTTTTGTAAGCAACCGTTAGCAGGGTATATAACTAAATACCGCAATTTGTTAGAAAAATTCAAATTCAAAATTGTATGTAAGATTTGTGGAATTTTCGCCGCCAAAATTTGACCTTTGGTTCGTCAGGAAAAAATATCACCAAAAATGAACAGTAATTTCAAGCCATACAAAATTTAAATTATGTTAAGCAGTGATTAGCAGGTAAAATAACTGCATACCTAAAATTTTTTTCGAAATTCAAATTAAAAGTTGTATGTAAGATTTGTTGAATTTTTTCCGCCATTTTAACAAAGTTTGACACTTGGTTCGTCAGTAAAAAATATCACCAAAAACGAGCAGTAATTTCAAGCTATAGAGAGTATGCATTTTATGAAATAGAAGTTAAAACGCTTAACAACTGCATACCAAAATTTTTTCTTGAAATTCAAATTACAAGTTGTGTTTAAGATTTGTTGAATTTTTGCCGCCATTTTGACAAAGTTTGACACTTGGTTCGTCAGGAAAAAATATCACCAAAAATGACAGGTAATTTCAAACCATACAAAATTTGCACTTTATTAAGCACCGGTTAGAAGGCTAAATAACTGCATACCGCAATTTTTTTAAGAAATTAAGATTAAAAATTTTATGTAAGATATGTTGAATTTTTTCTGAAATTTGAACGAATTTTTACACCTGGTTTGTCAGAAAAAAATATCACCAAAAAATAACGGTAATGTCTAATCACATAGAGTTTACATTTTTGTAAGCAACCGTTAGCAGGGTATATAACTAAATACCGCAATTTGTTAGAAAAATTCAAATTCATAATTGTATGTAAGATTTGTGGAATTTTCGCCGCCAAAATTTGACCTTTGGTTCGTCAGGAAAAAATATCACCAAAAATGAATAGTAATTTCAAGCTATACAAAATTTAAATTATGTTAAGCAGCGATTAGCAGGTAAAATAACTGCATACCTAAAATTTTTTTCGAAATTCAAATTAAAAGTTGTATGTAAGATTTGTTGAATTTTTTCCGCCATTTTAACAAAGTTTGACACTTGGTTCGTCAGGAAAAAATATCACCAAAAACGAGCAGTAATTTCAAGCCATAGAGAGTATGCATTTTATGAAACAGAAGTTAAAAACGCTTAACAACTGCATACCGAAATTTTTTCTTGAAATTCAAATTAAAAGTTGTGTTTAAGATTTGTTGAATTTTTGCCGCCATTTTGACAAAGTTTGACACTTGGTTCGTCAGGAAAAAATATCACCAAAAATGACAGGTAATTTCAAGCCATACAAAATTTGCACTTTATTAAGCACCGGTTAGAAGGCTAAATAACTGCATACCGCAATTTTTTTAAGAAATTAAGATTAAAAATTTTATGTAAGATATGTTGAATTTTTTCTGAAGTTTGAACGAATTTTTACACCTGGTTTGTCAGAAAAAAATATCACCAAAAAATAACGGTAATGTCTAATCACATAGAGTTTACATTTTTGTAAGCAACCGTTAGCAGGGTATATAACTAAATACCGCAATTTGTTAGAAAAATTCAAATTCAAAATTGTATGTAAGATTTGTGGAATTTTCGCCGCCAAAATTTGACCTTTGGTTCGTCAGGAAAAAATATCACCAAAAATGAACAGTAATTTCAAGCCATACAAAATTTAAATTATGTTAAGCAGCGATTAGCAGGTAAAATAACTGCATACCTAAAATTTTTTTCGAAATTCAAATTAAAAGTTGTATGTAAGATTTGTTGAATTTTTTCCGCCATTTTAACAAAGTTTGACACTTGGTTCGTCAGGAAAAAATATCACCAAAAACGAGCAGTAATTTCAAGCTATAGAGAGTATGCATTTTATGAAATAGAAGTTAAAACGCTTAACAACTGCATACCAAAATTTTTTCTTGAAATTCAAATTACAAGTTGTGTTTAAGATTTGTTGAATTTTTGCCGCCATTTTGACAAAGTTTGACACTTGGTTCGTCAGGAAAAAATATCACCAAAAATGACAGGTAATTTCAAGCCATACAAAATTTGCACTTTATTAAGCACCGGTTAGAAGGCTAAATAACTGCATACCGCAATTTTTTTAAGAAATTAAGATTAAAAATTGTATGTAAGATATGTTGAATTTTTTCTGAAGTTTGAACGAATTTTTACACCTGGTTTGTCAGAAAAAAATATCACCAAAAAATAACGGTAATGTCTAATCACATAGAGTTTACATTTTTGTAAGCAACCGTTAGCAGGGTATATAACTAAATACCGCAATTTGTTAGAAAAATTCAAATTCAAAATTGTATGTAAGATTTGTGGAATTTTCGCCGCCAAAATTTGACCTTTGGTTCGTCAGGAAAAAATATCACCAAAAATGAACAGTAATTTCAAGCCATACAAAATTTAAATTATGTTAAGCAGTGATTAGCAGGTAAAATAACTGCATACCTAAAATTTTTTTCGAAATTCAAATGAAAAGTTGTATGTAAGATTTGTTGAATTTTTTCCGCCATTTTAACAAAGTTTGACACTTGGTTCGTCAGTAAAAAATATCACCAAAAACGAGCAGTAATTTCAAGCTATAGAGAGTATGCATTTTATGAAATAGAAGTTAAAACGCTTAACAACTGCATACCAAAATTTTTTCTTGAAATTCAAATTACAAGTTGTGTTTAAGATTTGTTGAATTTTTGCCGCCATTTTGACAAAGTTTGACACTTGGTTCGTCAGGAAAAAATATCACCAAAAATGACAGGTAATTTCAAGCCATACAAAATTTGCACTTTATTAAGCACCGGTTAGAAGGCTAAATAAGTGCATACCGCAATTTTTTAAGAAATTAAAATTAAAAATTTTATGTAAGATATGTTGAATTTTTTCTGAAGTTTGAACGAATTTTTACACCTGGTTTGTCAGAAAAAAATATCACCAAAAAATAACGGTAATGTCTAATCACATAGAGTTTACATTTTTGTAAGCAACCGTTAGCAGGGTATATAACTAAATACCGCAATTTGTTAGAAAAATTCAAATTCAAAATTGTATGTAAGATTTGTGGAATTTTCGCCGCCAAAATTTGACCTTTGGTTCGTCAGGAAAAAATATCACCAAAAATGAACAGTAATTTCAAGCCATACAAAATTTAAATTATGTTAAGCAGCGATTAGCAGGTAAAATAACTGCATACCTAAAATTTTTTTCGAAATTCAAATTAAAAGTTTTATGTAAGATTTGTTGAATTTTTTCCGCCATTTTAACAAAGTTTGACACTTGGTTCGTCAGGAAAAAATATCACCAAAAACGAGTAGTAATTTCAAGCTATAGAGAGTATGCATTTTATGAAATAGAAGTTAAAACGCTTAACAACTGCATACCAAAATTTTTTCTTGAAATTCAAATTACAAGTTGTGTTTAAGATTTGTTGAATTTTTGCCGCCATTTTGACAAAGTTTGACACTTGGTTCGTCAGGAAAAAATATCACCAAAAATGACAGGTAATTTCAAGCCATACAAAATTTGCACTTTATTAAGCACCGGTTAGAAGGCTAAATAACTGCATACCGCAATTTTTTTAAGAAATTAAGATTAAAAATTTTATGTAAGATATGTTGAATTTTTTCTGAAGTTTGAACGAATTTTTACACCTGGTTTGTCAGAAAAAAATATCACCAAAAAATAACGGTAATGTCTAATCACATAGAGTTTACATTTTTGTAAGCAACCGTTAGCAGGGTATATAACTAAATACCGCAATTTGTTAGAAAAATTCAAATTCAAAATTGTATGTAAGATTTGTGGAATTTTCGCCGCCAAAATTTGACCTTTGGTTCGTCAGGAAAAAATATCACCAAAAATGAACAGTAATTTCAAGCCATACAAAATTTAAATTATGTTAAGCAGCGATTAGCAGGTAAAATAACTGCATACCTACAATTTTTTTCGAAATTCAAATTAAAAGTTGTATGTAAGATTTGTTGAATTTTTTCCGCCATTTTAACAAAGTTTGACACTTGGTTCGTCAGGAAAAAATATCACCAAAAACGAGCAGTAATTTCAAGCCATAGAGAGTATGCATTTTATGAAACAGAAGTTAAAACGCTTAACAACTGCATACCGAAATTTTTTCTTGAAATTCAAATTAAAAGTTGTGTTTAAGATTTGTTGAATTTTTGCCGCCATTTTGACAAAGTTTGACACTTGGTTCGTCAGGAAAAAATATCACCAAAAATGACAGGTAATTTCAAGCCATACAAAATTTGCACTTTATTAAGCACCGGTTAGTAGGCTAAATAACTGCATACCGTAATTTTTTTAAGAAATTAAAATTAAAAATTTTATGTAAGATATGTTGAATTTTTTCTGAAGTTTGAACGAATTTTTACACCTGGTTTGTCAGAAAAAAATATCACCAAAAAATAACGGTAATGTCTAATCACATAGAGCTTACATTTTTGTAAGCAACCGTTAGCAGGGTATATAACTAAATACCGCAATTTGTTAGAAAACAGGGTATATAACTAAATACCGCAATTTGTTAGAAAA
>CATOUQ010000065.1:0-36442 GCA_951828415.1 Anomoia purmunda
AAAGTCGATGGGCAGAGCTCGAATTTTTAAGCACGATGGCGAGTCTTCTTCGATACTCTTATCCCCAGCAGCAATAGCTTCTTCGGCGCGCGCTGTAGAGCATCTCTGAAGATGCACATTATCGGCTTGAGTAAACTTGGTGGCGAAACCAATCCATGGTTGCTAGAATTCCCGAATCTGCTGGGCGCTTACACTGCGTAACAAAAATTAAAAAAAAAAAACCTGCGGTCATGATTTTGTTAATAGTTTTTATTAACATTAGTAGCAGGCTTACGAACTGTGTTTTTACTTTTTTTGGATTGGCTCTAGTTCTTGAGATAAACGAAACTTAAAAAATTAATGAAAAAAAATTATATGACCCAGTTCCAGTTGTATTAATTTAATTATTCCTCAATAAGGTTTGTTATATAAATTATTAAAACAAGTAGTTCGTGGGTTTAAATATTTTATTTCCCTTGCAAGAGAGCAAGGACAGCCGGTTAAGTCGGGTGAATTAATACAACCTCCTTGTCTACAACCTGGTGTTGCTATTACAGCCTTTAGAAACAGAGAGCAACACCTTCTGCCTTACTTCACCAAAGAAGACAATCTTGTATATTGTAATAATATTTCTGGGCTCTTGAGTGCTATGGCCATTCCCGAATATAATCCCGAACATTTGAGGCTTTTTATAGATAGCTCAAAAAGAAGTCTGAAATGTGTGTTGCTACACAATCGAAATAATCGGTCATATGTAGTACCAAATTAAAGAAGAATATAAAACATGTAAAAATTGTTTTAGCAAAGATTTTGTATGCACAACATAAGTGGTCAGTATGCGTGAACTTGAAGATGGTGAATTTTTTATTGAGCCAACAAAGTGGGTATACTAAATACCCCTGCTTTATATGTTTATGGGACAGTCGTGCAAGAAATGGACATTGGATTAGAAAGGACTGGCCGGTGAAAACAAATATGGAGGTAGGAACAGCAAATTTTTGGGAAATCATAAATCACCAGACTATACAAAACTTGTTGCTGATATGCTTCTCAATTTTCGCAAACTAGGAGCTAAAGTGAGCATTAAATTACATTATTTACATAGTCATTTGGACAAATTCCGGGACAACCTAGGCGATTACAGTGAGGAACAAGGTGAACGGTTCCACCAGGACATAAAAATAATGGAAGAAAGATACCAAGGTCGATGGGACGACCACATGATGCCAGATTACTGCTGGAACTTAATACGGGATTGTCCTGAGCAACGACATCATAGGAGGTCCTACAGAAAAAGTTTTTTGTAATTTTTTTTTTTAAATTAATTAATGAAAAGAATATATTTTTTTTATTTTTGTATTATTTTTATACAGGCGCGCAATAAAAATATAATTTAAATCCATATTGTTATTTTAATTAGGTTTTTTTGTGAAATATTTAAAAGTCTTTATCTGAAAAACTAGAGCCAATTCGACAAAACTGATATAATTTTCGTCATCAGCGCCCCAAATTACCCTAAATCGGCTTAAAAATCTCCGACCTCAAAATTTTGTTCCGCAGTGTTATATGACCGTCGGACGGGATTTTCTAGTTGTATATTTAATATGCATGTATGATTTGGAAAAAAAGGTATTTAAAAAAAATTTTAAGCTAATAATTTAAAATTTTAAAAGTTAAATATTTTCCTAATTGATAAACTTAATAAAATTTCGGCAAAAGGAGGAATTTTCTAGTTGTATATTTAATATGCATGTATGATTTGGAAAAAAAGGTATTTTAAAAAATATTTTAAGCTAATAATTTAAAATTTTAAAAATTAAATATTTTCCTAATTGATAAACTTAATAAAATTTCGGCAAAAGGAGGAATTTTCTAGTTGTATATTTAATATGCATGTATGATTTGGAAAAAAAGGTATTTTAAAAAATATTTTAAGCTAATAATTTAAAATTTTAAAAGTTAAATATTTTCCTAATTGATAAATTTAATAAAATTTTGGGAAAAGGAGGAAGATCTTCTTATTAATTTACTTTGTCGAATTTTTAACATAAATCATGGAGATTTCTTCTTACAATTGCATATTTTTCAACAACATTTAATAAAAATCAATAAATAAGTAGTTATCTTCCTGTTTTCAGCCGTTTTCTGTTTCGACAAATTTGAGTAGAAATTTAAGATAAGACTAATGCCGATATCTTGAGGCCTCTAGTATCAGAATTGAGTTACTAATTTGTCAACTGGTCCAAAGCAGATGATAATGAAGTGACATTTGTCCTGTTCCTTGGCCGTTCGCTATATTTTGCTAAAATTTGTAAAAAAAAAAAAAAATTAATTTGCTACATTGCTTACATTTACTAGTGTATCTTGTGCATTTAGTGCATATAAAACCCCATCAGTTGTATATATCGTTTGTTGATAGCTTTTAATTTTAGAGATATTATAAATAACCGGTTCACATAAAATTCAGTTATAAGAATTTTAACAGCTAATTGCAATGCTAATTTTACAACAACAATATTGTTTTTATTTTTAAAGAGAAATAATGTGCATTGTGTGCCATCGATTAATACACATTCATTATGCATTTCTAGCGGGAACATACCATACCAGCCGATTGGCTATACTAATTTTCACCACACTCTTTGGTGAGATTTTCTGAGACTGTTGCTTCCTGAATATCGAAGTCTTATCAAGTCACAAAAAGTGAAAAGTCTTCTGCATTAATGACGGCGGCGGCTGATATTAAATGCGCCAAATGGCCGTTATTACCTGCCAGACATAGAAAATCGCTCAGTGAGTTACACGAAAACAATGAGGGTAGCAACCCTCAGGTGATCTCAGCTGTGCCGAATTTTGACGTCTATGGGCTTTTAACTTGTGTTGCTTATTCACAATGGTCTCAAATTTAATTAGTGAAATGAGACTGAGTTACAGAATACCGGTATAAGAAAATTTTCGTTGACACCAAGTTTTTCTAGACGTCGATCTCTTTAATTGCATGTGCACTTTTTAGCACTGTGCGTGATTCTAGCTGTGAGGCACTGTATATACAGCTTACATAACTAAAGTTACAAAATACATTTTTAAGAACACACATACCACTATTGAGGGTTGTGAAGTAAAGCAAGTGAGTGTGAGAATAATATACATGCATACGTGTTAAACACAATAATTGCATATGCATACATAGATACACACATACATATGTATATAATGTTTACTAAATTCCCTGACAAATTTAATTGAAGTATGGGCATGTGCTTTTACTTACGTCTAACATAATGTCTTCTATGTACATCCACATAAGTGCATATGTAAGTATGGGTGTGTGTTATCTATGCGTGTATATGCACTATCTCAAGTATACACACACACATACACACATGCATTCGTATGTTTGCAAGCGTGCCATTATAGCTGTCACCGCGTGGTGCCCAGCGCCGCAATAATCACCAGCCAGGCACGTCTCTATAGTGAAAATTACACCCCGTGGTGCCAGCGGCGTAGCGGTACATAAGACGAATGTGGTCGAGCGCATAAAACGTGACAAGAATTTCCGAAGTAAAACAACGGTGTACACAAATCCGCCAATGTGCAGCCTGTGATTTTCTAAAGTCAAGCAATTGTTGCCTTGAGTTTGTATTTAGTGTGCGAACTTAAGTTGGAAATTTTGTATATCTTAAATAAGGCTGCATATACAAATGTATATGTGTGTATTTGTTAAGTAAGTAAAGCGAATTGGGGTAACGTTAAGTTAATTAAATTTAAATATGCATGCAAATGTGTGGTTATTAAAAAAAAAAAAAACAACTTAGTTATATAAATTAAAGACACTTTATTATAAGCTGCTTTGTTAAATTAAAATTTGTAATTTATCTTTCCTGTGAATAGAATTTACCGCTAAAAACCAATCAGTGAGAATTTTGTGCATGTATAAAATTCTTATTAAGCATTCGGATATCAAAGACGGTGTGCCGGGGCGTATACGTAATTTTATTTAGAACAGTATCAAACATTTCACTAAAGCGTTCGATGCTGGGCAAATTGTTCCCACGACAGTCGGTTCTACGATACCGGAACGACCCGGATTTATTTCCGGCCAAGGACTGTAACTTCAGCAGCATTCCCCAAAATTGTATGGGGAATGTTTTATGCTGTTACAACAACAACAACAATGCTGGGCGAAAAATGCTAGAAGAAGGACTCGATAACATATGCAAAGTTTTTTTTTACACACAAATAATTAATGAAAGTCCTAGATAGGGTGTTGTTCCTGGATGAACTGGAAAACGTCTATAATTAAGCCAATTGGGAAAGTAAAATATACAATGAAAGCTGATAAGATGAGACCAATTAATACGTTACCTAGTGATGAAAAAATTCTTGGATCTGTTGCTAAAAGAGCAAATGATAAAATACACAACAAACAAGTATTACATTAGTGCTATTATAGACTGATTTTAGGAAAATTCACTCATTAGAAACGGCGAAGAATTTAGAAATATATCATTGGAAGGAAGAACTTAGCTGGAAGAAATACATACATAATTGCTGTCTTTCTAGATCTAAAGCCAGTCTTCCTAGATTTAAAGCCCGAACTAGGACAATGAATTAAGAATTATTAAAAAAAAAATTCATAATATACGGATACATAGTATTGAGCTAAAATGCTTTCAAAACTTTATCAGGAAACGTCTCCAAAGAACAATTATTGGATCGTCGATAACTCACAAACGAATTACGGTAGTTGGTCTGCTTTAAGGCTTACTTCTCGCACCTGTTTTATTTAAAGTATACGTAACTGATATTGCCAACTATATTGCAATAATAATATTTTCGCTGATGATACGCCAATCATGATAAGTGCTGACAATGTTAGAGATATGGCTTCAAAGCTAAGAGAGAACTTAAATGAACTACATAATTGGCTTTGTTCACACAAATTAAAAAAAAAAATCAGAAAGACCAAATACGTAGTTATATCCAGAAGAAGTTTTGATACGCATGAGCTTCGTAATTTTTTTATAAAACAAAAAAGAATAGAAAAGGTACAGAGTTTCTGGTGTTTGAGTATAAATACAAAAGAAAAACTTAAATTCAATGCTCATATTGCCAATACCATGAACAAAATAGCAAGCAATATATCTTTATGCGACGTAGCAATTTACTTTAAAGAAAATATAAAATAATTGTATATGGATCTAAAATAGATCCTCCTGTTTTCTTCTCTAATAAAACCTCTCACTATTGCCCGAAAATTTGCTAAACTAAATAAATTAAAAAATAAAATTAAACAAAATAAATAAAGCTTCACATTTTAATTGGGTTGCCAACTGTTTAGTTAATTAATTGAAGGATGCAATTTGGGTGTCAAATATAAAATAATGATATATAGATATATAATAGAACCTGTCCTTTTCTCCTCTAATAAAATCTCTCACTATTGCCCGACCATTTGCTTTATAATGAACGATAGCCAAATTTCTAAATTGTAGAAACAACAAAAGCAAGCAATGAGATTCAAAAGCGGTGTGACACCCCCCTCACGTTGTTAGTCCTCAATTGACTTAGTGGGGAGCAGCAGAATTTTGATGAGATATAATAATAATCTGTTTTCTGTTTACTATTGCTCCGTGTTTTAACTTGAAATGCTATTTTTAAATGCCTATGTGAAATATCTTATTAGGCTTAAAAAACTGTTTATTTTATACATGCATACATATTTGGGTAAACTCTATTTTTTTGTAATGAGCTTGACTCAGAAGAGCTGCAAGAAATAAATAAATAAAAATATATATATATTATTAAAAATAATAACTTGGCTCTTGCATCGTAGCACGATGTTTGGCCGATTTTTGTGAGAAGTTTTTTCATGGCAGAAATACTCACAGATGTTTACCAATGCCTACGAAGGAAAAATCTTTTATATTATTAGAAAAATCTTTTATATATTTTTTGATCTTAAGTACGACATGCAGGATTTGAACCCGGGACACACGGAGTGCGCACACGCAACACATTTGGATAGGGCAACTGCCGCAAAATATATAAAGAAATAAATATCAAGGTTCTAGCTAAGGTAAATATGGCAATTTTTGACTAAAAATACACATGCAGGTTCATACTCAAAGAGCTGTTCTCTCTTCGCTCCCGAGAAACCTCAGTACTAAATATTTATTAGAATTAACATTATGACCAGCTTACGAGTATATTGAATTTTTAAAGTGGATCTCCGTGTAACACTTAGACGATGGTTACATTAAAAATTCGAGTCATTGGAGTTTCTTTATTTCCTTTCGGACGGAAAGGCTGAATAGATTTAGAAAATAAATTAAACATCTAAATGGTTTATTGCCTAAACTAACGATTTTTTTTTTAAAGACAGCTGTCACCTTTTTGGAAACTTCAGTCAAATTAAATTAGCAAGTTAAATTAAATTTATGTATATGGATGTGAAATAAAAGAGGTTTCAAAAGCTTCATTTGGAATATATCTATTTTTGATGGATTTGTCAACAGTTGAGATAATCTGAAGGATGCAATGTGAGTGGTAAACGAAAGAGGTTTAATAAGTAGGTTTAATTTTACAAATATGTGTGAAGGGTGTTGTTGTATGTATAAAAATTTACCTAAATCTAATTAAATTATTATCATTATTAAATTGAAATATTACAATATGGGCGACAATCGAAAAAAGTTTGAGAATGTTTACTTTTTGAAATATTTTGGAAATGGTTGCTACTTGTTAAAATCTTTTTTTTTTTTATTAATTTTTGTTAGCGATGTAAATATTAAATTTCAAAAACTGCAAATACGTAATTTAGAAAATTGAAAAAGTATTCGGTAAAATGCTAAAAAGCAACAACAGCTGACAAGCCGACTGGAGTCCATTGGCTACGTACTTGCGCAGCAAGTCGTAGGTTATGGCTTCCAATGCCTGTGGAGTCATGAAAGAAATCTGATATCGAGATGCGGTGATCTCCGAAATAGCTATAATTTCTACCAATCCTCACTGTTGTTGTCTTTTTCAAAAATACTTTCCTTATACTGGCCTTGAGCTCAAAAATTAATATTGTCAAATTAAGAAACTTTCTAAAAGATATCTAAAAAAGATGTACACGTTATATGAAGGGAAAAAGTTTACCCTCACAATCTTTCGAGAGCTTTTGATTTATGGTAAAAAAATAAAAACTATGCATAGTATTTCCAAAATTGTGTAAGCTACAGATCAAGTGTTAAATGACCAAATATAGTCCTGAGAAGCGACCTAAAGATTTTACAATTCGGATATATAATAAGTAAGTTTTAGCTATTTAGCTGTTTTTGGCGGGTGCTTGAACAAAAAAATTGTATAGCCAAAACTTTTTCCCGTATGACGGGAAATAAAACTGTACATTTTTTTTCGCGAATCGTCTTACGGAACATATTAATTTTTCTCGTTTTGAACACTATTACTCATTCCGAAACTCTAAAGCCTGGTCTAATAATTGTTTTTAATTTTTTAATCAGCTTCGAAAAGTTCTTTAAATAGCTCTCACGACAGTGTCTATGAGTATTCTTTAGAGAATGCCGGAACTTCGGCTTGGCTTCTGGCATGTTCATCCATTCGACTTCGGTTCGGCTTCAGGCAAAACAAAGGTGGTGGAAAAAATTGCTTTAAAATATTTTTTTATTCCTCGATAAGTGTGTATAGTGAGTAAATTTCTAAATTTCCAGCATTAAAACTATGGAGTTTATGTACTTTTTTAATAAGAATAAAGAAATTTAGAATTCAAAAATGCATTATTTTAGACTTTCAAAAATTCGGTTCGGTTCGACCCTAATAATCGGTGTTTGGTCATTATCCAGCACTCTGAAAGAGGTATTTAATTGATTACATACTTTTTGGACTTTCTTTTCGAAATAAGATTGAAAATCAACATGACACAAATAACATCCTAAAATTTGGCATGGTTCTGGCTATACTTGTTAAAGTAGAGTAAGTGTGGGTAATATGGTATACCAGTTTGTATTTTGATTATAACTATAAAAGGATACGTGAGAAATCTTCAAAACTTAATTGCTTCTAGTATTTTAATATTTACAAGTATAGCCCTTGACGGAAGATGCGTTATATTATATGGTAGGGAATGTGTGCTGAGAAATCTGAAAGAAGTCAGAAACTGGCATCAGGACAAACACGCGGGTAATATGGTATACTATACCATACCATACACACGCCCAATACACGATCAATAAGGTTGAAATTAATGTTTTGAAAAAAGTGACAATTCAATATTTTCGACGCTTTATTACGTATCTATCATAAACAACAAATCAAATAAAATTAAATTGAAGAAAAAAAAATATGGGTTGCTGAAAAATTATATTTTGTATAGATACTCATTTTCAAGTAAACTAAAAAAGGCAGCAACGTTTTGACGTGTGAATCTTTTTGCCCTGTCAAAAGAAGTGCCAGTTGGTGTACGTAAGCTTAAAGTTTTACTATGGCGTTTGCAAAACCCATTCAACACATTGAACTTGTTAGGAATATTGTTTTTAAGTGCCACTTGAAATGCAAGGGATCGCAAGTCCAATCTACTTAGTCCCAAAAAGCGAGATTCCATCTCCAAAGAATATTTGACAAGCTCGCTTTCAATTTCTGCGCTGAACACAGGTTTCCTGCCTAATTTTCTGGAAATCAGCTCCTCTGCCGGCTCCTCGCTTCTAGCCATTCGCTGAAGTGTGGTGTGTGGAACTTCCAATGTTTTGGAGGCCAATAGTATTCCCATTTCTCCTCTTTTCACTTCAGCTATGGTCTTTCGCATATTCTCTATATCCCACTGCCGAAGCTCAACATTTTTCGGCATATTTGCAATATACTTCAACTGTAAAATGAAAGGGTTAGTATAATGCACATAATGTGGGTAATATGGTACACTATAACATATTAGCCTGACGCTGGTATACCATATTACCCGTTTTCCTTATTATCACATTTTTCCCTAATATTTTTATTTAAGGTATAAATTTCTTTTAAACTAACATTTGTAAATAAAGTTTGGTAGATTATTTATAGATATGAATCAAAATTACCTTCACTAATTTTACACGGCGACGTGCAAAAAAGTTTTTATTTCACTATGCAAAAATGTCCGACATGCAAAATTACGCGTGTTTAGCAACTGAGACCAAACCCTGCCGTTGTGAATGCCGTTATTTTTTTCATTTCTTTTTTTTCAACCTTCACAGCTGATGGCATAATTAATGTTGCCACGGAGTAAGTAGTTTTGCAAAACAACAGGTGTACCATATTACCCGCCTGTACCATATTACCCACACTTACTCTAAATATTTAATCATTAAAAACAAAAAAAATTTGAAAGAAGTTATCCTGTTAATATGTACTTAAAACCAATACCCTTGCTCCCGTCTTGAAATTTAAAAATTCGAAGAAATAAGATTCTATTGATAATCCAAAATTTTATGCTGTGTATTTATGAGTCCCACCCGCTTGACATCTAAATGACTACGAAACTAGGAAGGACAAAAATAAAGTGCTGGCATGCTGGCGTGAAGTCTGCATCAAATAACGGTAAATCAGTTTTTGTTTGGTTTTCATTTTGGTAGAAATTTGGCATTACTTCTTTCACTGTTTTTGCCAAGAATTATGTCATTTTTACGTTATAATGACATAAATCCTCGATGAAAAAAATAATTCATTGCTTAGATTCCCACTGAATATCTTAGAAAAATTCATAATTTATAAGAATGCAAAAGGGTCGGCATCCTTATATACATATATATATACATATGCACTATCTAGAAATAACTTTGTTTGTATAAAAATTAGTTTATTTATTTCTGTATCACTTTCAGTAATCCTTTTTTTGCGGCAACTGGTGGGATTCAATTTTTTTGCTCTATTGCATTTAACCGCATGTGGACTACGATTTAACCGCGGAGATATATTTCGTCAAACCATATCATGATTTTTACGTACTAGTTAAATATTAATTTTAAAAAATGCAAGAAAAACATTTTAAATAAAATTTATTTATTCACAAATATCCGACTGAGTACAAGTTTAATGTATGTAGATTGGAACAACTTTTCGTCTTACCTTGTAAATCATTACAATATGCATAACTATAGTATATGTATTTTATAGTTTTACAACCAAACATGATCTCGCTTAAATTTACTGGATTTTTTTTAATATTTTTATTGCTTGAAAATGTTAGATAATAACATAAAAACCCAAATCAAAATTGACCTTCTCAAGGCAATATGCAAATAAAATGATAATTTTAGAGTACTTTTTAAAAAAAAACCTTTAATTTATGTTCTCAGTAAATGTATTTTTTGCATTACTTACCGGAATATTTGTCATTCCCCCTTTGTTTTGAAAAAAAAAAACCAGAGGCTGTTTGAGTTTGCGCTTTTTATGAAGCTGGTGTTTGTTTTCAGCATCTCTTTATCGCTTAGTGAAAATGTTTTCAATACTTGCTTTCAGTAAGGTCCCCACGGGAGATATGCGAAGAAGATCTGTGAAGTTGCTGCATATGTTATGGACATTTTTCGGTTTTTTTTTAACAAGTTCTGAGTATATGTTGCAGTGACTGCAGATTTAACTCTTCCCTACTACATACTGTCACTAATAGTTTTTTAAATGATAAATAGTTCAAAAGTTCATGCAGATCCTTAATACCTATCCACTTTCGGGTTGGCACTCTGGTCTTGGGAACGTAGGTCATAGTTCATTTGGAGTGATTTGACTTTCTAATTATCTCTTTGTAGAGGTTTTTACTATGCGGACTAGTTTTGGAATGATCACTTCAGATTCAGCAGAATGCTAAATGAAAGTCAATGACAAAGTCAGAGATGAAACGTTAGCATAAACCTGCATGTATCGATATGAAAAATCGATACCTCCTCCTATCGACTGGCCATAATGTTATGCTGTATACAATATTTTGTCACAAAAATTTCTTTACAATTTTTAAACACTAAGTGCTAATATTTCATCAAATTTATGTATTTAAGTATAAAACTATGTTCTTGCAAACATCCTATGTTTAAAAATATTTAAGCTACAATTAGCATGTATCAAATTTCTCTGAAAAGCAGATCTTCCGAATCTTAGTCCGATTTTTTGTGTCTCTTGAATCCTGTGCCTTTTTTAACTTTTATTTTAATACTTAATCACTTTGAATATTGATTTTTAATAATATTTTTCAGCGTAAGACATTGTAAGCCATACAAATTCTATCAGTTCGACGGACATGACCTATTTTGCGATTTAAAATCATATTTTCCGAGAACAAAATTAAAATAAAATAAAATGAAGAATAGAAACCACAGTCAGCAGATTTTGAAATTTGAATGAGTAAAATAATCTAATGTGCGACAATTTTTTAATCAAATACGACTATCTCGTCTTGATGAAAGAAACTCTGTATATGACTCTCCCAGGAAAATTGCTTATTTATCTATTTTTTGGTTCAATTGACTCACACATATATAAAACATACAGATTCATACTCATTTTACGGACAACATAAACCCAAAAGAAGTAATGGATATGGAAAGTGATATACATATTTGACTATTTAATCATCCAAATACGAACTCATAATATCAAAAATATGACACTAACTCATCGTATTTCATACAAATTATTTTTAAAAAGTTTGAAAACTTTAAATATATATGAAAAAATATTTTTTTTTTGCCTTGGTATTAGGTTTTAATAACGGGTGTTTTTTTTTAGACTGATATAACTTTCGATAGGGATAGCTGTCACTTGACAGCTGGTAAATGACATTTCGTTTTGAAATTTATGTTCGGTAAGCATTGACAAATCATCATGGAAAGAAAAGAATGGCGCCCCAACAACGTTAACAAATTGTGGAAACTTACTTTAAAAATTAGTGTTCTGTTCGCCAAACTTATAGAGCACTTCGTGAATTTTATGGTCCACAAAATCGAGCATCAGAGCAGCTTATTCGTCGAACTGTTAATAAATTTCGAACAACATTTACTCTACTCGATGAAAAACCAATAACAAGACAAAGAACTGTACGTACGGAAGAAAATATTGGTACTGTAAGTGAGTGATAGTGTTGGAGAAGATCCGAATTTGTCTATTCGCCGCCGTGCTCAACAAGTTGGACTTTGTCCATCCACAATATGGAAATTCAAAATTGAACTGATCGCATCCGAGTCACCAAAGCTAGTCGTGTCGGAGATATGCCAAAAATCGTTTTTAAATATTGAATGTCATGACAATATCTTTCAAATAAAAAAAAATTTGGCATCATACTTCATTTTTTATGTGTTTTTTGTTTGAATTTAAAGTTCTATCAGTCTGAAATACACACTAGTATGTTTTGAAAAGTATCGGGCATGTGCTTGTATTTACTCGTATCATTTCGGGCCTAGCCCCAATACAGCTATAGCTCGTTGATTCGACAAGTAAAGAAGTAGCCGCAAATTTCAGAATAACAATTTCGTGGTGTACGTCGGTTCTTTGATAGTTCTTAACGGCAACCTGCGTAATTTGTAAAACAAGAGAAGTTATTTATTTATTTGTATTTGTTATTTATTTGAGAAATTAGTTCTGTAATTAAATAACCGTACTACCAGCTTTACTTTATATAGAGAAAATTAATTTTTACTACCGTTTTTGTATTATTTATCTACGTTATCAATTATGTACCTGTAGATTGGCATCAGTTGGAAGTTAGATTTTAATTTGCGTTATTGGCATAAGTGTGTTGTGGTTTTAAGAAATATTTAATGCCAGTAAGATTGTACATAGTTGAATGTGAGCATCATTTTGACAGTGCGGTCGGCTGTTTCGCTGCGTTTAAAATAACGTGGCCTGGAATGCAAATTAGAGTAATTTTCGGAATTTGTTTAATCAAAATATTTCTAACACCGGTGACATAGGCGTCATTATCGTGCATATTTTATATCAATCTCAGCAGTTAATTGTTTGCGTATTTTGCTGTTTCGTGGATGGCAGCTATTTCAGCGAAGAGTATTTAGAAAATGTTGCCAGTTTCATTTTCATAATAAGTGACGCTGTAGTTAGACCAACATAAATAAAAGCGCATTCCACGATTCAACGAAGTATAAACGTTTGGGGTTAATAATTATAGTGTCAACGTTGTCATAATTGATACATACATGCAGGTAGTTATATACTTACATATTGGTTCATAAAATTACGCGAATGAAAGCCATGGCATGTGGCTCATAAATCCAACGCTATTTAGAGCGCGGCGCATACATGTCAATTTATTTAAAGGAAAACTCAGCATGTCGCTGCCATAGCTATTGTGCCTACCCAAAACTCGTAATATGCTTTAAAACATATTTCCTTAAAAAAAATCCATTAATATTGGAAACCGCTTCGTTCCAATAGCTTCAATCGCCAATTCTACCGCAAATTGCTGCCATTAACAGATTTTCACTAACAAATACTACCTACACAAACATGTGGATATAGCATATTTCAATTATTTTGTTATTACGTACATGCGTATGCGCACATTCTAGCAAAGATGTGCAAATAAGCATAGCACATTAGATCGTATCGGTCCGCATATGAAAGAAACAAATTTGCAATTATCACACTACTTCGAAAGCTTACTTTGTGAGGATTTTAGGGTCATTACTTAAAAACAGCCAAAATCATAACTTTTTTATAACTTTCATAACTAAAAAGGTGTGATATATCGTTGGAAAAAAATTTTGAAGTAATATATGGCTTTCTAGAATTATTTTACTATGAAGTGCCACATTCGAATTATAGAAAAAAATCATACACACTGAAGTAGCAACATATGCATGTATAGTACATGCATCTAAGTATACATATATAGTATATATATATATGTACATATGTATGTACCAAGTATATCCATCAGTAGATACATACATGTTTAGCTTAGGATCATTTCGGCACTAGTTCAGGACCATTTGAAGACAAGTTCTTGATCGTTTAGGCACTGTTTTCGGACTAGATATTTCGGTACCGTTTCAGGATCTTTCAGTAGTTCGGTACTGGGTGAGCACAACGACTACAACTACTACTACTTTTCTACTACTATTTTTAATTACCACTACTACTACTATTAGTTACAACTCCTTACTACTAGCACTACTATTACTTCTACAACTTATACTACTACTGTAGCCTATCACTGCTAAATTTACTACTAGTACTAATTTCTACTTCTACTGCTGCTACTATTAATTACTACTACTATTTGTACTAATGGCACTACTAAATCCAACTATTTTTACTAAACTACTACTTATTACTACCACTATTTTTTACTACTTTCTACTACTATTTTTTCAATTTTCTGCTGCTATTTTTGCCAATTTCTACTACTCTTTTTACTGATGATGCTACTATTTTCTACTACTATTTTCACTAACTTCCACTAGTATTCTTAATAACGCTACTACTTATTACCACTACTACTTCTACTAATTTCTACTACTTTTTTGTTAATGCTACTACTAATCACTGCTATTTTTAATAATTTCTACTACTATATTTACTAATTTTTATAGTAATGTTTACTAGTGCTACTACTATTTTTACTCGCTTCTACTAAAAATTAAAGGGGTTTCTCTCTCTCTCTCCCATATTTAATTCTATATCTCTTCGTAAAATCTGCACAGATGTCTTAATTCTGGCTCACCCACTAGGTGCACGTTTGTTTTTTTTTTTAAATTTGGTTAAGTCTAATCTTTCCAACGGAAAGGATAACCAGAGTTCATAAATATACTAACAGACGAATGTTTTGTAGTAATTCGCAAAATAAAATTTTATAATTTTGAGAACTAGAATTTGAATGCTTTTAATACGTCTTATCAAAAACATTAGTGAATTTCCATGAATCAAATATATCAACAACAAAAAAATATCACCCTTTCCAGCGTATTTTAAAGTTACTTCAAATGTATGTTCTTCTATTGATTGCGGGAATAAGCAGCACAAAATCTGGTATGACTTTTCTAAATATTCTACATATATTATTTGGAAGACTACCAGTTCACTGAAAAAGACCCTGCTCGTGGTGAAGTTGTAAATTGCCTTTCTTCTTTATAATCCTATTCCAATTAGATGATACTTTTATTACCATTAATTTGTTTATGGAATAATCCCAATATCACACTCATCGTCGGTACTATCGCCAGGAATGCTAGTACAAAGAATTTTGCATATTTCGGTATAAGTCGTGTTCCTGCGGCAAAAATGGCCTGCCATTTTTGATTTACTTATTAATATAAAACCAGCAAGGAATCTCTTCACACAACAGATGAAGTGACGTGGCAAATAAAATCGAAATAATAAAGAATATGAAGCATTCTAAAAGAGAGGCTACCACTGTACCTCTAAAGATGCAACCACTAAATTCGATCTTGTGATACAGAGGAGACGCAAAGTCGATTAAATAAGCATGATATCGTTGAAATTAAAATTTCACACGAAGTAGGTATATATTTTTTAAGTTCTAAAATTTCATAGGAATGCGATTATTTTAGTTTCGTTTTATTTCATTTGTCCATTATTTTATATATTTTCACATTTTTCTTTCAACTATAAAAAGGCAGTGAAATATTAATACTTAAATTAAACGGCAAAGCTTTTGATTTGTTATGGTATATGTTTTGCAACTTGTGGACAGTTAGTCGTAAAATTGGGGCATATTAAATTGTTGTATCTTTAAAGATACCGTGAGAGTTTAATGATTAATGTCTACCCTCTCCAATAAAGCCTTACTCTTTATAAACCTAAAGGTTTTAGTAAGTCAATGACAAGAACTTTCATGACCCGAAACTACTCGCGAAATACTCGTAAGTATTCAAACTAGAAAATATAATTACCAACATTTTTCCATGACCCTTTCTAATGTAAACACATACATACATACACACGTAAGTATACACAACAGACAAAAGTTAAACAGAGTGTGCATTGCCAATACAACGGTAAATTAATTTGGCATAAATAGGTTGCTTTGGCCGACGTTTCCACGAATAATGTGGGATTTGTGGGCGCATGTTAATTTACGCACGTACAAATCAGAAACTTGACGCTTGAATTTTGCGCACTACTTTTTATCTGATTAGCTTGTATTTTTATGCAGTTTACTTTGCAGTTTACTTTGATGGGAAAATGCATGAAATAGCCACTTACATGGGTTATTAAAATTACGTAATTATTCCAGTAAAGTCGATTCGTTGAAATAAGTTTGCCGCCAGCTTGAAAAACCTTTGATGTCATGAAACCGTGCGGCCCAAACAAAAAATTAAATATGAACAGTAAAAGTCACTAAATTGTGTGTTTTTTTTGTTGGTAATTTTCTTATAGTCAGGCTATATAAAATATTGGTGATATTTTAGCGCGTGAGATCCTGGCCACCAGCACAACCTTTCATTAGCCAGCAGCTGCCCTATGCGTTGCAAATGACGCATTTTATTTCATGTTCATAAATAACGCACGCCTGAATTAATAATTATATTTTTATTTTGTCGAAATTATTGAGTTGATTGAAGTGAAGTATTTTTGTGTTTTTAGCTTGAAAATTTTTATTTAACAACTTTTAAAGGGTATGTTTTTATGGCTCAAGAATAAATTTACGTTGATAGTTTTTTGCGAGCGACGAAATTGTTTGTGATTTTTTAATTACTTGTAAGTATTTTTGAACAAAATACAGGAAGCAAATTTAAAAAGTAAGACATCCGATAAGCCAGACATTCCTTTAGGATAGTAATAAAAGCTTATCTAAACGAAAGTACTACAACTTCTCTCATTTCAGTTTTGAAGTGTATGGAACCAGAGTTTCTGCAAGCAGGGCCGAAAAATAAGACGGGAGTTGAGTTTCGATTTCAGTGCGTAGTTACACTTTATCTACCAAAAATGTTCAGGTATTCCATATGTGTCGAAATCGACTTAACGTAAGTTGTTTTAACGAGCATATGGAGTTTAAATAAAATTGACCATGACGTCCCTCTCTTGTAGTGGCACGGAAAATGATTGACTTTCAGTCGAGCCAGACTTAATTACTTTACCGTCAATGCGTATCCTTCTCCAAGCTAGAGATTGCGTGCGACTGTTGGAGTTGACCCTGAATATCATATTTTGCCCTGGTTTTTTTTAAACTTTTTAAACTTCGTACTATACCGCTTTTGACTTGTTTCAAAATTTGTTTCAAAAATCAAAACTTTTGAACCAATTACCCTATTTTTTTTTAATCTAAACTTTATCAAAATGCTAAATAACTAGTTCTTCTACATAATTAGAAACAGAGGGTGGCGCAATGACAGGGTAGTTAAAATGTATTGCCAAATTCGAGATTTCAGTAAAGACTGAAGAAAAATAAGTGGAATTAGATGAAATAGTTTATAATATTAATGAAACCATTGTGATAACAATTTTAATCACAGCTTTACCAATTTCTATCAAACTCGGTAGGAGCAGTGTACTAGTTAAAGATTCAAAACGCATCTGAAAAAAAGTGATCTACGTTTTAAATTATAAATACAAATATCATAATAACAGGGCTTTTTTCAACTATACCGTGAAAAAAAACTTTTTTAATTATTTCCTTGTTCAAGAAAAAAAATAGTAAAAAGTGCAAAACCATTTTATTTTGATGATATAATCAAAACTCATTGACAAAATAGTTTTTCTTAACATAGTCATCTACACTAGAATATGTAAAATAAATATAATAAAGAAAGTTTTTCTAAGCTACAAGTGCAAGCAAAACCTTTTTTTTTATTTTAGTAATATGTTTAAAAATTGTGTATATCTTTTATAGGCCTTTAGATTCATGAGCTTATTAAGCCAATTCACCTGTTGGTAATCACAAATATGCTATAAAATTTTTTCCATGTGCCAAAATTGTAAGGAAGGTGTAGGTTTCTTTTCAGGATATTTATGAAGCAGCAGTTCAACAGTTTTAGATGCATATTTATGCACGGAATTAGTGCTCAGTATCCATTTCATAGCAGTCCGAAATATTCAAAGTAACTCTCAATCTTCTCACAACATCTAACTAATCATCAAACGCTTCCCTACTTGTTACAAATTTTACATATAATGTGAACGAAACATAAAAGAGTACTACCGTACATGTACATTATGCAATTCATATTCAAAAATTAGGGTTTATTAACAAATTTCCACCAACAAAGACGGCCTTCCAACCATACTACATTTGCGTTCTTCTTTTTGTACCTAGTCAAGGTTGTTTCATTTTAATTAATAAAGACAATAAAATGCTAGCCAAGAGTAGATCAAATCTTATTGTAAATGCCGGTAAGAAAATTTTTAACAAATGCCCCAGAGGACAAACACTTTTTTATCTTCCGCCAAAAAGGGTCAAAAAATAGTAATTTCGAAAAACAGATCTAATAACTTTTAGGAATATAAGGAGCTTTTTATATTTCATTAAAATAAATAAAAATAACAACCCGTCAACCCTTTTGATTTCTCCTCGCACATTCTCGAGTATTTCGATAATCGAGAAATCGGGAAACCGAGTTCCCAAAGCACCCTCGGGAATCGCCGTTCTCGTGAGAAACGTCGAGTATTTATCGAGTACTGCGTATGTATTTAGGTTGCGAAATGCCAAATATAATGTGATCGTTAGAATGTATGTATTGACTGAACGATAGTTTGAAACATATGTAGCAATACAATAGCATGCCCAAGTTCAAAACTATAAGCATATACAGATACAATTAAATAGAGCATTGAAAAGCTCGCGGGAAGGTGATCCTGGCGAGAAATCATCTAAAAATCGAAAGCTCTTATTTGTAGAGAACACAATTTAAATATAACATATTTCTTCTCTATATGGAAAATTTGTCAATTTTGACCGTATATTGGATTCAGCAGAGGTGCCATAGCGTATCTTTCAGTAGTCTTTCTCTACTCACCTAGTATATTGTAATTGCAACAACGTATCCCATAAATGAAACACACTCGTTCGCTTCAGGAGCAAAATGATTTTTTTTAAAAACACCACTTAAACATATTCCCGGATGAAAGAGTTTAAACTGCCGGTCAATGCCACATGGCTGAGATATATAAACAATCCTCGTGTTTTCATCTTAAAAAGAATGGTACGTCTAAGTCCACAATGTTGCATGGTGAGCAGATCTGAGATATGAATAAGTTTCAGTCCGTAGAGAAACTATATATTTATGTTCCATATTTCACCATACCCTGCATACCCACATATTCTATATCGCGCCTTGCTTTAGACTGGCGCCAAACAGACTACCTCGCTCCGTTGCCGAGGAGAAAGTGTGCCAAGACTTTTAGTGGGTCAAAAAGTGGAATATAGTTTATGAAAGTTTTAATATGGGCCTCTGGCGGTTTCCCTAAAACTGAGCATTCCGGCAATTCCAGAAAAATCGTTTCGAAAAGAGTTTTCCCAATACACGGAAGTGCTCTCAATCTAGGTTGCATGACTTTTGTGCTGACCTGATTCTTTCGGACTCTTCCTACTTCAACGATGGATATTCTGCTTACGGATAAGTCTGATTTCCTTGAAAGGGGTGGCTTGTTAAATCTTACTGCGAGATTTTTTAAAACTATCGTTTTCTCTAAACTGCTCCGCTTACAATTTGAGTGCTTTTGCAGACACTTATCATCTCGTAAGTGTATATCATTTCATTCATTAGGGGCTAGGCTAGGGGCAGGGCTAGAGTTCCAAATACGGATAGCGTTAACGAAGAACAGCCTTGCTGAGACCAATGAGGTAAACTGAGGGACTATAAGGTCTAATAGTCAAATTTTTTTAACTACATATTTGCCATACTGAGTATAGTAAGTGATGCTGCAGATTTTGCTTTAAATAAACATTTTATATGCTTCATTAGATCCAAGAAACTAAAGGTACTCTTTAAGTTAATGAAAATAAACAGGTTTTGTTTTTTACTCAGTGTTTCATTCGTTTCATACGTGCACGTGAATTTGTAAAAAATTTAAAATCGCACATATGTTCATATATGTATATATAAATTCCTCATTCTCGCATTGCCTGCCAGCTCACAGTCGCCGCCTTCGACTTCGCTCTTGTCACTCCTGCGGTGCAGGCAACACATCACACATCATACAGTCGCCTTGAAGTCGCTTAAAACTCTGACACTGTTGACATGCTATGTGCAATCAACATTCAAATTCAACAATAAAAATAAAAAATATAAATGTAACAAATATAGATATCTACCCGTACTACTCGATTTGTGCATATGTGTGCATGTGTGTGTGTGTGTGTGTGTATGATGGCTAGTAGCTACAATAAGAGTTGTCGTGCATGAAAATCACCTGCAGCGCTTATCGTTCTGTTTACTTTCGAAGATGACAGAAACCGCAGTGAAAATTGTGAAAGAATTCAATTTAAATTCTGCTGAAGGTGTACTTTTCGCATGGGAATTTATCTTTCCATTTTCGAATTCTTTGTGTTCATACGAGTACAATGATTGGAATGATCAAAAGGCCTCAAAAATTCAATATTTAAATGTAATTCAATTTGACATATGTACTACGAAACGAATAAGTGAGTGGGTGCCGCTTTATTTACGTGATTGCTTGAGTTCACAATATACTTTCAGAGCGGTTTCTTTGGTTATGTGAACAGAAGGTTGACCCTTTACTTGAAGTGAAAATGATTTCATGGAGATCTGAAATTTATGGTATATTTTGGTTTGCAGTAAGGATAAGTGAATTTTTTTTTTCAAGTGCCCGATCACTACGCTATTGTGTTAGTAAATACTTCCATCGTAGCTGTGAGAAAAGCAACCAAAAATACACTCGAAGTGCGGGGGATTTACGGGCGCTTAAGTGAATTTATAATATTTTGCAAATTCACAACTTTTAATAATAAGTGAAATTAATACAAGTTTACGTGCTTAGAGGTTAATTAATTAGCTCAAGGATAAGAAACCGTTCGTAGTAACAAAAGATGCATCGAGTCTGAAAATAGTGTTGCCTTGGTATTTTTCGTTGCACATATTAAAAAAAAGAACAAAACTAAAATTGAAGATTGAATCCAGCTGCAGAATTTATTTGCTAAATTTAAAATTGCAAAAAAGTTATTGAAATATTATACAGTTCTGCATGTTCACTTGCGTAATGATCGATAATCTTTAAAATGAATTAGGAGGAAAAATTATGACAGTTTAATAAAATATTTATCTCTTAAGAGTATACTCATTTCTATTAGAATTGATGCATTTATTTACTGAGAGCTTCCAGAAATGCATACCATTCCATATGTGGTTAGTTAGTTTGAATTTTCTACCAATCATCATAATTAGAATAATTTCCAAAACTTCCCGGTGTTCTTAGAATATCTACTAGTTAAACTTTTTCCAGTGCGCCCCCAACATAATGCAAGCTATGATTTTCTTTATTTAGCTATGTACATTTAGAGAGTTTGTAGTCTGCTGCTTTAATAAAACTAAATGCCTTTTATAACGTTTTCGGTTCCAAGGACCTGGAAAAGATATTGGTTGAGAATTTTTCGTAAGCTTTTTTTGTGATACTACTATTTTTAAAATCTTTCAACGAGGTTCATAACTATACACACAGTATCAATTGTAAACTAATATCTTTTTGACGACGCAAAAGTATCATATAGCGCACTGTTTGGTCGAACTTCCCCTAGCTATTCAAAATAATAAATCTCGTATCAGGTTCATTATGTTCGGATCGTACGAGGAATGCCTTTTTTTTTACATGTGATTAGCTGTAATTAGATTATTTTATCGTTAAGTTTGGTATTTTTTGGCATAAACTTGCATATAACGTTTTCACTTACGCGTTTTATTTGTGTTTATTTATAGTGAGTTTAAAAATTTATATTACCTAAAAATGGAATTAACCCGTGAACATTTTCGTGCCATGATTTACTACGATTTTCGACGTGGGTTATCGAGACAGGAGTGCATCAATCAATTTACTTATACTTTTGGTGTTGAATCACCACACTAAGCCACTGTGAAATGATGGTACAACGAGTTCCTACGTGGCCGCCAATCTTTGCAGGACGAATTACGTGAATGTCGTCCCAAAACGGTGGTTGTGCCAGAAACAGTCGATGCTGTGCGAGATAGAGGCATCCTTGGTCATTAGTGGGACCAGCTTACATTCAATATTGCATGCACATTTGGTCGTAAAGAAGATTTATTCTCGTTGGATACCGCATAATTTGACAATTGCCCAAAAAGGGCTCGTGTCGATTGGTGTAAAGAAATGTGGAAGAAATTTAGCCGCGGTGGATCAAGGCACGTCTATGACATCGTAACAGGTGACGAATCTTAGATCTATGCATACGAGCCGGAAACAAATCAGCAATCGACTGTATGGGTGTGCCAAGGCGAGCCTAATCCAACAAAAGTTGTTCGCGCAAGAAACACCTCAAAGCAAATGGTCGCCTGCTTTTTCGGAAAATCTGGTCATGTCGCAACTGTTCCACTAGAGAAACTTAAAACGGTCAATTCTGAGTGGTATACAACCATTTGTTTGCCAAAAGTTTTTGGAGAATTAAGGAAAACCAACCGCCGAAGACAAATCATTCTTCACCAAGACAATGCGAGCTCTCACGTATCGATTCACACAAGAGAGTTTTTGAGAACTCAAAAGGTCAAATTGATGGGTCATCCGCCTTACAGCCCTGATTTGTCACCTAATGATTTCTTTTTATTTAGAGGTATCCTCTTCTGAGTAGCAAAAGTGCTTTGAAATATTTTGAAAAACAATAAAATTATTTTCCTTAATATTTGACTGTGTTTTCATTATTAGGTGCAAAATATAAAAGGCAACCCTCGTGGAGCAGCGAAGTAACCAACGGATATTTGAAACAGGTGATTCATCGTATTTGAGTAAGTAATAACTTTGGTAGATGGTATTAAATGTCAGTCCATTACAGCAAAATGACAGATCTCGTTATTTGCCAACAAGTATACGGGAGAAAGAAGAATTAATAACCTCCAACATATCAGCGTAAAATGTATTTTAATTGTGCTAAGGTGAAGAAAGAAGATTTAAAGGCAGATATTTAATAAATACATTTACCAAATACTAAAATAAAATGGCTCTTCGCCACCATTTGTAAAGGAAACTTTGTCTACTTGCAGTTGAGAATTGCCACAATCGGCAAAACCAATGTAGCGGTACCCCGGAAGGCCCCAACTTCTGCTTTAATACACTGTGGTCCATTACCACATTCGTAAAGCAACGTTATTAGAAATTGTGTGCAGAAATCAGGGGAACGATATAGACTGCATAAATAATAAAATTAAATATAATGCTTTTTTGGAGGTACAATCTCTTGTATAGCTGGAAAGTATGCGAGCCCATTTTTAAATCCAAATATAGCAGATGTGCGTCGAACAAATATTTCTTAAGCTTCTAATAAGAATAAGGTGAACCTGCACATTTTCTTTCGTTTGGGCATGCGCAGAACATTTCCTTCCTAAAAAAACAAAACTTTGCTAGGGTAAGTGCTTGGGGCTTATAAATTGTCTTTGCTAACACTTCAACAATTTGGGGTTGGCGATACTTCACGGTACTTCACAAATGCTGAACTTATTAAAGAAAATCGATTCTTAGCTCTAGTTTATTCATGTGGAAGATTTAGGATGCTTCCTGGGCAAACTTATGTGCCAGTTTTCAAGACCTTGGCGACGGTTTCTGGCCTTATCTCACGGATGGCTTGCTCTGTGCTCGACTTACGGGTCTGAGACTTTACTTGTTTTTTTTTTTTGGAAAACATCAACCCTTCATGGCACCCCAGAAAAAAGTCGAATGGCTGGTAAAAGTTTGCCAATTGAGTGAGCTTGGTGAACAATATTTCTGTAGCGTGAAATTTCTAAATAAACATGGTACAATGATGCCACCGTACGATGAGAGATAACATGAGTGTTGTCGACTGTGATGCAAATCTTATGAAATTTTTGCACAAACTTGCGCACAGAAGGTGCGGTGGATTTTATCATTTCAGTCAAAACTTCATTTCGATAAACGAAATGTTTGGGCTACTCAAATAAGTTTACATATTTACCAATACTGTTCAAGCACTAAGAGATTAATATCAATAACGGGTATATTACACTACCTTGCAGACTACTAGCGGGAAAGAGCAATCACCTGTAAAAATACCTTATGACTAAAAATGTAAAACACGAGAATCTGGAGGGAGGTTCGGGAAGAAATGTTGAGCTTTCTCAGAATGATTTAACAGAGGCGTCAAAAGCAGAAGGTTGGAACTATTCCGCAAATTTTAAATTATGGGATTATGCCACCTTTTGAACCGGAAATTGATGCCCAAACTAAATTTTTTCTGCAGAGAAAGTATGCTGCGCGAGAGAAATTTTGGACAAGGATTTAGTATTCATACATTGTTGTCTTTAATTACACTAAATTACACTAAAAATTATGTATTCCAAATATCCCACGACAAATTCAAAATAATTTAACTTCGAGCATATCAGGGCAAAAATCTTCGGAGTCAGTTAAAACCCGTGTTTCGAAAAAAACGCGTTAAACATTTTACTCAAATGCCGATGGGTGTTTATTATGTTATTGTTGAAAGCAGAAAACGTATAACCATCAAAATTAGTTATAATTTAATAATCTCCATAAACGCGGGAATATAAGCAAGCTAATTGAAAAAGCAGGGTTTTTTAAAATCTCAAGGTGGTCGTAACGCCTAATATATTATCCTATCAAATGTGTTCATGTGGCTATATTATAAGAATAACGGGGTACTTATATAATACTTCTCGATACTTCGCCGACTTAATTTTATGGTTCATCTTACAGATTAAAATCGACTCTGAAGAGCAAAAGATACTTGCTAGAAGTTTTTTTTTTATATCGGAAATACTCTCAGAGCTTTGCCATTATCTGCACAGTCACGATGGCTATTACACAAAAGCCAGGTATGTATATTTGTACTAAATATAAATTTCTTGCCTTAAAGTTGTAAACTTTCATTTAAAATATGCATGTGTTTATTTTGCTTTAAGAATTTTTGGAACCGTCTGTTTTTGGTTTATTATTTGTTATTCATTTTAAATAGACTTATCAAACTGGAAGTAATTTTTCAAGGGTGGTTTGCCTATCGGAAATTCATTAGGCACATGTTATTTTTTTTTTTGTTCGGTACCCAAACTCATTACAATTACTTTTAACCATTTACATTTCAATTACCTGCTACGCAAATTCACTTTCATTTACATTTGCAAAGTTTGAACCTACTAACCCACTAAACAATAACTTAACAATTCGCCATACAAAGTATGGAAAAGTTCACAAAACCAAGAAGAGAGCAACCTAAATATTAAGTAAGAGGCATTTGCATAACTACTATTGCTAGCTATGAACAGCCAACTAAAGAAAAAGGCAGAAACTTTACCTTTCCACAACCGCAGCGAAACCTATTTTCCATTTCAAAATTGCTATCAAATTATATTTGTCTTTCCTTATATTTCGTAGTTCCGCATACGCCGTGGCAACCCATACCCTTCAAATATGTATGTATGTATGTAGATAGTACGTGTGTGTTGGCAGATTTTTTGCTCATTAACTCAAATTGTTTCCAACTGCTGCGACCAAGTAGATTGAGCAACGGCCAGCTTGGTCAAGTGGACTAACTTTCACCCATTTACTATTTATGCAGAATCGTGTCAGCGCACGCCGTACATAACTACATACGCGACATTAGTCAGCAGTATGCGGCCTCAGCTGCAGTGCCAGCCTTTACCAGCGACTATCGTTGTGCCGCAAAATTTACACCGCACACGTCAACTTGCAACAAATTGTGTCTGACAGCAACAGAAACAGCAGGACAGCAATAGCCGCAACAGGCGCAGCACATGTCGTCAATCTTGTGGCTGACTACTCCCTGTGAATATCCTCCATATATTATTCATTTTTTAACACAAAATTTTGATGAAACTGTAAATAAAATGTGTTGACAACTTAAGAGATCCAATGGGACTAACTCATGCGGTTTGACAAAACAACTAAGCTTGACTAAAGTAACCTTTATGTCAGCCTCGAAAGCAGTAAATTAAAAGCAACACCATGGGGTCACTTGTCGCCCCCAAATAGCCAATTTGCTGACGAGCTATGTGATTTGTTAATATGGTGTACATGACGGAGCGATTACGCTTAGCGCTGGGAATGTAATTGAAAATTAGTAGTAACCACATGAGTGGAGTTCGCGATGGTCTGAAATTAGGTAGATAAATTAATTGTAGAAAAGAAATGTCTTGATAGAAATGATTTGCTATAATTTGTATAATTGGATATTTTGCAAAAATTTTCCATAGACTTCTCAACTACTCGTCAATTGTAGTCAATGATTTCTTATTTCAATTGTTTCAAAATGCTCTCAATTGTTTCAAAATGCATTTTAATATAAGGCGAATTTAATTTAATTTGGTTTAAAATATAAAAATTTGCATTGGTTCTCTTCTTGGTTTAACTTTTCATGTTAATTTATTTATACTTTGTAAATCGTTCGCTGCCATTTCAGCTGTGTTAAATTTAGCAAAACTATATGCCGAATGGTGGGAAATAATATCGTTTCGGTATCCTCAAGTATCAGAAAGTTCATTTGGACACGACAAGGATGGTGTTAAGTTGGAAAATATACGATAACGTGGTATTTTCGAAATCCAGTGGAATATTTTTCTCTAAAGCAGTGATGAATAAAATGTATAACGTGGGAATCCACCCAATAACTTAATTCGTTTAGTTTCTTCTTTAGCAATAGAATAAAGTTTGTTATATAACGTCGATTTAAACTATTTTTTAGGTTTCCAAGTTTTTTAATTTTAGTTGAGATTTTGTAATAAGCGTACAGGTTTTATTCGGTTAATCTGGCTATCTACACCCTTGCCCAAGAGGAATGCTGATATGGTATATGATAGCGTTATCGAAAGTACCTGTTCTTCTTTATGCTCTTCTAAAAATAGAACAAGTTAATTGTAAAACGCAGTACCTACAATATTTCAAATTAAAAAGATCTAGGCCCCCAGCTAAGTGATTAACGGCTTAGTGGTACATGCAGAGTGCCCCGACTTCGTATCTCGGACGTAGCAAGCAGCATTAATAACTATAGAAAAACGTTTGCCTAATATTAGTCGATCCTCTGTGAGGCAAAGCCTCAATATTATTAAATATGATCCATATACTCTCAATACTTCAAATTAAGCTGCGGAGTAGAGGAGGGATTGTATACAGTATGCAGTAAACTTGTACGTCATATCATAAGTTCGTTGGCATAGTGGGTACCGTCGAATTCAAGGTACAACACTTGTCTCGGAGTAGTTGGAACAAAATAAGTAATTATTTGAATAATTTATTTGCCTCCCTTCTCTTTACCGACGGTGATGCGGTCAACATTTTAGAAATACCCAAAAAACCAACAAAAATTGGCAAGGCTGGTGACGGGCATGCATTGCTAAAAAGAAAATAATTTTCCAATGAGATTCCAGCAGACTCCAGTCAATATAGGGAAATGCGCGATAGGTGTTAAAAGGGGTGGCATCACTTACCACTCCTTTGGCAACACCAACGATGAACTACATATGCAATTTACGGCCGTGCATAACTTGCAGTTGAGATAGCAAGTGGGTGCCGAAGCCGAATGATGCTATGAGTAAAGCGCACCTTATTTTTAGCAGGCGGTAATTTATATTAGATTTTCCGAACTAATTGTGAAGACACCACTTATTGTCAGAAATAGTTCCAGGTAGAATTGTTTACCTACTAAATTACTCCTTTTTATTTCTAAGAAACCGGAACGCTAACGATTCCGTGCCTTTAAAGAAAAAACTTCCTAAATGCCAAACAATCCGATGGTTAAATTTAAATAAAAGTATTTGAATCCTTTGCCCAATCTATATTCCCCAGAGTGTGGTGACTATTATAAACAGTTATTTATAATACAGTGGTCAGAATAGCTTGATTAGGCATTTACATCTTGACATGATATCACAGATAAAGTTCTACACTGACTCCGAGCTCCAAACGACTTTTCCGTGATGATTTTCCATGACCGAAATTACCAAGAGTATTAAAATTATTTAATAATTATATAATTAACTAAATAAATAATTATATCTATTTATATTTCTTTTCTTGCAGTTTTAGTAAAATAACCGCCAAGTTTTGATTGAGAATAGCACAAATAATTTATTTAACATATATTTTCTTACATCACGGCTGAAAGAACATGCATGTATTTACTACAAATGTATTTCTACAGTTTTTTATATGCTGTTTTGCTTGCTAGTTGTCTATTGAGTTGTAACTTCCAATATATGTAAATCTCAGAAACACCAAACAAAACAAATAGCTATGAAAAGAGCCTGCGGAATCGGAGACACAACCATACGGGCAATGTTAAGGATCTACTTATACAGAGGCAGCTATTTAAAATGCAGTGAGATGTTAAGTGCGAATAAGCGTTTGAGTGTGAATAAGTAACTACTTAAGAGGATCAGATGATGTTTTGATTTGAAAATTTAAGACGCATATAAATTCATTTGCATAGAATGATATCTGTGAAAGAAAAGGACTCAGCGAAGGTGGTTGGACTGCTTTAGGACCAAACGATGGCTGGACTGTCAAAACTAAGCAACACAGCATTTATATTTCTGTTTCATATACTATAAATTATTCATAAGCCCCAATAGTAACTCAATGGTGAAATGGAATATCTTTGCATATATTAATACATCATACACAAATGTACTTTGTGACAAAACTATATGTCCCATCAAATATTGGCACCTACAGTAACAGGTAGGTATTTCGACTACTCTATTGCTGCCCAAACGATTAAGATTAAACTTACATAAAGAAATGAGTACAACTCGTTTCCAATAAAATTAAAAGTCGGATTTTTTAATATAGAAATAGTTACTTCAATAATATGCAGAGAGGGAATGCAGTAACGGAATTAGAGACTGTTCGAGCGAGAGAGTCTGTGCGAAGTTAGCAGCGGAAGAAAGCGGTTGTCGTAATAATAGTGTCGCGGATTATGGATTTTTGTTTTGGAAATGTAGATACAGGGATCGAGCCAGACTCCGAGTTTAATTAATGAAATGGTGGTAGAAAACGCCATTGCATTGAAACTTCGTTATCTTAACTTCCTAAGAATAATTCAAGATGGAAAAGAAAGCACCACCTCGGCACGAAATAAAATTACTTCGGTGTGAGAGAACACCACATACTTTTCATGCCTTGCCAGCGTACCGTTAAACCAAATAGATGGTTCATTGTAGGACTGCAAAATACTATTTTAAGTATTAGTAATCGTTCATTTCTTAGAGAGTTCATAATTGGAGTAATAGAGGTAGGAGGTAGTAGTTAGTAGTAAGTAGTAGTAGTAGTATTAATAGTGGTTAGTAGAACTTAGTAGAAGTATTAGTAAAAATAAAAGTATCATTAGTAGTAGAAATATTTTAAAAATAGTATTAATTAATATTATTAATAAAAAATAGTATCGGGTGTTTTTTTTACAGGTTTGTTTTTCGAATAGAGATAAAACTGGCATTTTGTGGTCAAATCTGGCAACTCTAATGTCATTTATGTTCAGTTTGGTTTGCCATTTCATCATGAACAGGTTGACAAAAGACCAACGCTTGCAAATCGTGCAAATTTGTTTCGAAAATAATGGTTCAGTTCGCGAAGTTTACCGCGAGCTCCGTCAATTTTATGGTCGACATAATCGTCCATCAGAGCAATTAATTCGGTTAACCATGGATCGTTTTCGCACTACGTTTACTCTATGTGATAATACGCATCCGCAGAGACGTCGAACAGTGCGCACCGAAGAAACAATTGCCGCTGTAGAGCAAAGTGTTGAAGAGGACCCGAATGAATCGATTCGCCACCGCTCACAGCAATCGGAGCTTTGTCCATCAACTTTATGGAAGATTTTGCGCAAAGATCTTGGCTTGCGACCTTACAAGATCCAGCTTGTGCAAGAATTAAAGCCGCGAGACCATGCAATGCGTCGTGATTTTGGTGTATGGGCCGAAAATGAGATTGATCTCGATGCTGATTTTCATCGCAAAATTTTGTTCAGTGATGAGGCTCATTTTTGGTTGAATGGCTACGTCAACAAGCAAAATTGCCGCATTTGGAGTGAAGCGAATCCACATGAGACCCTTGAAACGCCATTACATCCACAAAAACTGACTGTTTGGTGTGCTCTATGGGCTGGTGGAGTCATTGGGCCATACTTCTTCCGCAATAATGCTGGAGAGGCAGTTACCGTTAATGGAGACCGGTATAGAGCCATGATAACCGACTATTTTGTTCCCGAATTGGATGGCATGAATGTGGATGAGTTGTGGTTCCAACAAGACGGCGCTACATGCCACACAGCGTACGTCACAATCGATTTATTGAAGGAAACATTCGATGAGCGCATAATCTCGCGGAATGGACCTGTAAATTGGCCACCAAGATCGTGTGATTTGACACCATTGGATTATTTCCTTTGGGGATATGTGAAGTCGCTCGTCTACGCCAACAAACCAGAAACGTTAGGGGAATTGGAAGCCAACATACGGCCCCATATGCTCGAAAAAGTGATTGAAAATTGGACCTGTAGAATTGGCTTTATTCGAGCCAGCCGCGGCGGCCACATGCCCGAAATCATATTTAAACATTAATGGCATAAAATTATCCTTCCAATAAAGCCAAATTGATGGACCTTAAAACGATTTTCTTGTGTTTTATTTCAATTCGAAGTTCTATACCCCTAAAAAAAACACCCGATAGTAGTAAATCTAAAAAGTAGTAGAACTAATTAGTAATGGCATTAGTAGAAATGAGTCAATATAGTAATAATAATTAGTACAACATAGCCTCTAAAATTAATAAAAATGGTAGTAGCAATTAGCAGTAGCGTTAGTAAAATTAGTAGCAGTAATTAGTAGCACCATTGGTAAAAATAAAAAGAAAAATAAGTAAAAGAAGTAGTAGTATGTAGTAGCATTAACAAAAAAAATTGTAATTAGTAAAACTAGTATTAGTAATAGTAAAAATGGTAGTAGTGATCAGTTGTTGTAGCGGAAATGAGTAGCAGCATTAATTAAACAAGAATGTAGTTGAAATTAGGCAAAATAGTATTATTAATTAGTGTTAGTAATTAATTGGTATAATTGTAGTAGTGGTAATAAGAAGTAGGAATACTTAATAGTAGTGGTTGTAGTATAAGTTGAAAGAGTAGTACCAGTAACTAGCAGTTGTAGTATTAGGTGTAGTTCTTGTAGTAGTTATTAATAGTAGTGGTAGTAGAGGTAGTAGTAACTAGTAGTAGTAGAAGGTATAGGAGTAGTAAGAGTACTAGAAATTAGTTGTTGTAGAAGTGGTTGTAATTAGGACTAGCAGTTGGAGAGGTGAACCAGTCCCAAACAACTGAACTGGTGCTGAAATGATCACGAAATATTTAGTCCCAAAAAAGTTCAGAAATCGTCCAAAACTTACCCTTAAGTGGTCCTGAACTAATGTCAACTGGAAATACGAAGTGATTCAAATCCCAGACGCTGGAATTTAATTTGGTGGACTATCTACCTCAAAATTGAGTAGTCTCGTTTTCCAGAGAGCGCAGTAGAACCCTCTTTCGACGAACAAAAATTGCACTTTCTGAGTATAATATCGAGTACGGCCTATTATGTGGCGTAGAAGCTTCGACAACATCTAGTGAGAAAATTCATGGACTGATCAAATGAGTTATAGAAGATTTGTATCGAGACCATCAGTGACTTGAGCAAATGAAGATCCACAGATTAATGTGACCAAAAAAAAAAGCTACCATGATCGTAATATTAAACAAAGTACCCGCTGGTTGTGGCAAAATAAAGAGAAGGGCATTATCTGCATTGGAAATATGGGGTAAAAAGGATGCGGTTTTTTTTTTTAGCAGTTATTGTCCTGAGACGTGCTAGTTTCGTTCAACCCCACTGGTGCAGGAAAGTTTAGAACTGACCAGCCTTTTATGTTACAAACAGCGTTTCTTTGTATTCTTCCCAAAAGCTGTCGGACTTTGAGGACCTAAGTACTGCTTTGAGAACCTTTTTATGACTCTGTACCATAGTGAGGAGTGCATTTATGCGCGCAGAGAAGAAGAGCAAGCTGTTGAAGGTAAACCTCAAGATCTTCGAATTACTTAGAGTCGGAATTTTGACTCTAATTTAACCCTCTTGCTGTTTATAGTAATAAGGATTACCGAGCATTTTGCGGGTGAGAGTGAGAGTATCTCGCAGTAAAGAAGCTGGAAAGGTCTGAGTGAAAATATTTCGATTTTTAAATACCGTCGGCTTGTGAGAACGGGGAAAGGGAGTTTCTATAGATAGAAGTGAAATAATAACGGGAAGAGGACACCACCCTGCGGAACCCGTTATTTAATCTTTCTTGGTTGGTCAGGAATATTTGCTGGTCTCTCCTAAGACTCCAGACCAAATAAATAAGTATAGCTTCGTGTATGTTATTCGCAAACAACATTTTATTGCAAAAACGTGTGTATAGTAGGTTTACAAAAAAGCTAAAGTTAAAACTAAAATATTAAGTAAAATAACTTATTACGCGCAGTGGCGTTTTCTATTCGCGACCGTCCTACTTCAACCTCGTACTTCAACTGCTGTTTTCTTTCAAAGTTTGCTCGTCTATCGTTCGGTTTCGCCAAGTTTGGTAAGTTTAAGGGGGGTACTCTGTTTTCGTCCGCAATCCGTTAATTTTCATCCAACACTACATAAATACTAACAACATAAATTAAAATTCAAATTCAAAAGTAAATATAAATATGAAGGACTTTAAATAGAAATAAGAAAATTAAACTGAAAATATACCATTTTTTTCAATAATTCAATTTGAGGCTTAAAAAATACAGCTGGCAACTCTGCATACTTACATGCACCAACATAACGAAACTTTGACGAAAGAGAAAAAAGAAACGAACAGCGGGAAGAAACCCCAGAAAAACAGAAGTTCTTTCAAACTGACGCACGACGCATGTAATAAAGACGGATAAGCTTAATCGTAAGATTTTTAAATAAATGTTGAAAAAATCAATTGAACTTTTAATTTATACAAGCATTGAGAAATTCGCACCGTCGTGATTTCACTTGATTGACATTAACGGGTTTTCTTTGTTCCAAAGTTACAATACCATATTCAGTTTCGTTCAAAGAAGCCTCAAAGGGTTTGTTATTAAAATTACGTTTAACAATTATATATAAATATGTACGTAGGCTTAGCAATTTAATTATTAGTAATTAACATGGCTTCATTTAAATTGAAATGCTTCTGCCTAAAAGCGTTTAGTACTTGACCGAATTGGATCAGAATTTCTCTCATAAGTTTTCCTTTTGAAAGTAGTTGTGAAACGAAATATTAAAGAATAAATATTAAGCAACATTAATTACCTGTCATATTGGTTAAAACTTTCAGAAATTTTTTAATCAATAAATTCATATATATTTACACATTTATTTTAGCTACCATCGATTAGGAAATGGTATTGCCCATTAATCATAAAAGAGCACATGAGGGATATGAAATCGTGTTTTGATGAAGTAAAATCTATCTCACAAAATTTAGAGATTGTATTGAGCTCTATAAGAACTCGAGTGGTAGGTGCATTTGTTGCATAAAGAGTTCTTATGAAGCTGATCTAAAAAAAATCAAATTGTTTATGCGATGTGGCTAGAGTGTTGAAAAAATCTGTAGAAGAAGTAAGGGGAAATCCACAACACCGTAAATAATAGCATACACGAAAGATAAGGACAAAATAGATCTTCTAGGTTCCAGGGAATTAAATTAATAAGAAGACACCTCGAGTAGTAAGCGTGAAAGCGCAGAGAATTTAGACCATAGCCAATCATATTCATATGACAAACATGATAAGGTCTCCAAATGGCAGTTGCATATTCTAGTTTTGAACGAATAAATGACATATAAAGGAACTGCGTGTGTAGGGACTTTAAAATTATGCACTATTGTGTCTGAAAAATGCTAATATAGCATAAGATTTAAGAATGGTATAATCAATACGATTAATATAAGTAAACATTGCATCGAAAGCAATACCCGGGCCCATAGTTTCGTTAACTGAATTCTAACGACAATTAGATATCAAATAAGATGTCTGTACCGTAGAAAAGCACTTGGCGAAGGTAAAATGAAAGCATTTCGCGATGTTCAAAGAAAAGCGATTACTAGTACACCTTAAATAAACTTCATCAAAATCAGTTTGAAGCACCAAAGAATCCAATGAATTTTTTATAATAGAATTTATTTTTAGATCATGAGGAAAAAGTAAACATTTGGTGTACGAAAAACAACTTCTAATATCAATAATAAATAGTACAAATGACAAATTACCCAAAATACTACCTTGGTGGACACCATACGAAGTGACAAACGAATAAGACTGTGAATTGTCAATGACAACCATACACCTTCTGTTCGAAAGATATGATTCTAGCCAAGAGAAAAATATGGAGTGAAAGCCTAGACACGATATTTTTTTAACTAGGATAGCATGCGAAACTCGATCGAAGGCCTTAGATAAATCTGTTTATACAACATCGACGTGAAAGTCCTTCTGAGAAGACGCTAAATTTGAAATGGGAGATCTACTCGAAATGAAGCCGTGCTAGATAGGACAAAACAAACTTTTAGCCGGGAAAAACGCTTTTTCCATAATGAAACATTCAAACGGTTTAGACGAAGTCTAAAGGATAAAGGCCTGTAATAACACGCATCACATTTGTTTCCGCTTTTTAAGATTGGTGTCTTAAAAGACACTTTCCAATCATCAATGATGATCCAATCGGAAGAGAGAGGTACATTAGATATTATCACAGGAGATGAAATCGAAACACAGATTTTAAATAGAGCCACAAAAAGACCATCAACGATATCTAATATCAAAATAAATATTAAATAAAGTTGCATTTCAGTATATTATTTAAAATTCCAGACGATGTGAATTCAACCGATTTCAAGCGATGTGGATGGCAATCATAGTCACACACTTCCCACTAAGCAAATAGTTTGCCTTTGGTATTCAATTTAGCTTTACGCATCATAGAAACCAACAACACTTTACCAGCGTTTGTACATACCAATGCAGCACTTCATATTTCCAATTTTTTCACAAATTTCATTTATCCAATACCTATTTTCGTAATACCCGTTCCATTTTTATACCTTTCATGAGAATGAAATGGTATATTAAGTTTGGTCCGATGTTTGTAAGTGCCAGAAGGAGAAGAGATAGACCCATCAAAAAGTATACCTAAATGATCAGGACGATGAGCTGAGTCGATTTAGCCATGTCCGTCTGTCTGTCCGTCTGTCCGTCTGTCCGTCTGTCCGTCTGTTTGAACGCAAACTAGTCCCTCAATTTTAGAGCTATTTTGATGAAATTTGGTGAGCAGGTGTCGTTGTACAAATGATTAAACATTTGTCGGAATCGGCCAGATCGGGTGACTATAACATATAATACAACCGATTATTCAGATATTGAATTTTGCGCCATAACTCCTCCATTTAAGCAGCTAAAGGCTTGAAATTTTGCAGAAATATCAGCCATTATTAGCTACGTATCAGTATTGAAAATCATGAAGATCGGAGAAATATAACATATAGCTCCCATACAACCGATTGTTCAGATATTGCATTTTGCACCATAACTCCTCCATTTAAACAGCTAAAGGCTTGAAATTTTGCAGAAATATCAGCCATTATTAGCTACGTATCAGTATTGAAAATCATGAAGATCGGAGAAATATAACATATAGCTCCCATACAACCGATTGTTCAGATATTGCATTTTGCACCATAACTCCTCCATTTAAACAGCTAAAGGCTTGAAATTTTGCACAAACATCAACCATTATTAGCTATATATTAGTATTCATCAAGATCGGAGTTCACAGTGTAAATCGGCAAGATAAATTCAGGACAAATATTTATTGCGAAAAGTAATAAGCTCAGCGCAATATCACATGAATCATAGCGTTAAACGTTTGGGAACTATTTACGGATCTGATAACTGTTTTCAAAGACCGACATATGTATGTAGGTCTTACATATTAATACTTAATTATTTGTATTTTTTAAATGTTAAATATCAAGCGTCGATACGATATTAAAAATATTCAAAAACCATTCCCTTCTTAAAACATAATTCTTTTTAATTACATAAGGAAAAGCATTAAATAATTTATAACAATGCCTTTACTAGAATTATTTTTATTGATTTGAAGGAAATTTTCGCTTTTAACTATAGGTAATACGAAATTGTAATACAATAACACGTTTTTTACTATTCTTCCATTCATGAAAGGTATGAAGCCTTCGGCATAGCCGAAGACAGCGCTGTTTTTACTTGTTTTTAAAT
>CATOUQ010000066.1:0-19585 GCA_951828415.1 Anomoia purmunda
GACTTCTTGTTGTGTGGTTATTGCGGTTGTTTGTTGCCCTATTCGCAGTTACTTTCCTTGACCTCAATTGCGATTGCGCAACGAATGTACTAAGCTACTTAACATCATTATTCTAAGCATTTGTTTTTATATGTTTTTTGTTTTTTTTTTTTTTTATTTGAGTGAGCCTTTTATAGAATAATTAGCACTTTAATGAGACTTTTTAGCTTTAAAAAAAAAAAAAAAACAACACACGCACAAAAAAAACTGTACATATGCATTAAGGGTGAAACTCATGTGTAACTATTTAAAATGGTATAACAAATTTACTGAGATATGTACGTATGTACATATGTGTGTATCTACATATGTGTGTAGATATATTAACCAAAGTGTATGGAGAGCTGTAAAAATAACGCATGTGCTTAAGAAGATTACGACGAGTGGTTTATGTTGACATTACATATGTATACTTGCACACATACACACATACATGCATCCACACATATGTACATACATCTATAGGAATTGCTTCAAGTCTTGTAAATTGTGAAAATACCATCAAATGGACTATTCTACTTTTTCTTCTTGCATCTAGGTACTTTTCGTTACCTTGGCGCTCAGCCATTTTAGAATTCTATAATGCTATAATGTTTTCAGAAGCTTCTTCAATTCAATGTTATTGGCAGCTCACAAGAGACTGTTACTTTTGACAGTTGTCTTGGTTGGGTCTATGAATTTTATTTGGAAATCTTTAGACTTTAATGGTGCCAACATAAAAAAAAAAAAAGAAAGAAATCATATTTATTCTAGTTTACTTATTTACATACATATATTGAAGAACTGTCAGACAATGCAAAATTTATTTATATCTATACATATACAAATATTATACACAACTAAAATATTATATCAAGCACTTTCGACCACTAAAAAATCTTTTGTTAAATCCTCAACAAAGTAACAGAAAATGAATTTGAACAAAAATGTTGATGAAATCTGGATGTACCCCTTTTCTCGATTCCATTTTCTAATACCAATAAAGTCTGTAGCCGAAAATTACGTGCGGTATTTTTGTAAACTGAATGTGGATCAATCTAGGGCTTGAGAATATGATATAAAAATAAGAGGTAGCATCCATATTTCTCGATATCTAAAAAAGAAAAGCGAAGCAACCTCAAACTCGACGAGTTGAAAGAAGCTAATTAGAAAATTTGCGCTGTAATTTGGCGTTCTCGCCCAGTTGTCATTAATATTTCGCAATAATTACACATTTTTTGAGTGAAAAAAAGTTTGACACATTACAAAATTAGTACCAAAATGTATTGGCAATGTTTTGATGATTTTATCTTTCCTTTTTTTTTGAATTGATTTATTTTTTATAAACATACGTTTAATTATTTAATAAAAACCATGTAAGCTTAAGTTTCAAATTTTCTAAAAACTGTATAAAAATTTCACAAAATAAAAAAAAAAATTATCATCAAAATTCAAGTTGGCAGTTTTATATACCATTTAATTTTACCAAGTCCCACTTGCGAAAAATCCAGATTTAAATTTATAAATAATTTCGTAACCCAGACATTGTCTTGCATAAAATAAATCCAATAACCCGGGCTATGTACATTGCGTTTTTGAAATTTAAAATCCAAATAATTTTTGGAGGTTCTAGTACAACAAGAAATTGCTTGGTACGCTTAATCTCTAATATCGTAGAAGTGATCGTTTCGCTTTGTCAAAGCTCCGTTAGAGGAGTTGGAGCCAGCGTATTTGATGGCATTTTCAGTATTGTCGAAAAAAGCGATTCGTTTAAAATTTTTTTGAAATGAACGAAAAAATTTGAAACAAATTAATTTTTTGTTTATTTATGACAAACGGTCACAAACTTAAAAATTTACGGCTGAATAATAGCTAGAATGAATATTTATGTTTGCCTAACATTCTGCTGTGCAAGCAAATTTATCAATTTAACCGATAAACTCTGAGTTAAATAGATAACCTGCTTTATCGCAAGTGGGCCTAAGGGCAAGTCTCCAGTAGCTAAAAATTTTCGTTGACTTTTGATATTCTGTTTTTTTTTTGTTGCTTACAGCGTTCAACATTTCCTTTCTGTATACAAGTAAATTGTGTTCAAAGTAATGTAATCCCCTGAAAACGAAGGATCTGTATTGAAAGCTTCTGGAAAATTCAAGTGCATGCTTAGAAAATTCTATAATGCAATTTTCATGAAAAATATGCGAATTATTTACTCGGACAAATAAAGTGTTTAGTTCAAAGCAGATATAGCACAAAATTATTGATAAATTTGTGCCTTATTTGTTTGAAAACTAAATTTTTTTCGGTGTTAAGGAATATGAGTTAAAGCGTAACCGAATTAGCCATACTTTCATAAAAATTAATAATATACTGTGCTTGATATTTAATCAAAAATGAAATTATTTTGAACGTGTAACCAACTGTCAAAACTTCTGATAGCTTTTTGCATCTATATATGACGATTTTTGTAATAGGTTTGATAGATCTTGATGCAGTTTGCAAATAACATGAAATGAAGTTTGGATAGCGTCCAAATGTAATGATTTATTATACCTGCCACAGCGGAAATCGGTATTGAGTAAAACCAAATGCATGTGATATCTTATGGCGTCAGTAATACTAGACTTAAAGTTTGAGTTTAGCTCATATGCAGCAGATACAACTTAACCCTAACGAAATAATGCTATTTAATACCACTGGGAAGATAACGCTACGTCATAATGACGCATCTTTTTTTAAATGGCTTTTAAGGATGCCAAAAATATAAAAGTTATTTGTTTTTTTAACTGAGATCATTTATCTCATTGATTTTCAATCTGGCAAGGCACATATGAACAAAAATATAAAGTTAATATAAGATTAATAAAAACAATTGATTTTGTTTAACAAAAAGTAACAAAAATTGGGCAGTACTGTCTTGTGTTGCAATTTTGGTTTTGGTGTTCTCCACATAGAAGTGTCTTAGACATGACTCATTCCTTTTTTCACATGAGCCTAATTTCTAGGGGGCAGAACCCACAGGCTTTCATTTTAGGAACTACCTGATTTTATTGCTGATATTCTTGCGGCCATCTACTGTAATATTACTACTTCCGACACCGCTGTCGTCTGAATTGTAAAGGGCATATTGAATGATGCTGCGCGAGGTTCTCGACAATAAATGTATTTTTTTCATCCGTGGTATTGTTAACGACGTCAAAAGTACTTTCAAATATTCCTTACGTGTTAAGGGTATCTGGTTAATACTTATCGTGTTTTGCAATATATTATATAGTATAGGAGTTATTGCATGATATATTTAACATGCCATAAGAAATTGCCATCGGCCATCTAATCGTTTTTCGGAACACATTTGATCCAGTTTTGTCATCTTTAGCACCAGTTTGATTATTAGATGACATCCTATCAGATAGCTCTTCCAACAGGGCAACTACTTGTGCATCACATAATCTACATGAAGATGTCATTGTTTTTTTTTTTTTTGTTTTTTTATAAATTAAAACAAGAAAAAATAATAGGCCACTGATCTAATAAACTGAACCACAAAAGTGCTAATAAAAAATATATGCAAAATAAAAATATCACACAAAAGATAACGCTACGCCATTTCGACGTATCTACGTTATGATCATACCTTTGATACAAAAAAAAAAACTCACCACAAAAAATAAACCACCACTAATAAGCTACCGATTGAGTAAACTGAGCGTGAGAGGTTGCTCCGAAAACAAATGAGAGTCTGAGAGCATAAAAGAGAAAATGAGTGCGTCATTTCGGCGTCCGTTATATCACTAGGGTTAACGAAACATTTTGTAATCACCTATTTGGACGGCTACTTTACTTGACAATGAAGGGAATGCAGATTAAGTTGCCACCAAAAAAAATATGCACTTCTTGATATGCTCCCCCATATAACAGACTCATCAATTCTGGCCCAACAACAACTGGCAGCCATACTGAGACTTTCAAAAGGCTGTTGGAAATGGCGGCTGCAATTTTGGATACTGTTTTTAAAAAGTATACCTCATTCTATAACATAAACCATATACGTTAATAAAAGTTTCGAACTTTATAGAATATGCAGAAAAACTCAATACATTCCAAAAAAAAAAAAATGTTGATCATGTTTGATCGTAATCATTATTCTTGATCATAACTAATACACACAAACAAATTTGTCGGCTCCTGAAAAAAAATAATCAATTTATAAAGTCTTATTTCAATAACTCTGCGCTAAATGGCGCTGTACATGTACTGACTACGGTAATGACAATTTTATTGCACTTTGTTAATATTTTTCAAATAAATAAATACTCGAATAAGAGGTGTTTGCTAAAAATCAGTGATACTGAGAACTTTTTTTATTATTCGCGCACATACATATGTACAGTTATGCAAAATATCATAAATGTATCTGCTTAAGCTGCATGTTTTCCTGCCACTTCCTAACCCTCTCTCGCTTTCCACTGCGCAATATTTGTAAAAAAAAATATAACAAAATTGAAAATCAAATGAGCGACAAATAACCGCAAGTCATGCTAAACAAAAGTGCAGGAAGAAAAGAAAGACAAAAAAGAAAACAACAAACCGTTCACTGCAAATAAAGAAACTGATAGAAAATACGCAACATAGCAGGAAATTTTAGCGCACAGCGCAGTCGGCGTATGAAGCGTAGTGATGGGAAACAGAAACAGAATTTTTGCCTGTCACAAAACGCAAAACAGCAACGGTTTGTTGCCCCACATCCAGCTGCAGGTGTTAACAATAAGATTTCCTATTTTACATATTTATTTTTACAGTCACACACTTTATGCGGAGTCTTGTTGAATGGCAAGGAAAAATAAAAAAATAAAAATAAAATAAAAATAGGAAAAATGTAGCATTTGTGTACAAAGCTCTTTTCGCGGAAACTGAAACTCAGCCTGGTGCATTGGAAAAATAATAAAAATCTATTTGTGGTATTTGGAGGTATTGGAAACAGGAAATTTATTTTCTTTGTAGGCTTAGGCTTCTGAGCTCACACGCTTTTGCGCTTTTCTCGTGTTGGTATAGGGTATGTGGAAATGCTCATAGAGTACTTACTTACCTGCTAAAAGTGTTTTTTGTGTTTTTATTGTTGCTTGCTGCTGTTGTTGATTTATCTTATTGGATTTTTACTTTTGCCGTCGCAAAGGAAATGCAACAACTACAACACAAACGATTTACAGATAGAGAGAGAGAGAGAGTGTACGAGAAGGGCGTTGTAAGTGCAGTATTTTATTTGAATCCTCTACACCTTTCACGCATAGAACCTTGCAATTACTACTTGGGTTCTACGGGTATTTTTTTAATCAAAATAACTAGATGCTATTAAGTTTATTTTGAACTCAAAGCAGAATAAAAAACGAATTGCCACTCTAACTATTTGGGATTAACGCCATATTGATATTTTTTTAGTAATGATGCTTTACAAATTGACGAGTTTTGGCAGAATTTGCAGTAACTCTGTTTCACAGCTATCATTGGGCCCGTTTTATTGCACTCGACTTGCAATAGAACGCTCCAACTCGGATAAAATTTCCTTCAGTTGCAAAAGCAACCCTGTTCGCATCTTTGTCGCAACTAGGTTACAAAGAAACGAACCCTTTATAATTTTGAAATGTTGAGTTTGTTCGAATAAGTGTAGAACACTGAGAATCTTCGAAATAGTATACATATATTAAGTATACGATACCTTTTAGCTCGATACACTTAGTCCAACTTTTTGATGCCTTCCAAAAAGTAGGCTGTGTCCAAATCTCGAAAATAGGTCTCAGTTTCTAATTCATTCCCTCCTTCCCCCTTCATCCCTTCCTCATTTGAACAAAATCTCTTACCACCGAGCCATTTCTTCAAGTTTGGAAACAGAAAATAGTTACAGGGAGCCAAATCTGGAGAATACGGAAGATGAGAAAGCTATCCCTAGCATAAATCATTCAGTTTTGCCGTTGCTTTCATTGAAGTGTGAGTCGGTGCATTTTATTTATTTATTTATATGTACCTTATTAATTTACACAGACACTTGAAACTTAAGTACTAAAAAAATATTTAAGTAATAATAACTCAAAAAATATTTTTTTAATTAAAAAAAAATAAGTTCCTGCACGGAACATTTAATTTTATTTGCTGTAGAAGAAAAGGGCAAACAACCTTGCCGGAAATAAGATCAAAAATAAACGAGACCGACAAGATTTCTCCTATCTGATAATGATAATAAGCTTATTAATCGACAACGTGAATCGTAAGATGGAATCGGGTCAGAAAAGAAAAAAGAGCGCAGAACAAAACGAAGTAATATCTTCTGGATTCTTTCCAATCGTTTTATGTGAATCGCATGATAAAGCCAACATATAAAAGCAGCGTATTCAAGTTTGGAACGAACAAAAGTAGAGTACAATATTTTGCAAATGTAAGAATCGAAAAAATGAGAACAGTGACGTCTCTCAAAAGCAAGCATGCCAAATTTATTTAATATTATGAAATTTAAATACATGGTGAAGCTAAAACTGGTATCAAAATACACTCCCAAGTCTTCAACTTCTTTGATCTCGATACGGCAAGTGTTCGCTATGAAATAGGAAGACTCCAGAGGTTCAGCTCCTTGGAATAACTTGCTTTATGCCACTTTTTGTTATGAAGAAATAATCGGTTCCTAACACACCAACTATAAAACTTATGAAGTTCTAATTGAAGAATCGAAGAGTCACGAGAACCTCTGATTTCAGAATAAATTTCGATCTTCAAATTCGGCATATAGAAGAAATAGGAAAGTGTTGAATAATGCGAAGGTTTTGGTTCAAATAACATTTATTTTTGCTTATAATAAACAAAATATTTTTCTTTAAATACTTATAAAGTATTATTCAAATTTATTGAATATTTTATTTTGCATAAAAGCTTTAAAATGCGGATTTATTTTCCTAATTGATGTTTCAATCTTCATCCGAAGTAAGTAAGTCCATATTATAGAAAAAATACACAAAAGTGTAGAGAAGAATTTTCATACAAATAATTTTTCGATAAAAAAGTTAATCTTATGAGAACAATATTTCTAATTTCAAGCTATTTTAGTTAGCTTATTATATTGTAGGTTTTCTTCGTGGTAATATTGCTTATCCACATTGTATGTAGATTCCGTAAAATATGTTGAAGAGTTATCGATTACTTCGGTGCCGTATTCTCATGCGAATAACTTCAAAACAATTGCTTGTCATTAGACTTTGGAACGCCTGAGAAAAGTTGAAAATTTGGCTACTTTCTTTTCGAGAATTAATTGTCGAGATATTTGCATAGAATAGCACTAATTTACCTTTTGAGGCATAAGCGCTGCGTATGAGGCAAAATCTGAAACGACTAATGTGAAGCCCTTGCTAACCGACTTCGATTTGAGTTCACTCGAATGAATTTAACAGTCCAACGCCATGCAGAAAAAAAGAAAAGAATGACTTCGATTTGAGTTCACACGGACGAGCTAGCCATTGTCAAAAGTTGTCGTTACGAAAATCAAAACCAAAGTGACCCGAACAATATTTGTGGCGCTCTCATTGAGAAAGAGTAGAAAACGAACTTATGAAATACCAACATAAAGTTATCCAAACTTGAACAGTGGATCCGCTGTAAATCTAGAACTCCTAACCAGCATTTTCAGATATTGTGGTTTTCGAAGTAGTTCAGGTTTTGCAGTCGTTTCAGGCCCTAGAGTTTTTCAATACCGTACGATAGTTTTAAGGGATGATATTTATTCGCAATGTTTACATTTTATAAAGGGTCTGTTCGATGAATGCAGCAGATGAATGGGCGGGAATGTACAACAAATGTGAATGTGTAGCATTTTCTTCATTTTTGAAAAATATACATATTTAGATAAGCTGTACCTTGTTTCGGCTTCTGCCCAAAATTACTTCGAACTCTATCACATCTTCTTCTGCACTACTTCACACTTTCAGTGCATTCATCGAACAGACCTAAAAGTGTGTAGAAAAGTGTAGAGCAGAATTTTTAGCCAAGAGTGCGTCTTGGTGTTGTACCACGAAATGAAGGGTCGTAAATTTGACCGCGATTCCGAACGGCAAATGATTTTTATAATTTTAATATTTTTGATTATTTCCTATAACAATTGATTAATAATTTATCGACTACCAAAAAAAAAATTGATTAAGTCGTTATGATTACCGAACACAGGTAATCTTCTTGATTACTAATCGCAATCTAAACTTAACAGTTGAAGTTCAATCCCATTGGATTAAACAGCTGTCCAATGCACCGGGGGCTCCTCTAAGATCCATAAATCTCGATACTGCTGATGCCAAATTACTCTCAATATATACACGCAATTGTTTGTGACCATTGATGCGGAAATAAAAATTTCGATATGTGTTGACAGCGGGGACATACCAGTCGTTTTGGCAGACCCATTAAATAAAGTGCAAACAAAAAACAAACACAAACCGACATTGGTGGGAAATATGTGCATACAAATATTACTCTATACATACGTGATTGGTTTCCATGGCAATTGCTTTGCTTGCGTGCATTTAACTGTACATACAATGTGCCCAGTTGAGTTTGTGGAGTGTCGCCTTGAGGTCAAAACCCGAGACCACCATTGCCGCAACGGACAAGCCAGTGTAGAACGAGCCGCGGCGTATCAACTGAATTTAACCGCTCACCAAGCCAACACAACCACATCCGCACTCTTCTCGTCCAGCGTTTCCAGCGAACGGCATCACATGGTAGACTTGGTGGTATTGTTGTGTGAATTTTGTTGGCGCGATTGCACAACAAAAGCAACAAACAACATGACGAAGTGCATCCGTTTGGGCAGCAACGATGCCTCACTGCTGACCGGAAAGTCGTTGTGAATTGAATGCATAAAACGGGAGCACCGCTGCTTGTTGGTTGCTGGTTGCTGGTTGCTGGTTGCATTTATAGTTGCATGGTGGCAATGTAAAAGATGTCAAAACGTCAACACACTTAAAACCATACATAATAATATGAATATGAAAAAAAACCAAAAAAAAAAAAACATTACAATTTTGCGCACACATGCACGTAGTAACAATATTAAATGAACGAGAATGAACGGCGAATCTGCCACCACTTACTTCTGGTCTTGCGGCAATCAACAAGATTGTTGGGAAAAAAGGAGCTTATTGCTCGGCGGTTTTTTATTTGGTCGCATGATTTCCCCTCCCCATTCCCATATAATCACGCATGTTCGCAAGCTCGTTTAGAGATGCGTGTGCTTTTTGTATACACTGAGAAAAATAATTTTTGACACGAGAAAACAAAAGCTTCTCTAAGAAAAATGTCCCCTAAAATGGCACCAAAAACATGGTTCGCTTAATAAGATTTTATTCAGTTAAAGGAATAAATATTTCTCTAACATGTATTACTATTTTACTTGTTCTTAGAAAAATTTGTATTATCGAGAGGAGGTCTTTTATATTTCTGATATTTAGGGAATAGAAAGCTTCGTTTTACTGATCTAGAGGAAATGAAGCGGAGTTTAATTAAGCAGATACAATTTTCTTTTTTTCCGTTGTATGTTATTTGATGTATCTTCTTACTTTTCAAAGTCTTGTTCAAATATTTTGATCGAAAATGAATCCTGCACCTGGAAAACAACAACATTCTCCACAAGGCCAACATTTTTGCATTTATTTAAAAAGTATATCAATCAAATTTTTAGCCCCTGCAATTTTCGTTGTCATTAAATTTTGTCAACGCATTTTCCAAAAGTTTTAGCTGTTCTAAAAAATTTTGGCCTGGTTTCTTGAGTTATGGCCACATATACCAAAATCTACCTGTACTACAATAGAGCTGTAGAAAAATCGCGTCTGTGCATTGAAAATTCAAATAGAATGAGTGAAGGTAAGACCGGGAATTTAATGGGATCTGGACAATTTTAGAATTTATTTACTGTTAAAAATTCAAAATTATTTAAAAAAATTATTACTAATATGGAGTAAATTTACTTTCTCAATTTAATAACGCAATGTTTTCAGCATGAAGCTGAAGTAAGGAAAAAGTTCTAATATTGAGGAATTTTTTCTTTCTATTAAGAAGAAAAAACCGGTAACTCTCTTAAATAAGGAAACTGTCTTTTATTTCTGTCTTGTCTTAAGGAAATGTTTCTTTTTTTTCTGAGTGTATAATCATACCGCGGTTATGTTGCTTCAACAGCTCAAAAAGTAACAGACAAATTGCAATTCATATCCACTTCACTCCATGCGACACATTTTAAAATGTTGCTTTGCTGTTATTCATTCGTTCGTTATTTCAATACATTTTTTGAAGGTACAGAGAGGCAGTACATATTTATATAATGCACTGTGGGCCAGGCGACTTGGTTCGATGGTCAAAAGTCCATTTCGGGAATCGTTAAAACGAAATATCCCTTTTGAATCTGTAACGATGCAAGTAGTTAATTTATAATTATTTTTTACTTACGAAAAATACTTACGTAATCTACCTTTGCACGAAGATGGGAAACTTAGTACAAAACAACTGTACAAAATTTAAGGAACAAAAAAAGGTTTTTTTCAAAAATTTTAGTGGGGGGTGCGTTGTAGGCAGGAATCTGCTTAGCTTTAAATAAATGAAAGGGAATTTGAAAACAGTTAACTATGTTCAGAGTGGTTTTTTTTTCAAATCTCAAAATATCTAAATTCAAGTATATCTAAAAAACTCTTCTAACCCCTAAAAAAATAATGCAAATTGAATAAAAAAAACTTAAGATTTCTAGAAACCTATGAAAAAAAAAATATATAAAAAAACAACAAATAAAAAAGCAACAAAAATTTAAAAAAAGCTGAAAATCCAACCGCTTCAATGGTCCAACTTTCAAATTTCACCTTGGGCAGCAGTCGAGATGGTTTTATAAAACTAGCCGAAGCTAATGAAAATATATACATCTTTTTAAAACCCATTTTCATTTAGTTTTTAAAATTCGATATTGGATTTTCCATCGCGAATTTTAAAATTCGGATTGTGTTCAGCGACTTTCAAATAATGAAAAGTATAAATTTTTAGTTTGCCATATTTGGCTCGCCATTTTTTGAAATTGGAATCAGCGATATAAATTACCCACAGGTATAAACTTAAAAAAAAAGTTCAAAATTTTTGGCGGACATTAGGTTTTTTGAATTATCGATACCAAATTCGGAGTCAGCGATAACCAAACCATGTAGTATACAAAAAAACTATCATTAATTTTTTTCGTTTTGAGTTCTAATAGACTTTTAGCCAGGAAATCAGCTATACTAGCCCATTGTGCACTCTACTGGTTGGCTGTTGCGTATGAGTAACGAGGTATTACTATTTGTCACAGTGGTACATATATTGAAGACAATATGGCAATAACGCACAGTGTTACGAGCTGAACAAAATGCAGGCAAATTTATATTAGCTTACAAAAAAATTTCATATTGAAGTGCTAAATATCTTGGAAAAATATTAATATTTACTTATACTCTTAGACTACCAAATCACTCTGGCGTGTTTCAGACGGAGGAAAGGAAGCAGTCGAATGGTTCAATATACCAGTGCGACCTCTGTACGGGAAGCAAATCTCTACTCCGATAGGCAAGTGGCAATCAGATCTATAAACTCAATAACAATGCAAGCGAGTGAAGCAGATAAGTGAGACAGACACACCAAAAGAATTTCTAATAATTCCTATGGCTACCAGCTTGCCAATCACTGGGCAGCTACAAGAATTTCTTTGTGGCCAAAAGTAGATCGGAGGAGACCACAGGAACGTCTACGGTTATCCAAGCCGCAGCTCAATTTGATGATGGGGGTACTGGCAGGGCACTGTCCAATGGGAAGTTATCTGCAACAACTCCTACTGTGACAGCTATTTGGAGGACGAAGTGGTGGAATTATCAGAAACAGCACTTTTTACTCCGCTGCCCCACTTTCGCGGGACTAAAATTCTGGGATCACCGCTGTAGCTTCATTGCAAAAATGCCGTTCTATTTACGTTTATACTGGGGTATCACATTGGATTTAAATGGGTATATGTGAGCTCCTAGGATCAACCGCGTTAACCTAACCCAAACCTATAATTTGGAGTCTCCAAAGTTCAAGCTTCAAAACTGGTCTTACTTATGGGAAAAATATACCAATTGTATTTGGAATAAAAACTGACATATTTTAAGTATATTTTCAGCTATTTTAATTATTCATAACTTTTTTAAAATTTATTGTCTTAGTATTGCCATAAATTCTGTTACAAAGTTTACAGCACATGCAGCGAGGGCAAATTTGCAGGAAAAAGTGTCGTTATTTGTTATTACAGTTCCGTGCTTGCTTACCGCGCTATTGATATATTTACCAAAACAGTTGATGACAGCAAGAGAAATGGTCGTCCTCGCGTGGTTCGAACCAATCCAGCCATAAAAACTGCTTGGGAACTCATTCGAAAAAATCCTCTTAGAAACCAGAAAATTATATGAAGGGAAATGGATATAATTCCCAGATAAAATGTCAAAACTTATTCAAGATGATCTCCACAAAAAAGCCTACCGTCGGTGAGATGGAAGCGCTTTCTTCAGTGGCACACGGTCAACGGCCATGATAAGTATCATTTCTACAGATGAGAAAATTTTCACTGTTGAAGAATTTTTTTAATAAGCAAAACGAACAAAATCTGCGGAAAAATTTCCAAAGACGCAAAAAATGTTATCCCAAGGGTTCAACATGGTCATCATCCAGCTACTTGACTTCTGTGAAAAAGGAGCTAAAACTGGGGCAAAATGTACCAGCATGATATTTGAGAAGGCGTGGTAAATCAGTTAAGTAATACTCTCTTCGATGGAAAAGTATTGGCTCTTCCTGCAAGATTCTGCTCCAGCACACAAGGCAAAAACCACACAGCAGTGGTTTAAAAGTAATATTCCTGGAAGCACAGATTTGAATTCATTAGACACAGAATTTTGGAGAGTCTCAAAAAAATCTTTAGTTCAAGCAGCGTCGCCAATACGACTAGAAACTGTGCGTGCTGCTATTGATCAATGTCCGAGTCATTCGAGGGCTTGTGTGAAAGCAAATGGTGACCATTTCGAATAAAATTTTTGCAGGACAATATTTCCATTTACCTTATGTCCTATAACTTTACGTTTATCAATTCAAAAGTTCTGTTTCGAAGTTATAAAACCTTAAAGAAAAAGAATCGTGCAAAAAGTGGAAAAATTGGCTTTACAAATCATTGCGGAATTTTCAATAAGATTACATAAATACACGTATGGAATATTGAAATCAATTCCGTATAATTTATAGAGCTTGTGGTCAGGTTTGTATTAGGAATAATATGAGAAAACAACAATTTTTCAAAGTGGTAGAAATGATAGCTGCTATTTCGGAGATCACCACATCTCCTCATCAGACTTCTTTCTTTCTAGACTTTACCTGGCTTTGAGCCATGGTACACGGGATTGCTAGGCGAGCACGCAACCACTCAGCCACGCTAACCGTGTGAAAATTGTTTGTTTTTCGCACTATTCCTATCTCCAACCATACCGCTATTAAGTGTGACTTTTCGGCACTTTGTGCCTAACAGGGTGGTCGGTATTGTTTGTTTTTACAAATCTATAAGCTTTTTGTTCGGCCTGTAGTCTTGCTTTTTAGGTTTGCTCATCCTTTGTTATAATTATTTTTATTTCTGGCTTAGGTAATTCCTACAACTTTTTGCAATCTAATTTTTTAAATTAATTTTTATAGTGCACTCTTTTATATAAATGGGCGAAATTTCTGGATGTTTGGCATGGAGGCAATAGTACAAGTTAACAAGCATATGAGGAAAGCTTTGCAGCAAACAAATTATGCAGAGAACTTACTAATAATGGGCTTAAGAAAACTCGAAATACAAACATATGTACATGTGTGAAAGCAAGTTGGTTACCAACTATTCCGTTTTGCTCTTCTGTTCTTCCGACAGAGTGAAAAGTTTATTTACTTATATTTAGAACAATTTTCCATCGTCCCTTGTCAAATTTAGTAACGAACCGGTTTCGGCGCTATGCCATCTGCAGTGTCATTTTTCCTTCTGTTCTGTCAACGTCCACTGGTCCGCTTTAAAAATATGTACGTTGTTATTAGTAGATGTCAAGTTTTTGAGTTACGAATTCTCCGCATGTGGGTGGTGCCTGAAGTAGAAATAAGTTATTTTGGTCTTTGCTGTGATGTTTTGTATTGGCTGTGCAGGTTGATGGCAGTGTAAACAACTTTCAGAGGCAAAAGTATTACATCTGAATTGGTATTCTTCCGTTCGTTTATTATTCTTTCGTAAAATAATTTCTCTTCGTATATTTCCATGTTCTCAAGTGTGGTTAGGAGGAGCTTTTTTTTTATTCCCTGATATTTGTTGCTGAGCATTTGTAGTCTGTGAAGTTAGATTCAAGTATTTTTGCGGGTTTCCTTATATTTTTTTATATATTGTTCCGTATGTGACACCCACCGTAGCCGAGTGTATTGCGCGTGTGCGCTTCAGTCGATATATCCCAGGTTGAAATCTTGGCTGGGGCAAGTAATACCAAAAATTATAGAGACCGTATTTTTTTTTATTCTCACAAAAATCATTTGCCATTCGGAGTCAGCGTAAATCTGTATGCCTTCCAATTTGTACTACAACATCAAGGCGAAAATCTGAAATTGTAGAAGTTCGGCCAAAAATCAAGCTATATATGTATAAGCACTAAACTATTATATTATTATTAATTTTGTATGTGTTCTCGAAATCTTTATCATATGTAGCTTTATTGGAAACCGCATGTCTGCTTGTATACTCCTTGCCCTTTTTAGCAAGTCCTCTGTATTCGTGCTAGTCCGTAGTATTATCCCTAAGTTATTTCACTCTTGTAAATGTTGTGTAGATGTTGCTTTTTTTTTTAAATGTGTGAGATTACTGTTGGCCAATGCAAGAAACTTTACAGATAAGACAAAAATATAATAGAAAAAAATAAGTAACTGAAATTTACTAACTAGCTTATACCAGTGAAATTTACCTTACGTTTTTGTACAAAAGAAATTTAATAATGATTTTTTAGCGATCTTTCCAATTTTAATTTATGTTTTACCAGCTCGAGGTCAAAGGGATTTTTGGTGTTGGTAAAAGCAAATGATTTTCGTTTTTCCAATATATTCAAGTAGTATTAAGCTCCACGCCGGATAGTGCGGACGTGTCAATCATTTTCCTGAAGAGGGTTACCGCAGTGTAACCAAAATATATTGGAAAAAAGTAAATCATTGGGTTTTGCTCACACCAAACACTCGCTTGACCTCGAGCCGGAAAAACATAAACAAAATCAAGATAAATTTAACACGTTATAATTCTGAAATAAAACTTTTTAGCGGCAGTTTAGTTTATTGAGTTTTCCAATTGTTAAATAAAAGTTTATTTTTTAAAACATTTGTTTTTCAAGAAGAAATAAAACACATATGTATAATTCAATGTTGTGACCAAGAATCTAGCCTTGTTATAAAGACAAGGGTTTGCTATTATGTTTTAAAAATAATTTCGGGCAAGTGACCGCAGCGGCTGGCTCGAATAAGTTCCACCGGAGAGGCCCATTTTTGACCACTTTAGGACCGTATTCAGCAGTCAGCAATAAGGCGCCGAATATTCCCTTCCAAGGCGTCAATTGTCTCCGGCTTATCTACGTAGATAAGCAACTTCAGATAACCCTACAAAAAATAGTCCAACGGTGCTAAATCCGACGATCTTGGAGGCCACGCCACAGGTCCACTAGGAGAGATAAAGCGCTCACCAAAAGTTGCCTTCTATAAATTTTTAGTCTCGTTGGCTGTTTGGCATGCCGGAACCAAAGGTCGTCCACATCAACACCCTCCAATTCAGGCACGAAAAGCTCATTAATCCTGGCTCTATGGCGTTCCCCATTGACTGTAATTATGTAAATTATGGACGGCTGGGTTTTTGAAGAAATATGAGCTAATGATTCCCTCTGCCCATAGAGCACACCAAACAGTGGTCTTTTGAGGATGCAACGGCGTCTCAACAATGGCTTGTGGATAATCAACACTCCAAATGCGACAGTTTTATTTATTAAAAGTAAGGTTCATCGGTGAACAAAATTTTATTTTTGAGCAAATCGTTTTCTTGGAGATACATAGGTGTGTAATTACATGAATCCTACGCCCCAACTTGATGAGAGGTGTGACGGTCGCTACTTTCCAGTAATCGAGGGAAATGCCTGAGGTCAGATAGAGATTGAACATCAAACACAATGGAACACAAAAGGAAAAGTTACATTGCTTAGGGAAAAAGGGCACATCTGATAAACCTTATCCCATTACATAATTGTGGAGAATCCAAATTGCGCAGCCAAATTTTCAGTTATCTACTGAAACTACTTCCAGAGATATCCAGTATGAAAATCACCCCGTTTTTTTTTACAAATTTTTCTCCTATGGCATGAAATTGATTCAAATGTACAATCTCAATGGAATATTTTAGTACTTCTCAACAAATACTTTCAGAAATATGCGATATAAAAAAATTTAGTTTGCTCGGAAGCTGCCATGCTTCCCTTTCAAACATGGCCTATTTTTCGCGTTTAATATAAAATTTATTTCATAAAATTTAGCTCCATCCAAAATTTCAATAATCACAAAAAGTGCAAATAATTTCAAAACCCAAAAATTACCTTTTTGAAGCCTATAGTAGGTTTGCCAAATTTAGATTTTACTGATCGAATGTTTTCGCAAATCACAATTATTAAACAATGAAAATTTTAATCTTTGTTTATGAAAGTTTTATCTATTTTTTACATCTATATAGATGACGTAATTTTGCAAGGGAATCATGGCTGATATCGAAAACAGTGTCTGCACTCAAAAATTCATCAGATTTAGATAAATTTTATTTAAAAAAAACAACAATATTAATTTTTGAGTTCATGGCCAGTATAAGGAAAGCGTTTTGGAAAAAAGACAACAACAGTCAGGAAAACATACAACAACAGTCAGATTGTGGGTTCAAATTGCCGGTGAAGTCATAAAAGAAATCTAATGAGGAGATGTGGGGATTTTCGAAATAGCTATAAATTCTACACTCCTGACTGTTGTTGTCTTTATTCAAAATGCTTTTCTTATACCGACCTAGAGCTCAGAAATTAATATTGTCGTTTAATAAAATCAGGCCGAAAAATAATATAAGAATATTTGATTTAAAAGTTATTGCAAACATATTGTTAGTTGGCCTGGCGCTTACAACGTTTTGCCAATTCTCCAAGATTCTCCTACAATGATTTTTTATTTGAAGCCAAAGTTCAGATCTTAGTCCATGGTGAAAGTATCCCCACCTTCCCAACACGGCCCATGCAGTGGCATATATGAAAGGTTTATGAAAAATTTAATATTGCACATAAAAAAATATTAATAATGGAAAGCTGCGTCCATTCAACGGCAACAGTGAAGCGGCTACGAACAAAAAGCTGTTGCCTTCTTTCTACATTTTCTATGCTCTTTACATCCTCTTTCACCAACGATCTTAAATTAAATACCAATGAACTGTTACAATGAAGTCGAAAAGTCCATTACTTGTTCACTTTAGGTGTTATATTTTCAAATTAATTATTGTCAACACATTCACACCAAATGACATTAATCACCTGCACTACCATAATTTACAAAGTAAACTGGACGTTGCCACAAAAAGTGCCACATTTGATGTAGAAATGTAGCAGCTGGAAGGCTAAGCTAAAATACGATCAGCTAAAGGCAAAGCTAAGCCGAATCAAGTACATAGTATATTGTGCACACTTAATCGGCACTTTCTTACATACTTATCTAACATGTAGGTGTCTAACTAAATACTACTCCTCTGTGCAATGTGTATGTGTGTATGTAGTTGCAATTCAAACACTTTGTAGCTACCCACCTACATACATACATATGTAACTGTATACATAGTTACCGATTGAGCGAGCTGCCTAAGTCCAATAATCAACTTCGCTGCAAAAATCATTGGACCACGTGGACCATTCCTGCCAAATTGGAGTAACTACAGTTATGTTCCTATGTAATGGAGTAGCAAATCAACTCATTTCACCAATAACAACAATTTGGCGCTTACATCATAGCTATATTCCGATACCACGTTGTACCACGATGCCTGTACTCATAAAAATTATCGACAAAAATACTCTGTGTTTTTCAAAGTACTCGATGCTACTCAAAGTATCATAGCTGGTGATATTTCGATACCACGATGTACTCGATGCCTGTACTCATAAAAAGTATCGACAAAAATACTTTATGCTACCCAAAGTATCGCTAAGAAATACTCAATTCTGCTTGTACTCAAAAGTATTTAAATCAAAATTTTATTTAAATTGTCGTTTACAATAAAAAATACTAAACTTCTGTATGATATACCTATTTAAATAAAACGACTAAATTTTTACTGATCATTAAAGGAGCAAGTAATTGGGTACAAATTTATTATTTAGATTTTTGAAGTACAACTTTTTTAGCGGCTGTAATTTTTTACATCGCGTAACGAAAGTTGCGTCAGAATCGTATAAGGAAGTCGCGTCATATCTCATAACGAAAGTCGCAACAGAATCGATTTCTTCTATTTACTTTTTTACTACTTTCTACCATTATTTTTACTTATTTCTACTACTATTTATATATTAATGCTACTACTCATTTCTACCACTATTTTCACTACCATCTACCACTATTTTTACTAATGCTACTACTAATTCCTGCCACCATTTCTAGTAATTTCTCCCAATATTTTTGCTAATTTCTACCACTATTTTTACTAAATTCTTCCGCTATTTTTTACTAATTTTGACCACTATCTTTACTTATTTCTACCACTATTTTTATTAATGCTCACTCATTTCTACCACTATTTTTACTAAATTCTTCCACTATTTTTACTAATTTCTACCACTATTTTCACCACTTTTTACCACTATCTTTACAAATTTTGACCACTATCTTTACTTATTTCTACCACTATTTTTATTAATGCTCACTCATTTCTACAACTATTTATACTAATTCCTTCCACTATTTTTACTAATTTCTACCACTATTTTCACTACTTTTTACCACTATCTTTACAAATTTTGACCACTATCTTAACTTATTTCTACCACTATTTTTATTAATGCTTACTCATTTCTACCACTATTTTTACTAATGTCTTCCACAATTTTTATTAGTTTTTACCACTATTTTAACTAATTTCTTCCTCTATTTTTACTCATTTCTACCGCTATATTTTCTAATGCTACTTCAAATTACTACGCCTACTTTCATTAATTTCTATTAATTTCTACTACCACAAAGAAGTTTTACTTGCACTAAGGTGGACGTGTGTTTTTATCTGCAATTGAAATTTTCTGGTTCACAATACAATGAGACGAAAATTATTTACGTTTTGATCTTAATGCACAGCGTATTGTCATTGCCAATAGTTGAGAAATGCTACAATTAACTGTTGATATAATTTTTTATAATGATTTGCAATTTCTAGAAATGCTGTTTCGCCAGCTTGGTGGTAGAGTAAATA
>CATOUQ010000067.1:0-63000 GCA_951828415.1 Anomoia purmunda
CGCTTTGATTGTCTAAACAAAGTTCTGGTACTATTTGATTTCCCATAATTTCCTCCAATAATCGTCGAATCCAAACGAGCTCTTTGACTGATTCACAAGCGGCAATGTACTCTGCTTCGGTTGTTGAGAGTGCAACTGTTTGTTGAATTTTTGACGACCATGAAATGGGTCCGCCGCAAAACATGGCCACATAACCTCCAGTTGATCTCCGTGTCCCCAAATCCCCAGCAAAGTCTGAATCGCTGAAGCAGTTGAGAGACAAGTTACCTTTTTCAAATAAAATACCTTCATTGAGTGTCCCTCGTAAGTATCTAAAGATTCGTTTTATCTAGACGACGTGTTCACTAGTGTAACTGTCTAAAAATCGGCTTGAATACGATACTGCATAGGATAGATCAGGCCGTGTTACTGTAGACAAATACATCAGCGATCCAACAGCCTCTCGATATGGGTACTGCACTTTTAGACTGTCGTTCGTATTTATATACATACAAACCTTCTGCTGGGGTTGTCACAGGTTTGGCATCAATCATTCCAAATCTTTCTAATACTTTTGCTACGTATGCCTTTTGCCGAATAAAAATTGCTCCAGATTTCCTTAAGACTTCCATGCCCAGATAAAATATTGATTCAAAAACTTTAATGTCGAATTCATTCATAAGGTGATGGATAAATTTCTTAAGTGCTTCTGCTGACTGCGCTGCTATAATGCCATCGTCAATATAAATCGCAAGAATTAATTTCGCATCATTGGATTTACCAGTAAAAACGCATGGGTCTGCTGCACTGACTTTAAGATTGAAAGTTTCTAGCATCTTGGTAAACTTTTGATTCCAGCATCTCGATGCCTGCTTTAAACCATAAAGGCTTTTTTTTAACTTACAGACCCTGTCAGTTCCATCCTCGTAACCAGTGGGCTGGTGCATATAAACCTCCTCATTGAGATTACCATAGAGGAACGCGGTCTGCACATCAAACTGCTTTATAATCATATCAAACTCAGCTGATAATGCAAAAATCATTCTAATAGATGTGAATTTGACAACAGGGCTAAAAGTCTCAAAATAATCAGTGCCGAACCTTTGCGTAAAACCGCGTGCTACAAGGCGAGCCTTAAATCGTTCAATGTCACCCTTTTTATCACGCTTGACTTTGTACACCCATTTGTTTGAGACTGCTGCTCTGCCTTTGGGTAAACTTACCAATGACCAGGTTTCATTTACTATCAGCGATTGAAACTCATCACCCATGACACGCTTCCACTGCGTACTATAGTTACTAGACATCGCCGTCTGATAGCTGTCTGGCTCTTCAATTTCAGCTGCATATGCATAACTAAAAGCCGCGCTGCCTTCATCTTTACTTTTGGAGCGTGTCACAATTTGACGTACCTCGGGTTGATGAGTCTCAGCATCGGTATCAGAATCCTTACTAAAAACATCATCACAGCCATCTGCTATGATTTTTGGATTTTCAGCCTTCACAGCTGGTTCTTCCACTGATTCTGGAGATTCTGGTTCTTCGACTGGAGATTCTGCTTCTTCGTGTACGTATGTGGCATCCTTGCATATCTCCCTAATGATAATATCTCTCGAAACTTAAATTTTTTCAAATTCTGTAGCCTTTGCAGTTTTCCTCGTAGCCGACAAATACCCCTTTTTTGGATTTTGCATTCAGCTTTCTTCGTTTTTCCTGTGGTATATGCACAAATGCCTCTGACCCAAAAACTCGAAGTACAGATAAATTAGGCTGTTTATTGAACCACAATTCAAATGGCGACTTTCCATCTAGTTGACATTTGCCCGAACGATGGAGAGTATAGACGACATTGTTCACTGCATCGCCCCAGTATTTCAGGCTTAACTCTTTGGCATGAATCATAGATCGTGCCGCTTCGATGACCGTCCTCATGTCTCTTTCGGCGCGACCATTGTGTTCTGGTGTATATGGAGTTGATTTTTGATGTACCACCTTTCTTTTGCTAAATATATCTGCCACATCTTTGTTGACGTACTCTAACCCGTTATCTGAACGGATACATTGTACACGCTTGCCTGTTTCTGCCTCAACCTTATCCAAGAAACGTTCAACGAATGCTGCCACATCGGCTTTTGATTTTATGCAGTACGCACATCGATAATTCGAAAAATCATCTCTAAATAACAACATGTAGCGTGCACCACCATATGAAATTTCTTGCATGGGGCCGCAAAGATCAGTATGAACAAGCTCACCTGGCAATTTGGCTCGATTTTTGCTTTCACGGAAAGGGGTGCGATGCTGCTTACCGAAAACGCATCCCTCACAGAAAAATTCCTTCGAATTAACCGCAATATTTTGTTGAACTAACACGCTCTTCACATGTTCTTTAGATTGATGACACATGCGTTCATGCCAAAGTTGCAGCGAGTCAGTCTTCGAACTAAAATTAGCCTCAGCTTCTTCGTGTTTCACCTTCAACAACAGCTTAAACAATTGCGAATTTTCTCGAACGCCTTTTAACCATACTTTGCCCTGTCTTTTGAAACAACAGCTGCTGCCTTCAGCCATCAACGAGTACCCTTTATCTAGACATGAATTGGATGAAAATAAGTTCATTTTAATACCAGGAACATATAGTACATCAGCCAAATACTTAACGCTCCAGGCGCTGCCATCGTATGCTTCTACGTGTATGTTGCCCTTACCATATGCCTGCACTATTGAACCATCCGCAATGCGGACATCTTTAGGAGTATCAAACTTTTGATAGTTACGAAACCATTCTTTATGATAGGACATGTGGTCGCTAGCACCAGAATCCATGTACCAACTGCCCTCACGTGATATGCTTGATTGCACAAACATAACCTCACTTACGAAAGCGTTACCATGCGCTGGTTTTGCTCTTCTTTTCTTATTTGGACAGTCCCTTTTCTAATGGCCAGGCTTTTTGCAAAGGAAACATTTCCCTTTCTTGTTCCGGTCGAGCGTATCGCTTTTCCCCTTTATTTGATTGGCTACGAACGCTCCTTGTTTAGTTGGCTGCACACCCAGCCTTGACTCTGCCATACACAAACGTGCCGTCAGCATTTTCAGCGTTCGCTCCTTTTTTTCAGTTGCTTCCCATGCCGCAAAGAAGTGGTTGTATTGCTCCCGCAATGTCATCAAAATTTTTGTTACTAGCATATTCTCTGTAATTTTTTCACCAAGATCTTCTAATTGCTTTGCAATTTTTTTGCAATTTTGCTATATGCATCATAATACTGTCATCGGCGTCTTTAACGTACCCAAAAAATTGTTGCTGTAACAAGTGAATTGATGTAGCCGATTTTTGTTCGTAAACGCTCTCCAGCATAGCAAACATATCAGCAGCGGTCTCACAGTTTATAATATACATCAACGGTCCCTCATCCATAGAGATCACCAGAACTTTTTGCGCTTTTGCGTCATCTTTGATCCATTTTTTCTTGGGTTCACCATCAGCTTCTGGTTGAGTTACAGCTCCACTTACAAGTTCCCATAGGCCACCAGCTCTAAGCACTACCTTTATCTGGAACTTCCATAAGGTCCAGCCGTTCTCATCTTTCAGCTTGTTGACTTTAATTTCTTCCATCATAATTTCAAATAAAAGTTATAATTATGTATACCGGTAAAGTTTAGTTTTTCTCTATACTAGTGCGTGCTGGGCCCATAACCTGTTACCAGGAATCCAAAAGAAAAACACTTTACCTTTTAAGATGAGAAATGTGAGTGAAAGAATTTATTTCAGATCAAGATATACAAGTATAGTTTGCTATGTATTAGCCAGAGAACGTATATTAAATGAGAAGCTTCATGACCGAATTTCAGTGTGAATTGTCAAAAGTCGAAAAATTTTCAATAGACCCACTCATGAAAATACACCACGTTGAGAGCGGCAAGTTAACAGAGCTGAGCAGAGACAATATTTCTTTTAACAGAGAATAAATTCAAATAAAATTTGATTGTTCTTGTTCTAATTTTAGATTTCGCAATGATATAAATGAATTAAAGGAAAAATTGAAATAGTTATATTTTCATATTTAACGAGACATTTCGTTTATTTAAATATGTATGTAAATGATAGCATTGAGTCAATTTTGATTGTATGCAAGCACGCATATGCCAAAACAACTTGGCTCATTTGCTGTTTTACCGACGGCATTTCACATTTGCATGTTGTGTAGTTTTATGGCTTGTTTGAAAACATATCTAAAATTTAATATATGTAAGAGGAAAAAGCTTAAGAAATTCTTAAAATAAATTACTTAAAATAAAAGAAAAAAATTTGGCTTAAACTAAAATTATATGTCGAATTTATTAAAAAATGAAAAAAGTGAAATATTAAAAAAATCTAAGCATATTCATTCTTCAAAATGATTTTTTATAATATAATAAATATTACTAAGAGTTTGCTTCCAATTTAATATTTAATTTGGTTTCCTATGTTGATTTCCCTTTTCTGTAGATGCGAAATAATATATTACAAATTTGTTCATTTGCATCAAAAATTTGTCTTGGCAAAAAATATTCACGCGAAACTGAATCAAGTAGCGATTAAGTTCAAGCAAACCAATTGTATTCTGTGGTGCAGTTGCTTCAAGAGGCGCCGCAACGTTCTTATGCTTTCGTTTTGCGCGAGTTCGGAACCGGGCCACGCGCTTTTGACTTAAAATTTATTTAAATTTTTACTTTTTTGTAAATTCTTGCACTACCATACATATGTATGTATGTATACTTCCCGAGAATACTGCATGCATAACTAGTACATTTGAATGTAAAGTCGCAAATAACTAAAATGGCATCAAGTATATCTACAATCATATATGCACACATCCATAAATATTAATATCTATGTACATACATATGTATGTATGTACATATATAAATACATAAATCCATATGCATCCATTGTACATATGTACATACACACATATGTATGTACGTACTTGCGTACATGTGCATAAATTCAACCTTGACCTACGCTAAATCAAAGTCAAATCACAGCGCAATCACAACCGCAGCTGCACTTGTGCCTGCGCCGGCGCCAAATATTCTAAAATATCTGAAACTACATACATACAACAACAAAAAATTCATTCATAAACGCAGGCGCGTATTCGTCCAAACAAATGTCGTTCATTCATAAGCGCAAGCATTTCATCTCCTCGCGCACGCAAATGTTCCCCTCAACGATCTTTTTCGCGACGAACACAAAAATGATAAAATCTTCAATTTTACAAACCATCGACGGTCATTGAAAATTTCAACACCGCAATATCAGACAATAATGCAATTTGCCAACGGACTCTGACAAATTGCTGCCATTCTAGAATGTTCTAGAACATTCTAGAACTTCTGCCCAAATGCGCATCAATTCATTTGCGTACACGTGCCCTCGCAATTGGCGAATCGACACAAAAATTGCCGAAAAACAGAAAAGAATATTCTTTTGCTTACCGTTCCCTTTCCCTTTCAACCCTTCTCTTATCCACAATTGTTGCATAACTCCTCTTCCGTCTCAACTTGCCCCGCTGGCAAGCAAAAACAGTTTTTTTCTCGGGTTACTACTTTTTCTTCTTTGTTTCATTTTTAGTTGGATTCGTAAATTGATCTGCTTTTTTGCGCACACATTGCTATGATTTGCATAAATAGCCGTATAAGCGAACGCCACCAAGTGTCTGCTGTGGCTTAGTGCGTTTAGTCGCCGGCTGCATTATCTATTGCATGTTTTAGCTTTTGACTCATAGTTCGAATCTCAGCTTTTTTTTCGTGCCATGTCTAATTTTTCTGGATTTTTTTTTTTAATTAAATACAATACATTTATTAACTTTCATAAATTTTTGGAAATCATTTCGTTACGAATGAATATACATACAAAAATATTGAAAAGTTTTCATTTACATATTTAAATAATTTAGGATGTGCAATATAAAGAAATTGCATTAAATTATTTTTTTTAAATATTATGTTTGCTATTATTTAATATTAGAAAAAAGTTTAAAAAAAATTATCTTAATTAAAATTAAGTTTGAATTTTTTCACATTATCAGTTACTAGACACGGAAATTTTGACATAAATTTTAATAAAAAGATCCATTATATTAAATTCGTTTATATTACATTATACATAAAAAGGAAATTTCAATAAAATATTTATTTATTTGCATGGTAATAGACAATTTTTATATTATTTAAACCAAATTAATCACCTGCAACACCAGTGATAAGTTACATTATTTTTCTCTCTAACTACAAATTCACGCTCTAGCACTGTTAATATGGGCCTCTACTGTTAAATTAAGTGGGTCTGCTGTGTATTAGCGGTGAAAAAAATGAGTGTGGTGTGTACAGCAGACCCCCTGGCGCGGAACGAATCACGGAATTGACTGGGATGAGGCTTCTCTATAATATACGTTCTCTGGCCAAAGGCAATGACGCGTTGGACGTCTTCAAGGCCTGCCGACGATTCTCCATCGACATCTAGGCAGGCGCAAGCACAACGTGATTCCGATAAAGCAACATAAAACGCAAACAGAAATTTTAAGTCCTGCTTTGCGAATTCAAGTACAGGTGTGCTATTAGGAACAGCTCGCGTAAACATACGTCTCAATGGCACAGATTTTGCTGCACGAGCACTGATTGATTCTGGTTCTGAGTGTTCCTTTATAACAGAGAGGCTCAAACGCAGAATCAATCTATCTGCAAAAAAAATCCATGCCCAAGTTTCGGGCATCACAAACTCGGTAAATGCCCAGGTTAAAGAAGCATGCAACATACAATTGCGGTCCCCCGTCGACCCATTGTTTAGCTTGACTGCAACTGTCCTGGTTTTACCACAACTAACCGGAAATCTGCCTACAACAAATATAAGCGCGACAACGAGGCAAGAATTTCCGGACCTGGTATTAGCGGATAAAAGGTTTTTTGTAAATGAACAAATAGACCTCATTCTTGGTGGAGACATTTATCCACAAATCATATTAAGTGGGATAAAGAAAAACGTCTTGAGGACACTTCTAGCCCAGGAAACCGTATTCGGTTGGATTATAACCGGTAGTACGGATACTACAAAGACCCACAGAAATATAGTTTCGTGCTTCAGCGAAGTTTCGCTGGATAAGCAACTTACGGCATTCTGGGAGTTAGAAGATTTACCCAAAACCAAAAGCCTCAATGAAAATGATAAATATTGCGAAGAGCTTTATAAAAAGACCACTATCAGAACTAATGAGGGAAAATACATAGTCTCGTTACCATTCCGACAGGAATTTCCAGTAACCATACAACTAGGCCCTTCTCTTAAAAAAGCCTGCTCTCAATTCTTCCGGAATGAGACACGGATAGCTAAGGATCCCGTCCTACAAAAAGAGTATAATAGGGTGTTAGCAGAGTATGAGACACTAGGACACATGACGAGAATAAATAGTAACATTTCAGCGGACTCATGTGAAAATTACTTCCTGCCTCATCACGCCGTTACAAAGGCAGAGAGTACCCCAACTAAAGTTCGCGTGGTTTTCAACGCCTCAAGTGCAACCGCTAATGGAGAAAGCTTAAATGACGTCCTCCTACCAGGTCCAGTACTGCAATCAGATCTTCCGATACTGATTCTACGCTGGAGATTATACAGAAATGTTTTCAACAGTGACATTGAGAAAATGTATCGACAAATCTGGATAAACGATAACCAGTCGAAATATCAGCGCATCGTCTTTCGGGCAAACCCGAACGAATCAACGAGCCTATATGAATTAAAGACGGGTACGTTTGGAATAAACTGTGCTCCTTACCTGGCGATAAGAATACTGTTGCAGTTGGCCGATGACGTAGAAAGCTCGCATCCAATAGCAGCTAATATTCTGCGAAAATGCATGTACGTAGATGACGTACTTGCAGGAGGACACAGCATCGAATCTACCATAAAAGCAAGGGACGAAATTTCTACGGTACTGCGGTCAGCAGGTTTTCCCTTACGAAAATGGACGGCCAACTGCGAGGATGTAATTGCAGACATTCCAAAAAAGGATCTACTAAGCGAAAATTTTTTGGAATTCGAAGGCACCAGCACAGTTAAAGCTCTTGGAATAAGATGGAACGCCCATTCGGATTATTTTTACTTCCTAACAAGACCAATGGAGCATAGTGACACAATCACTAAAAGGTCGATATTGTCTTCCATCGCCAAGCTGTTCGATCCGCTAGGATGGCTTGCGCCCATTGTAATAGTAGCCAAAATATTGATGCAAAACATTTGGCTGCAAGGCACAGAGTGGGATGAACCTATGTCTTCAACTACTTTGGAAAAATGGAAAAATTTCACCAAACACTACCGCGAGATAGAGAGGATTAAGATACCGCGTTGGGTCTATTTTTCTCCCGCCCATGACGTCGAAGTACATGGCTTCTGCGATGCTTCAGAAAAAGCGTATGCAGCTACGGTATACTTACGGGTTAAGCAGGGTAGTGAAGTTCTAGTGAATCTGCTGGTAGCAAAAACAAAAGTTGCTCCAGTTAAAACTATTTCCCTGCCCCGATTAGAACTATGCGGCGCGGTATTGCTCGCCGAAAGTATTGAGTCGGTATTTGGCAACCTACCACTAGGACAGGTACAAGTACACTTGGAGCCTCTTACCCCCAGTCACTTCCTAGTAGGTGGACACCTATTAGCTCCACCTGAACTAGAAGTCAACGAAAGCGCTGCCTCGATCGTAATCCGATGGCAGAAACTTAAAGCCCTACATCAAACATTTCGTAAAAGATGGAAGGCTGAATATCTGCTGGAAATGCAGAAACGCACAAAGTGGAAACATCCACAAACTAACATCAAAAAAGGAGGTCTTGTGGTTATAAAAGAGGATAATCTACCGCCTAACATGTGTAGACTGGGACGAGTCATCAACTTACACCCAGGCTCGGATAACCGGGTACGCGTCGTCGACATCTATACTACGAAGGGACAAACCAGCAGACCAATAACGAAATTGGTTTTGCTGCCCTCCATCGAAAGTACCGCGACGTCCCCTACTTAAAAAAAAAAAAAAAAAAAAAAAAATTCATAAACAGTACGTGAAGTACAAGAAAATAAAGAAATCTGCACTGCCATTTTTTCTAAATAATATAAGTACTTAACTTGAAAATGTTCCGATGGATTACCTACAACGATTGCGTACAGAAATAAATAATTCTGCGAAATCATGTTTTTTACATACATCAAGTAGTGGTTATTCGGTACCCGATACCCGTACAAAATTAACTGACAAACTAAACAATAGTTTTAAATTAATTTTGAAAAGTGGTCACTTAATACCCGAAACTATTTCAAAACTAACCGAAAAACTAACCAATAGTTTCAGTTAACTTTGAAAAGTGGTCATTTCGATATCCGAAACTATTTTGAAATTAACCGACAATTAACCAATAGCTCGAGTTAATTTTCCGGAATTTATGACCGATTGTCAAAAATCAGCCCGGTCCAACCCTAACATTAGTTGCGAAAACCCTAAACCCTAAAACCCTATCCACTAACTAAATTTCAGAGCGTAAAGAAAATGTGCTTTCAATGAAAGAAACACGCAATACTGGAAAACGTAAAGACACAAGAAGCGGAGAGAACGTAAAACTAATGAGAAGTTGCAAGTTTTTTTTATGTATATATTTTAAATATTTTGATATAGTATTTAAACATTTTGTATATTTAAATATTTTCTCATTTTTTCAAATTTTAATAACTTTCATTCTAACTTTATTTTTTTTTTTTGGAACAACTCAATAATTTTCAATCATTTTTTTTCTAACCAACTTGCAAATTCTCGCTAGTACTTAGATCTTTCCAATTTATCCGTTAAAAAAAAAAAAATTTTTTTTTTAGAAACATCTAAGTACTAGTATTTACCCTATACACATAAAAATTTTAAATATATATATACTTATATATACGTATAAAAACAAAACAGTTACTTGGTTACAGCTCCACTTCTGTCCCGCTCCTCACATCGGAAAAATCTCATTCAAATTGTTCACCTGTGGGGAAATAAAACAAATTAGTTCAGTGTACAAAATTGATTAAACACAAAAAAAAAAAAAAAATTCGATCCACATTAATACTTTACAAACTTCTTTCTTTGCTTCCGATCATCCGCCATCTTCGCATGGCATACCCCTCCTCCCTCCGACTGTGCCCTCGCAATCGAACGCATCACGCCACCATGTGCATGTAGATATGTATATATCGATATACATACATACATGCACATGTATGTACCTACTTATGTACGTAAAAAACTCAAAAATTTATGTACAAAATTTATTATGATTATTATTAGTATAAATATATAAATTACCACTTACCTGATCATCGCCGCCGTACATACATATGCATGCGTCCACCATCGCCATGAATGCGATGTATGCATATGTACGACAGGCACTGTTGGCCAGCTGCACATGGCGACATGTACGCCAACCTCAAAATGACGTGTTCCAAACACGTATTTTTTCCGGGTGCTTAGCTGGAAGATTCCACGCAATGTAAAACCAGCTAATCAAAAGGAAAGACGCCCATTCGGATTATATTTTACTCTTTCCAAAACGATTGAACAAAATTCTGCCCACGCCGCTGCTTCAGCTGCCGTCGTATGAAAACTCAGTTCGCATTCGAGTTTTCATTAATTCGTGGCGTCTTGCTAAAAAACTTCTTCACACCACTAAACACTTCCGCACTTCAATGGTTGTATTTATTAATCAACTTTTTTTATCACATATTTGAATTTAAATTATGCACAAAAAATTGTCACTACCACTCGCGTCGAAAATTTACGTGTAAATAATTTTTTTTTGGAACAGCCCTGTGGTCAGCAAATTAAGCACAGTGGCATACAAACTGTTCAAATATCAAATGTACATACATACACCACATGGTCCATCTGCGCCGAGATCAAGATACAGTCCACTTAATTACCAAAAGCAAAGCAAAGCCCGAGAAAAAAATCAAAAATTTTAAACAAAGCCGCACAAGACACAGCCTCACAATCAACCACCCAAACAAGGCGCACATATACACAAGCTGCACACATATACCAGCTGCATACACACCAACAGCAAACGCAATCACTTGCCACCCAATATTACGACCACTTTCAACGGGTGACGGCTCGGAAACCTGTACTTTCCGACCGTCACTGCAGCATGAACGGCGAAGGCGCGGCTCGGAAACCAGTCCTTTCCGACGGCCCAGGTAGCGCGGCTTTGTATCCCGTCCTTTCAGACCGTCTGCTCAGGAAAAAGAAACGACGAGCGACTGGCGTGGGAACTCGTCCTTCCCGACCAGCTCAGCATCAGCGAACGGATGGCTCGGGAACACGTTCTTTCCGACCATCTGATATCCAAAAGAATTGGCGGCGAGTTGACTCGGGAACACGTCCTTCCCGATCACTACGACGAAACGCCCCATATAATTACCCCAACTAGCGCGACAACACACGTATCGGAGCGGCTCAAGGAAACAACAAGCAAGCGGCTCAACAAACAAACAAACAGAATAATATTTTTTAATCAAAGATGTGATGTGGTGTGAACCAGTAGTAGACTGTTGTCAACTCGATCACAGGATTTCAAGAGCGACACAGGTCTACCACGGATTCACACCACAGGTAAAGCAAAATTCATGTATATCTACATATATGCAATTGAATAAATTCCAATTACATTTTAAAACTAAAACACAATCTTTTTCATTTCTATTTCCAAATATCCAACCGTGCGTCTGGACATTTGTACAGTATGAAATATATAAATTAAACAAAACCAAAACCATTCGGCCATTTTCTCGCCACTGCATGTTTGTTTGTTTTCAATTTGCTCATTTCTTTTCCTAAGACTGGCTTTGACAATTGTCACACCAAAAACAAAGTACAAGTAAGTTTTGTGAATAACTTCGCTATTGCCATTGCCTCCACCTTTTAACTGGTTTTTCAATAGGGACGCTACAAAAGTAGACCGATGGTGACAGAAAACGACGCCTAATTTTTTCCCGCTCTTTTGACATTTCTCTTCAGTAAGGTTTGATCCAACAACGAGTCGAAATTATTAAAATTTACTACCGAAATTCGGGGACAATGGCTTCAACTTTAAGAACGCTACGTCCAATTTATGGTCGTCGTCATTTCTGGCTGAATGGCTTCGTCAATAAGAAAAATATGCGTTATTGGATAGGCAGCTATCCACACGTACTCCATGAGTCAACATCCGGAAAAAAATAACAGTTTGGTGCAGTTTATGGGCCGGCGGCGTCATTGGGCCGTACTTCTTCCGTGATTATCAAGACCGACGCGTTACTGTGAATGGGAATCGCTACCGCCCAATGATAACCGAATATTTTTGACCCGAATTGGATGATATGTACTTGGACAATATGTGGCTCTAACAGGACGGCGCCACAAGCCACACAGCGAATGTCATAATCGATTTATTGAAAACCAAGTTTGGTGAACGTGTTATCTCACGAAATGGCCCAGTCAATTGGCCGCCTCGGTCGTGCGATTTGACGCCGTTAGACTATTTCCTGTGGGGCTACGTCAAGTCTATGGTCTATGCCAACAAGCCAGCGACGATTGATGATCTTCGTACGAATATCGAACATGAAATTGCAGTAGTATCGGCCGATTTATGCTTGAAAACCGTCGAAAATTTGGTTCAGCGTGCCCGTGGTGACCATGCAAAAGAAATCGAGTTCCATACATAATGGCATTGAATTTACTTTCACGGGAATTAAGACTTTTGTAGCGTTGCTATTGAAAAACCCTTTATGATTTCGCCGTGGGGTACAACCATACATTTTAAAAATGCAAAATGAAAATGCGTTCTTGTTTTAGTGGTTGCTCAAACACCGCGTCCCTCTGCAAGTCGAGCAATATAAAGTTCTTTAAGTTCTCAATTACTGTAATGTTATGGAAGGGAATTTGACAAGCGCCCCTATGTGTCTTTGTCCAATTTTTTCCTCAATATTTAAGAAAATGAAACCACATGATTGTTCTATGCAAAAGTGCAGAGCCTTTGAGGTTAACAAAAAAATTAAATTTGTGCCAAAGTCTTCGCCTTAACACTTTCCTTGAATTTTTAAAATATATTGTACAAAAAAAATGCGTAGCGTTTTTTGCAAAAGGTACCTTGGTTTGGCAATAAGAGTTTAATCTTTTCAAATCTAGTGAGCCTTGCTTTTTTAAATACCAAAACTTGCTTATGATGGGATCATTCGTCAATTTTAATTGTTTCCAAAAACTAGTCTGCTGCGAAATTTTGCGCTTGCAAAAAGGTAGCGGAAGAAATCAGAATATTTAAATACACACGTAATTTTACACTTTCATCAAAATAAAACAACTCCACGTGTAAATTAAGTTTTCTCTAATCCAATACAAATAAAAACTAAAATAAAAGGCCGTGTAAAAAATTATTTGATTAACTTGGAAATAATGTATATTGGCAAAAGTATTATTATTATTATTGATATATTTATTGTATAATAAATCATACAAAAAACTTAAACAAACTAGGCACTAACATCTACGGTTTTCAGCCTACATATGTATATCTAATTCGACTTTAGTTAAATAATAGTATGCAGTCGTGTTTGACTATATGTATATCAAAGTATATCTTACACAATCTTAGGATTTTTATAAAATTAGTTATATTTTTGTCTGATACGTTGGAAATTAATTGTAACATTGTACTACCGTAGTTATCACATATGCTTTTGGTTCTATTACATTCTACTGTAAAGTGTTGGATTGAGAGTTGGGTTTGATGACATACTGGATACATTGGTGGATCGGAAGTGTTAAATATATAGGAGTGTGTTAAGCGTGTGTGTCCTGTACGGAAGCGTATGTATTTTTGTAGGTTTGCTTTGGAGATGCTGGGCGGATAGGTGAGCGCTTTCCCGGATGGATTCACTTCCTTATAGTGGTGATGAAAGTTATTCCAATTATGCGCTTTTTTTTTGGCTGTAGTCAGTGATAGTCCTCAGGAGATCGCTTTTATGTTGGGTAGCCTTCTTTATTATTGGAGCTATAGTGCTGAATTTTGCAGCTTCATCAACAGCGGTGTTCCCTTCAATTCCTACATGTCCCGGAATCCACATTATTTCTATTTTATTCTTATGGCGAATCAGGAGGTCTCTGATCTCACATATGGTGTCATTTTGATGGGAGATATTCATAACGGCCTTGATGCATGATTGTGAGTCTGAACATACAATATGTTTGCCTTTAATCGCTTTAAACCATTTGACTGCGTCAAGTAGTGCTTCGGTTTCAGCAGTGAATATTGAGCAATTTTTCTAGAGTTGTGCGAGTTTTATTATTTCGTAGTTATGGTTCACAATTGCATAGCCTACTCCAGCCTCGGATTTAGACCCGTCGGTGAAATGAAGGGACCACCCAGATGCCTGGTGCGGTTCTACTGTTTCGTGGAAGCGTGTTCTATAGGCGTTGTGGCATGTGGATTGTTTGGGTAGTTGCATTAGTGTGGAAATAATGCTGATTTGTTGAAAGAACCATGGTGGTCGGTACGGTATGAACTTGCGTTTTGGTTTTGGATTTAAACAGAGTTGGTGAATACTATGGTATATTCTATCGAGAGCTGACGATAGCTTCTTTCGCCGATGGTTTTGTATTCGGTGCTGTTCATTGTCTGTTTTGTAGGGAAGAAGTTGTTGCTCTGTAGGCATTAAAAGCTTTGTTGCTAGTTTTGCTGTATTTATACTGATTCTATCCCTCAGGCTACCCATTCCGGTTTCAGCTTGTAGGATCTTCACTGGTGTTGTCCGGACAATGATTAGAAGTTGGATGGCTTACAATGATTTTGTTTAACTTCTCAAAATCAACTAAAAACAATGTGACTGACAACGGGGCTCCCTGTGGGATTCCATTTTTGAGAGGCACCACCTTTGATTAGCTTTTACTTATCCTGACCTTAAATTTCCTATTTGTCAGAAATGATATTATATAATTTATTATATTTGGACCGAACTTCCATTCTTTCATTTGATCGACGATAGCATGGACTCCAATACGGTCGAATGCCTTTTCAAAGTCAATAGAAAGTAGGGATAGGTGGTTTCTAGTGGATAAATTTTTGGAAATTTGATTGTCCAAGTAGAGTAAAGCATCTGTGGTGCCCTTTCTACGTTTGAAGGCAACCTGTTTCGGATTAATTAGGTTATTTCTTTGTAAAAACCAACTGATTCGTTTGGATATGATTTTTTCTAGAATTTTGCTAGTGCAGGATATGAGGGAGATGGGTCGGTAGCCTTCCGTTTTAGTTTTGGGCTTATTAGGCTTAGAAATTGGAATTATCGTGCTGGTTTTCCATTCCTGTGGCATAATTCCGGTCGTGAATACCTTATTAAAAATTTTGAGAAGAAGGACTTTGAGATTGTTGTAAGGTGTTTTAACATAGGGTAATTGATTCTATCGGAGCCAGGTGTTTTCTCTTTTGCTGTTTGGAGTGCACTGTTTAGTTCTATTAGGGTGATTTCGGATTCAATAAAGTTTGCAGTTGGGTGGGGAATATAATTCGTATTTCCATTTAGGCTGTATTTGTTATTTAGAAATAAAGAAGTAAAATTAGAGTCGTCTGAGGCTGATGACCAGGTTTCCGCGAAAACCGAAGCAATTTCATTCTTGTCGTAACAAATTTTGTTATTGTTATCTTCGAAACAAATTATGTCAGACTTCGTATTTTTACCATATAGTTTGTTCACTTGATTCCACAAGTTTTTCATGGTCGAGTTTGGGTTAATCATTGAGGTAAATTTATAGAAAGAGTCTCGTTTCGCTTTTTTAGCTTCTCTTTTAAAGAGAGCATTCGCTTTTTTGTATGCTAATAGGTTTTCCGAGTTTAGGTTACACTTAAATATTTGCCACAGCTTTTGTTTGTCTTTCCTTAGATTGTTGAGACTTCGTATTTTTACCATATAGTTTGTTCACTTGATTCCACAAGTTTTTCATGGTCGAGTTTGGGTTAATCATTGAGGTAAATTTATAGAAAGAGTCTCGTTTCGCTTTTTTAGCTTCTCTTTTAAAGAGAGCATTCGCTTTTTTGTATGCTAATAGGTTTTCCGAGTTTAGGTTACACTTAAATATTTTCCACAGCTTTTGTTTGTCTTTCCTTAGATTGTTGAGGTTTGTATTCCACCAATAGGTATTTCTATGGGGTATGAATTGGGGATATTTTTTTATAGACTCATTAGCTGCTGCTATAACGCACTTTTTAAATAAAGAGGCGTCCCTGTTCACATTATTAGATACGTTGTATTTTTCAACCCGGTTTTCGGTTTGTATTTTGAACTTTTCCCAGTCTGCGGTGGCCGTATTAAATGGCGGACATCTAAAGAGTGCGAAACTATTTGAGTTGGGTGAGTTTTTGTTGTAGGTGATGAGAATAGGGTAGTGATCACTGCCGCTAAGAGAAGAGTCTAAACTCCAAGAGAGGAAAGGGAATAAACCAGCTGATGCAAGAGAAATATCGACGTGGGTGAATGTGGACCGGGTAGAGAAATGAGTTGGGGAGCCATTATTGCAAACTATGAGATTGGAACGTTGGTAAAATTGTTGAAATATTTTGCCTCTTTGATTAGTTTGCCGAGAGCCCCAGAGCGTGCTGTGGGCATTGGAGTCCCCTAAGAGTAGAAGAGCAAAATGTGTGCTATTGTGGATTGTGTTTAGATCATTGACTGTAAATTTTGTAGTTGGAGAAATGTATACAGAAATTATTGACATTTTGGTTTCGGTGCAAAAGGTGACACCCGCCGCGCAAAGGTTTGTTGGGGGAGTGAAAAAGGTGTGTTCTATTGTTTTTTTAATAAATATTGCAGTTCCCCCTTTTGCGTGTATTGAATTTGCGTTAACTAAAAGGTGATTATAGTTGTTCAAGGTGATTGTGTCGGATTTAAGGCGGGTTTCCTGAATAGCGATAATATCTGGATTATTGCGATGAATTAATAGTTGGAGTTCATGTAAATTATTTTGGTAACCATTCATATTCCATTGGAGAATACGTAGGACCATGAATTATTTATTACAGATGTTGACTCTTAAAACGATATATCTAGTATATCGAAAAGAGAAAATTGTTCAGTTTTCTATCATCGTTCCTTCGTCATTGGCGGGGTTTGGCAGAGTAGGAGAGTGATTTGGTATAGGAAAGGGGTTTGGGTTGAGGAAGCTAAAAGTATTTGTAGTAGGTGGGTTGTTATTTATTGTATTTGTTTGTAATTGTTGGATTGAGTTGGTTGATTTTTGTAGCATTGAATTGGTTTGTGTTGTTGTTGTGGATATTTTTTTGATTATATCTTGAGTTTTGTATTTTCTTATTAGTTCAATTCGTTTATTTCGTTTTTCGATTGCTTCCTTTAAGGTCTCTTTTGGGATGTTGACAGTTGTATTATTTTGTTCGTTCCTGATTTTAGTTGCCTCAGTATAAGTTAACACCAGCAAACGCGTATCCGGTCAACATTCCACTCCCACCGAAATTGCTGACGGTGCGTCTGGAGGTTTGAGTTTGAGAATAATATAACAAGGTATATTATTCCGGTGCCGATGGACATAGATCCGTCATACTCCCGATTCAGACAGAACAGACCCCAACAACTCTATAGAAATGATGACAGGTACCGCAATCAAGGAGCCTACCCTAAAGTAATCCGTCCTGATAACGGACACACGGGTGGGATATTCAATCGCCAGCAACCTGTGTCAACAGGCCTGAATAAAGAAAGAGCTGAAAAAAGGCACCATGGTAGTGATCAGCAGCCAATTCAAAAGGTACAGCGTATGAATCACCTCACCCAGGACCAGTATGAGCCAGAAGGTGAATATTGGAGTGATACCGGGTATGACGATTATTACCAAGCCATAGAACTTAAGAGTACTGAATACGACGAGGACGGACCGAAAGATGACGTTAATTTTTTAGGACTAAGTCCCTCTTGCCCTTTGTCGAAAGGACACTCGGGGGAAGAGGAATAAGGTTTCTAATCGACACCGGCGCTGCAAAGAGCTATGTAAAATCACTCGAGGCTCTAAAGGGAATCAAAGCTGTGAATAATCCTTTCACTGTAAAATCAATCCACGGTACCGACATAATTAAAAAAAAATGCACTATAAACATATTTAATATGAACGCTGAATTCTTTGTTCTACCCAGTTTAAACACTTTTGACGGCATTATAGGATTCGACTTACTAAAAAGAAGCAGGCTGTGTCAGAGACACGGCCATTAAGTTTAACGTAGAATACGCCATCCGATAAGACAGAAAACATATGTAACAACAAATGATAAATAATGCAAGCAAATGAATTTCTTTATTTGATAGTTACTTTGGATGATATACATACATAAGCTTATGATAGGAAAAATAGGATAAAAATGTTTTTAAATTATCAATTAAATTTCTCGCAAAAACGAAGTCAATGGCTGTTATCAATAGTAAAGATAAATGATAAATAACATACGCGAATCAATTTTATTATTTTTTTGCAGTGCTTGGCAGCATCTTCTTTTACTCTACTTTAACTTGCCCGCCTAAAATTATGCAATACAAAGAAAGGGCTGCACGAGTACATTTAAATCGCCCAACAGCAAACACTCAACCAAACACCACACACATATTTGTGTGCATGTGTTTATACAATTTTCATTTGAGAAATTTAAATATTAGGAAGATATCAACCAACATGATATGTATGTCAAACGAAAGCTAACATCTTCATTTGACTACAAAAAAAAAAAAAAAAATTAATCGAGCCGTTTCCTTATAATTAAAGAAATAGAGATTACAACAATAAAAACCTGACATTGGTGCCCATACCGTAAGGTAAGACGTATTCTACGCCAAAAAGGTAAATGGTAGTATTGACTTGAAGAGTGGAACTTTAAGTTACGACGGGGGGAAGGAAAAACTGTTGTACTACTACTACTCGGACGTTAACAAATTAATAGGAACAAATCCTAAAACGAACGAGGACAATACCGATATCTCTACATTGCTAAAGCGTCATGTTAAAGTTTTCGCTGATCCCAATGAAGCGCTTCCCTACAATACCAGCATTGTAGGTACGATAAGGACCGTGGACGATTTACCCGTATACTCAAAAAGCTACCCGTACCCCATTGCTGCAGCGGAATTTGTCAATAAGGAGATATCATAACTTTTGCATGATGGAATCGTAAGACCATCTCGTTCCCCTTATAACAATCCAATTTGGGTTGTGGATAAGAAAGGGTTGGACGAAAAAGGCAACAAGAAATCTCGTCTCGTCATTGACTTTAGAAAGCTAAATACTAAGACAATAAGCGATAAATATCCAATTCCGGACACTTCCGTAATTTTGGCGAACATGGGAAGCGCAAGATTTTTTTCGACAATAGACCTCAAATCAGGATTTCACCAAATCAAACTTGCAGAAAAGGATAGGGAGAAAACGGCTTTCTCGGTCAACAACGGAAAGTACGAGTTTTGTAGGCTTCCCTTTGGTCTGAAAAATGCTCCTAGCATTTTCCAGAGAGCCATTGACGATGTCCTTAGAAATGAAATTGGGAAAACATGCCATGTTTACATAGACGATGTTATCATTTTCTCTTGAACCGCCGAGCAACATAGTAAGGACATTGATCGAATCCTGACAAAACTTTTCGATGCTAATATGCGCGTGTCTGCTGAGAAATCAAGGTTCTTTCAGGAAAGCGTTGAATTTCTGGGCTTCACGGTATCCAAGGAGGGAATCAAGACATGTTCTGACAAAGTAAAAGACATTTTAGAATTTTCGATTCCAAAATCATTAAGAGCTTTACGCTCATTCTTAGGATTAGCCGGATACTATCGACGGTTTATAAAGGACTATGCTTCGATTACAAAGCCACTAACGAAGTACTTAAGGGGGGAAAACGGAAATATAGGCGCTAACCAGTCGAGGAAAATACAGATAACTCTTGACGAAGAAGCGCTTTATGCATTTAATAAGATAAAAAAGATCCTTGCATCGGAAGACGTACTGCTTCTTTATCCCGATTACAAGAAAACTTTTGACTTGACTACAGATGACTATTCTTATGCCATAGGCGCCATTCTGTCACAAAATGGGAGACCTATCACAATGATATCTAGGACCCTCTCTTCAACCGACGAAAACTACGCGACCAACGAGAGAGAGCTGCTGGCAATAGTATGGGCTTTGCAAAAGCTTCGTAACTATTTGTATGGCGTAAAGAATTTAAATATTTACACCGACCATCAACCTCTCACATTCGCTTTATCCGACAAGAACCCGAATGCGAAAATGAAAAGATGGCGTGCCTTTGTTGAGGAATTTTCACCGCAATTTCATTACAAGCCTGGTAAAAAAAATTTCGTCGCAGACGCCCTCTCTCGGCAGCATATAAATGCATTGGACCACGATATAGACTCGGTAAGCATGGCTGTGAATAGTGAAGAGTCGCTGTCTCAAACAATTCCCACCGTGAAAAATCCCATAAATTGCTTCCGAAATCAGATAGTCCTTGAAGAAGGAAATTCGTTTACACTTAGCTCAAAAATTATATTTAAATCCCGAATGAGGCACCGAATTTCATTCAGTAATATAGGAGAACTAATGAAAAATATAAAACAATGTGTTAACCCAAATATTGTGAACGGCTTGCAGTGTGAATTCCCCATCCTGGCAAAGATTCAAGATGGACTGGTCACGGCATATCCGGGCGTCAAGTTCCGTCACACCACCAAACAAGCAATAGACGTTTTCGACAGAGATGATCAGCGCGAGCTTCTTCAAACTGAGCATAACCGAGCTCATCGGTCACTCCGTGAGAACCAGGAACAAGTCCTTGAAAGTTATTATTTCCCTGATATACGAAAGCTTCTGAGGAAAATTATTTCTAATTGCAAGATATGCCACGAGGCCAAGTACCAACGACATCCTCCAAACCCAGAAATAGGATCGACTCCTATACCCAAGTATCCGGGAGAAATCCTTCATGTTGACATTTATTCAACGGATAAGACACATTTTTTGACATCAATAGACAAGTTCTCAAAGTTTGCTATAATATTTCCAATCAAATCTAGAGCCATAGTTGATGTTAAAGAGCCCATATACGAACTTCTCAATTTTTACAGAAATACTAAAGTGTTGGTCTGTGACAATGAGAGATTGTTGAATTCGGAAACCATTAAGTCAATACTCAGAAATCACTTTGGCGTCGAAATCTACACCACTCCACCCGCTCACAGTACGACTAACGGACAGGTGGAAAGGTTCCACAGTACCCTTACGGAAATTGCCCGCTGTCAGAAGCTTGAGACTGGTGTCTCTGACACAATTGAATAACCCAGGGGATAAAGTTTTCGTGAAGACTAATAAAAGAATAGGGAACAAGCTTTCAAAACTTTATACCGAAAAAGTAATCCAAAAGGACCTTGATACCTTTGTTATAATTGACGATCGCAAAGTGCACAAAAACAATTTAAGACACTGACCGCTCTTTCCTTTGTCGTCCCTAGGATCATTTTGCTTTCGTTAAGCTTTCGGGCTAATACTAAATTACACCAGCTCTTACTACATCCCAATTACATCCGGAACGGTAGCTGTTTATGAGCAGCATGGCTTTCTACTACACAAAACTAATTTGTCAGCATTTGAGGCAATAGCTGAGGAGACAGATAAACTACTGAACCTATTCCCACAGTCGCACGTTAAAAGACTACTAGAAAATGACGCTAATGAAATATTACATCTATTGGACGCGATAAAAATACACCATCGGTACGCCAGAGGTAATAAAATTCTGGGGACTGCCTTGAAGTACATAACAGAGACTCCAGACTCTGGCGACTTTCAAATGCTCGAGACCAGAACCAATGCCCTATTAGACGCAAATGAACAACAAATAACGGTGAATTCAGCTATGCAAAAGAAAATCGACGAGTTGACAGTGACAGTAAACAAATTATTACAAAACGCTAAAAACACACAAATAGATACGGGATATCTCTTTTCTCTAGCCTCCACCAGAAACAGAGCGGTTATAATGGAATTGGAAACCATTATAACGTCAGTCACGCTAGGCAGGTTAAACATTATCAACCCAATACTACTAAATGGTATGGAAATCAATGGTTTGTTAGCTGCTGAACACTCTGCGAACATTAGCATAAGTGATTTATTGTCAATTTCTAAAATTAAATTATTTCAAGATATAAATTGCATTTACTTTGTCATAAAATACCCAAAAATAGATAGATTTTGTAATAGTGTAAAGTTGCTGCCCGTGATCCATGAAGGAAAAATTATTTCCCTAGAAACGGATACGATGGCTGAATGTAACGGGAAATACATTCCACTCTACAATTGCAAGGAAGCCGTAACCGCAAACTTTTGTCAGCCCCTGAACGGGCTTAACCAACACTCTGCGAAATGCAAGTCAAAATCCGCAGATAATGTTGTCGCCATTGAGGAAATTGACAACGGCATAGTTGTGATCAACGACCAACCAGCATCAATACAAACCGCAAACTTGACAAAGCTGACAAAAGGAACCTTCCTTGTAACATTTGAGGGAGAAATTACAATAAACAGTACCACTTACATCAACTGGAGTAAAGTTGTCCGATTACATCCTGAAGCTGCACCTGCACAACATGTAAATTTCACCGAACATATTGATTTACTATCGCTACCATATTTGCAGAAAGTAAATATGAGGAACCTTAAGCACATAGCGAAGCTGCACAATCTCGTTAACACCCGTTCGTTACAATCAGGGGGCACACTTATCTTGCTGCTATTTCTTATCGCAGTAGTTGCCGCAATCTTCATGAAACGAAGGCAAAATAGCATGGTGATACTGAATAAAGTCATCAAAGAAGCCGAGGACGCCTTCATTTCAAGAGGGGGGGTAGTTAACACCAGCAAACGCGTATTCGGTCAACATTCCACTCCCACCGAAATTGCTGACGGTGCGTCTGCAGGTTTGAGTTTGAGAATAATATAACAACCTAAAATAACAACTCCTCTTCCGTCGATATTGCCAACATTCCACTCCCACCGATATTGCTGACGGTGCGTTCGCCGGGTTGCGCGTGACAACAACAAATAGGTATCGCTGCAGCAGCTAAGCCCACAGCGGAACAGAGCGCTAGTGCAAGCGGTAAATTGCCGAATTGCATTTGGCAAGTCACACGGCAAAACATGTGCAGCAACTGGTAGGGTTTATTGTAAGAAAGCGTCAGGTATTTAGGCGTAGTCGTCGCAGTAATGTAATTAGCAAAATCAGTTGTAATAACTCGACCGATCCAAACGGCTGCTCTTGTGTAAGCAAGAGAAATGAAGTAAATATCAAACTAAAACTTGTGTTTGATAATTTATATGTGCATTTATTAGTCATTTTTACTTTGACGATTTCCCGCCTTTTTTAGACACTTGGGCATTCCTTGTGAAGAGCGTTGTGTTCATTTTGGCAATTTGTACACTGTATTTTTTCACATGGAGTAGGGTCGTGTAGGCTTTCGGCGCATACTTCACATTTTTGTTCATTTTTGCAATATTTTTGCGTGTGTCCAAGTTTAAAGCATTTTTTACACTGCATGGGCGAGGGAATGTAGGGGTCGATTTTGAAGTTAAGAAAGCCAATTTTTATTTCTTTTGGCAAATCATAGAGGTTGAAAGATATGATGTGTAGTGATGTATTTACTATTGTGCCGTCAACAAATTTTGTAATTTTTTTTTACTTCAACCACAGCTTGGTCTCGAAGGCCTTCGACGATTTCATCTGTTGAAAGTGTTGGGTGCAACATTGAAGTGATTGGGCATATGTTCGATAAATTGGTGGCTTTTAGAAAACGGTTGGTTTGTGAAGCATTTTTTGTTAAGATTAGTAGATCTCCGTCGCGTGTAAATGAAATGTTAATTGGTTTCTCACTGCTTATACTTTCTATTGCTTTTGACACCAGAAAGATATTATAACTTTGGAGTGGTTTGTTTTCTATTTTACTCTTTATTAATACGTACTTCGGGCAGTAGTTTTTGTTCACTTGAATTGTATTTGTATGCTTAATGGTTGGAAAGTCGTATTTATTGATCAAGTCATAGTTAGTATTTCTTTTTCTTTTTGCAATGTTTGCGATGTTAGGATCAGGATCAGGGTCTGGATTAGTGATCTGCAGAGAGTAACTCAGCTTATGATTATACTCTCAAGTGCTTGAATCACTCCATTGTTCCCTCCAACTTATTCTCACTAAAAAATATTATCTGTTCACAATCGCATGGCTTGCTTGTATAATAATGAGTGTGCATATGTTTCATAATTACTCATCGCTTCCACTTGGCTCGGCTTGCTTCTCTCAATGCAATTGTTTGAGCTATTCATTGCATAACGTTAGATGAGTTGAGTGGCTCATAGTTTATTCATGGATACATACACAAATTTAGCGTGTCTGTATTTATTTTTTGTGCGTAAAACATTCCAGTGGGTTCAGTGGTATAAGTTATCATATCATGACGATTTACACGCAATACAATGCCCAACTATGGTAACCTAGCAACAATACGAGCTGGCATAAAAAATCAATACCTAACACAATAATGCAGCCCAACTAATATCCTTGTTATTAATATCGCTTGTTTAGCGACAGTGGAAAACCCCAAGTTACCTAACGGTACTCAAATATCAAACCAAGGACATCGCTTAACAACAGCTTAATAATGGGTTTGGGTCAGTCAAGCATTACAACAACAACTTCATAATGAGCGTTTGTTAGCAATGCATCAGAATAACAGTCACACAAATTGCGCAAGATCAAGGCATGATGTTACAACAACAATATAGTCAGACACAGGGTATTTAAGGCGGCACATTAGTATAAGAAGGGCAGTCTCGATCTGTCTTAAGAATTGTGTGCTAACTCGCGTGCGGAAAATAAAGTATTTATCAAAAATTAAAAAGTGAATTTTATATTGATAACTCGACCCACTTAACTTATATATTCTAGAACAATTTTAAAAAATTAAACAGAACTATCATGACTGATCAAAACCATATAATACGAAGCATTGATGAAGGTACTTATCAATTAACGCAGAAACAAGGTAAAAGTGCAGTTTGGGGCCTGTTTGCTGAAATAAAGAAAAACGATGGAAGTACATTGGAAGGCTTTGTTTACTGTCGAAAATGCAAGCATTTGTTGAAGTTTAATGGCAAGCAAACAAGTAATTTGATGCGTCACAAGTGCTTCGCTAACGCTTCTGAACAGCAAGTGGTTATGAAAAATGTAAGCCAAGAAGACAAGGAATGCTCTATCAATGTCTGTTCACAATGGATAATAGAAGATTGCCGCCCTTTTATTACCGTTGAAGGATCAGGATTTGCAAAATTAGCAGAATTTTTGATTAAAATTGGATCAAAATATGGCGAAAATGTTAACATACCTGACCTACTTCCTAATGCAACCACTATCTCGCGGAGGATTTATAAAATGGCTGCGGAAAAGAAACACGAAGTTAAATCCTATTTAAAAAAAGTTGTTGATGAAGGAAATGCTTCTGTAACCACGGATCTCTGGACTGATAATTATGTGAAGAGAAATTTTTTATGTGCAACGATTCATTTTTTCGACGGTTCCAACTTAAAAAACATAGTTTTGGGTATCAAGTCTATGGACTTCGAGAAATCAACAGGAATAAATATTCAAAACAAATTACTCAGCATATTTTCTCAATTTGATATTTCTAACCTTCAGTCAGTGGTATTTGTCACTGACAGAGGAAGTAATATCAAAAGCGCATTACAAAACTACGCGAGAATCAATTGTTCTAATCACCTATTCTCAACGTAGTAAACGCTGCATTTGAGGCTACAGATGATTTAAAACCTTTGATTGGTGCTTGCAAAAGCCTAGTAAAATATTTCAAAAAATCTAATCTCCAGCATGCATTACAAACATCATTGAAAAGTCACTGCCCCACACGCTGGAACTCTTACTTGGTAATTCTGAAGTCCATTTCAGACAATTGGTCGACTATCAGTAGTGTTCTAACAGAAAATAATCAACAAAGTCGCTTGCTTGAGATTAATATAAATATCGTCAACTCTTTGGTGGAGTTGTGCCTGTACTTCGACACAATTTCTAACAAATTACAGGGATGCAATTTTGTGTCAATATGTTTTGTACTTCCTTCAATTTTTCGATTAAAAACGATATGCGAAGCAGTTCATTCAGACGTTCCAGCAATAGTCCGTTTTAAATGTAATATATCAACATATATCGAAGAAATATGGCTTGCTAATCTAAGCATATATCACAAAGTAGCACTGTTCTTTTATCCTCCAGCAAAAAGTATGAGGGATATTGATATTGATGCTGTGAAGCATTTCTGCATTGAGGAGATATCGGACAATATACAGTTTCACACGTCCGAAGATAATGAGTCTCCACAAGCTCTATCATTCCTAAATTCTTCACCTCTTACTTCTTCACCTCTTACTTCTTCACCTCTTACTTCGTCATCAATTGGTACGTCTTCATCAGCGAATGATCTGACCTTCTTTTTTCCAAATATTTCAAATATGGGTGCGCCGGAAAGTATCGGAGATGAGATAGATCGATATATTACTGAACGAATACAAATTGATAATGACTTTGACGCAATTCAATGGTGGAAGCAACATACAACTATCTTTCCACGCATATCAAAATTTGCATTTAAAATATTAACTATACCTGCAAGTAGTGCGGCGTCTGAACGTGTATTTTCATTGGCAGGTAATTTAATAACTGATAAAAGAAATCGACTTGCACCCAAAACGGTAGATAATATAATATTCCTGAATTCAATATTTAAAACTAATTAATATGACTATAACACAAATTCAAAATGACTGAAACCTATAAAATAAAATATAATATTATACGTGATAACATGAATGTATACGTGATTTGCTTTTCATAATAAAATAAATAAATAAAAATGAGTGAAAATCCCGTTTTTTTTATTTCATTACATGTGGTCATTATTGGGACTAGTCACAAAATCCTTGTTGTAAAATATAATAGTAGCTTTTAATACTTTCGTAATAGATTTTCTAGCCTTTGGTGCATAGCGTTACGGCTCAAATGGCTCAAGTGGCTTGCGTGGCAATGAGCCTTTTCGTTTACTCCCAAGTATTTATGATTCATAAGTGTAAGAGAACTCAAACCAGAGATTAATAAGTAGTGTGAGCTCATAGCCAAACACTTGTTATTATTTGCTTAATACAAGCTAAGCAGCTCACAAGCCAACGCTCTCTTTCTCATAATAGTAAGTGAGCAGCAGGGTTGCCGCGAATCACATTTTTATTTTACCAAATCCCTTGAAAAAATTTACCAAATTGAAAAAAAAATTACCTAACTTTTTTTTTACAAATTTTATTTATAAAAAATAAAAGAAACACATTTACTTCTTTTTTTAAGCGTTTTTTATTTACAAAAGAAATAATTAAAAAAATTAAAAGTATTTCAAATAAACTTCAGTTCTTGTTTCTCTTAAAATTAATATAAAAAAAAAAGATATAACAAATATCACTTCGTGTTTCTCTTAACATTAATGACAAAAAATTGGTCATAAAATAACTTCTTGTTTCTTTGAATGAAATAAATTTAGTTATTGTTAACAATCGTTAAATGAGCTTGAAGGCCATACGAATTTTAGGAAAGTTCAAAAATTCATCAACAATCAAAGAGATCACCACATCTCCTCAATAGCTATAACTTCGACCTCTTTGATTGTTGATGATTTTTCGATTTTTCCAAAAAATTCTAATGGCCTTCAAGCTCATTTAACGTTTGTTAACAATAACAAGTTATTTGATAAGCCAGAAAAAACCAAAAACATTGAAATAAACTTAGTTTTAGGATCAAAGTTGGTTGATCAAAATAAATACATATTCATATGTATTTTTACATTTGACAAAATTAATCAATCAAATATCAAATTTCATTTAAAGTATTGTTTAGCTGCCCACACATAATTTGCTTCATTTTGAGAATTAGCAAGTTCTTTTGCTAGAATCGTTGCTTAATTTGTTTGAGGAGCTCTAAGTAAAATTTGAGAACATTTCTTTTTATTCTTACTTTCTGAAAATCAGTCAATTTACTTTTTTTCAAATAGTCTTCTGCTTTGGAACCAATAAAAACATTTTCTATTTGAACATAATTTCCTTCGTCTAATAAATCAATATTATTCAAAGATTTCAAATTTCGAACATATGCGTTTGACATAAAATTGACCAATATTAATTGAAAATTTGATTCCAAATGCAAATGTAAGTATGGCAATCTAACCTTTTCTGATTGAAATTCTTTATTCATATCATTGATAATTTTCAGAATGTAGGATAAAAAAAGAAAGTATACCTTTACATCGGGCTCATTCATTTCCAATGCCAGGTCTGAAGCTTTAGTACCGTTCACTTCTAACACACGATCAAGAAAATATAAATATAGTGGAAGCCATTGTTCAACAATTATATTAATAACCTGCTCCAAGGCAAGCCATCTTGTTAAAAAAACGCCTAATATTTTGTGGGGCTCCACCTGACAATATTCTTGAAATTCCTTCAATTCTTCGATTCTTTTCGGGCTATGAGAAAAAAAACTGTATATAGAGCGACAAAGTTGTTCGATTTGATGCGGCAACTGTTTACACGCGTAAGCTGAACATAAATGTAGGGAGTGACAAGTACACTTGATAAAAAAAAGATCTACGTCCGACTTCAACTTTTCTTTTAGGCTATTCAATTCTCCGGCCATTACATTTGCCCCATCGGTTGCTAGTCCGATAACATTTTTAAGAGAAATATTTCGTTGCATAAAGAATTTTTTAATATCTAAGTAGATGGAATTCGCATCGCAATACTTTAATTCTATTAAACCTAAAAATTTGTCATGAACACTTCTTGAAAATTTGTCAAAAAATCGAACCATTAAAATTAAGCATTTTTTTGTCGAAACATCCGTGGTTTCATCCACAATCAGAGAAAATTTGTTCGTTCTTAATTTTTCGGTAATTTCTTCACATGACCTCTTACCCAACTGATCCACCAATTCTGTGGCTTTTGTTCGGCCGCAATGAAGCTGCTGTGCAATTCGAGAGTCCGGACAGCACTCTTTTAACAGTTTCGGTAAGAAATCCATAAGTAAAAATGGCAAATTGTGGCAAATAAGAAACATAACCATAGTTAACTCCGCATGATGTACTTGCTTAGACATTTGTTGAAATTCTTCATCCAAAAACTTGTCCATTTGGATTTGATGTTTTTTTTTTCTGTTCGTTTTGTTTGTGGATTGGGAAAACATTATGTTTTTTTAAAAATGATAAATGGTTTGACAGCTTCTTATCACAAGATATGCAATAGCTACACCCATCTTTATTCCGCAACCAAGAAGATCTCGATAGCCAGTCATCTCGGAATTTTCTCCAAGTTTGTTTTACGGGATGTGTTTCACTGCACACAATAATAAAGACATGATACATTTGGCCATATATTTAGCAAACTATCTTACCTGCGGCCACTGTCACTTCTGGTTTCATGCTCCTCTTCAGGAGGTGCAGGTTTTTTGCGAATAACAAATCTAAATGAATAAAGCATATGATGATTTTCTTATTGGAATCAAAATTAAACAACTATGAGCACATTTTCACTTACCTATCCATGATTTGTTATTATTTATTAAGTTTATTTAAAAAAAACTTAAACGCGCAATATCCAACACCACTTGACACGTGGAAAGCAGAAGAACAGTGCAGCGTTGCCATAAACAAGAAATTAACCAAATAACCGCAACCACATTGGTGTTTTTACTGTGGCTGTTGTTATTTGATAAATTTTTTGTTATTTATGGCAACGCTGGAACAGTGCTGGTTTCATTTATGTCAAATGTGCTTAAGACTACTAACCAGGGAAGAATTTTATAGTACGTTTTTAAAATGTTTCTACAAAACTATTTGAAAAAAATTAAAGATAATACAATTCAATCGAAATGGACTTAAATTTTGAAAATTTACCAAAATGAATAAAAATTTCACATTTTACCAAGAGGAAAATAATTTACCACATTTGGTAAAATTTTACCAAATCGGCAACCCTGGTGAGCAGTAATCACACTTGTACTCTTTCCGTGATTATTTTGCTTGCTTCATACTCAGTTTTTCTAAAGTAACTCAAAGTTGTGTTTAACTCATTCACTGCAGATCACTGGTCTGGATCAAGCGACGCAAAATAGTTTCCTCCGGAGTTGGAGGCCATTATTTATAAATCTACGATGTTAATTGAATGTCACTCACGAATATTACAAGTAGGAATTTACTACCCACGTGGCACAATTCGACGAAAAGCGAAGATAATATACACGACTGCTCTCAATGATTGCAAGGTGTCTACTGATTGGCAAAAGTAATTTGGTCAATATATAGCACAAAGGACTTGAGCGACTTAAAAATTCTATTATGGAAATATTAATTCAAATATGTAGGTACGCATATGGAAAATTATTGAATTCAAGTAAGTTATACAATATTGTACGGAGACCACTGCTCGACGATCTGCTCTCCTACTTGTCTTCTTGCTCACTGCCCTTTTCCCATACCAGTGCTGCCCGTCGCCTCTTGTCGGGTTGCCATGTTACACTCGGCCATCCTGTTCGTCATCTGCCTCAGATGACTCTATCCAGTCGGCTTCGTCACTTTCGTTTCCGTTGATGTATCGCCGGAGCTTGATATTATCAACGCTGGTTGATGTCTGTTTTGGACCTTGAAATTCTGCCGCTTTTTTCACCTCGTTTCTGCCATTCCTTTTTAGTTTTATAATTTCATACGGGCCCATATACTTCTTTGACAGCTTTTTCCCTGGTGTAAATTGTGTGGCTTTTATGGCTTCTAGATCACCCAACTGATAGCCGAACTGCCCTTTGCGTTTCTTGTCGAAGTTGTGCTTCTAGGTTTCTTGTGCTTTTTGTATGTTGTCTCTGGCCTCCTATCTTATTTTGTTACGTTCATCCTGTAGATTGATTGAAAATTCTTCTTGCAAAATATTTAGTACTTCTACGTCTGTGTCATTCCGCATTTTCACTTCAAACATTATTTCAAATGGAGTAAATTTCGTTGACGAGTGTATATGCGGTGAGATATAGCAAGATCAACGGAAATAACGTCAATTGACACTATTTCCCATAGCTTTGCGAAATAAAATCAATTGACGTTATTACCTATTCAAAAGAGAAATAAAATCCCTTGACTTTATTACTATTTCAAACATTTAATGTGCGTAGCATCGCGGCGCCCCGCGCTCGCCCCCCTTCCCCATCGTGCGGTAACGCATGTATATTTTTTGTTGATACTTTTATTTTTCAACTTTTACATATATCATATATTTTACATATTGTTAACTTTTATACAAGTCATTGGGAGATTTTTACTGCGTTGGCAACAATTTGTCTGCAGTACGGGCAGAGCAGAGGACATTTTGCATCAGCTGCATTTTGTACAATTTTTGAATAGCATTCAGCACAAAGTTTAAAATGGCTGAATGGAAATAACACCGTATCGCGAGGTATTTCGGCACAGATAATGCAACGCAAAATGGCATTACTTTGACTGAAATGAATGAGTTCATCATATTCTTTCTCCTCGCTTGTCTCCGAGATATTTGCATCACAATCTGCCATTACATTTTCATCAACCGCGCTGCTTAACAACTTGTTTGTCTTATTTTCCATTTGATTAAAGAATTCAGACAGTGTAATCTTTTTTTCATCAAGCATTTTATTTTAATCAATGATTCAATTATATTGCATTTCAATTGCTGTTGTTTTCTAGATAATGACAAGCCATCGACTTTACCCTTAGAGACGGTTCTCAAAAGAATATACATCAAAAAATCTAAAAATTTGTTAAGGCGGCCATGTTCTATTAGCTTTGAATTTAAGATCGAATTAAAGCCTTTCAAAGCCCTACATAAAGGGTTCTCATAGCGGATTTACGGAACAAATCAGCAACTATTTCTTTGAATCGACATATTTTAAGCACTATTGACGATATTTCCTTTTGAATTGGGAAATAACATCATTTACTTTATTTCAAAATTTATGTCGACCTTATTTCTTTTTTGAAAAGGTAATAACGTCAATTGACGTTATTTCCGTTGATCTTGTTACCTTTCACCGTATATGCGCGTTGATTGCTCGTTGCACCTGTGCAGTATATTTAAACCACTTTGTCGGCTCGGCTGCTGACATTTTTGCTAAAACGGAAATTATGACTCTGTTCACCGTTTCTATTTGGCCGTGTCCCCTTGGAACACCTGTCGTTGTCTCGATGTGTTCCATTTTCTGAGCAGCACAGAACTCTTTGAATAACTTTGAGATAAAAGCTCCTCCTTTGTCGCTGATAATTCGTCGTGGATTACCAAAGATTGTTATCCAACAACTCGAGTGCCTCATGACCTCTGCTGCGTCTGCGGTTTTTGTTGGATATATCCATGTAAATTTGGAGAAGCCGTCTACCATTGCAAATATATACCTGTAACTTTTTGATGTGACATCCAACGGCCCCAGATGATCGACGTGTAGCGTTGTCGATGCAATGTAAAAAATCTTTTTGTTTACCCAATTTAAGATTGTGCATTATGCACTCTATGCAGTTTGCGATGATCTGATTCACTTTGCGTTCCAAATGTGGTATGAAATATTCTTGTTATATTGCGTGTATTGTTTTTTTGCGCCCATGTGCTCGAAATTATGTGCATTGCTAATAATTTCCTTTTCCATGCTTTTCGGCACATCCAGCAATTCTTTCCCATCCACCTGTTTGTATATTAACTGATTTTTTAACTTATAGTCTGCGTATTGCTTATCTTTTAAAATTTCAGCTACTGCTGCCAGCTGATCGTCGCTTTGTTGTGCCTTACGAAATTGCGCGTGTATATATATATATGTATATAACCATTACCGAGTACCGACTTAAGCTATCCACATGTCGCATTCTGCTGCCTGCGTGAAGTGCATCAGCCATTGCACGACTTCTCGAGGTAGTGTCGCAATTTCTTTGTAGCTAAGTAAGCGGCCTTTACTTCTAAAAATCAACTATGCAATTTTACTTCATTCAGTGTCGTCTTATTGCTTTAAAAATATACTGGGTGCCACTCGCTGTCGTGCTGCTGTACCAGTGCTGCACCAAATCCATATTTGGACGCATCAACATGTAACTCTGTTTTGGCATTATATGTAAAGATTTTACCGGTTCTTGTACCAGGGCCAACTTCAATTTTTGAATTGCCTGTAGTTCTTCGTTTTCGATTTTAAACACTGCATCTTTTTTAAGTAGTAGCGTTAACAGTCTAGCAATCATAGCGTACCCTTGTACAAATTTTCGATAATACCTCGTAAGCCCCAAAAATGCTTGTATGCCTTTCACGTTCTTTGGCATTTCATGCCCGAGAAAAATAATCTTCCTCTTTAGAAAACTGCATTTTTTCCAATTGATTTCCAGATTAAACTGCTGCGTCTGTACCAGCATCGTTCGCATATTCTCCAAACACTGTTCGGCCGATTGTCCAAATTCCACTATGTCATCCACGTATATCTCCATTATGCCATCGTTTATTAACTTTCGAAACACATAGCTTATGAACCGTATAAACACTGCAGGCGAATTGCAAAATCCAAATGGAGCTTTGTTAAATTCAAATAGCCCCTCACTCGTCACAAACGCTGTATATTTGCGGCTTTGCTCTTCAATTTCAACATGGAAGAAACCATTCTTCAGGTCCATTATAGAGAAATATTTTGCGCCTTGCATTTTTTCAATCAGTTCGTCTACTACTGGTACTGGAAATCTTTTCAGCACCAAAGAATTCAGCTTCTGGAAATCTACGCACAATCTGTACGAACCGTCTTTTTTCTTTGCTAAAACTACTTTGCTAGCCACCTCTGACCATGACTCTCTTATTATGCCTTGTTTCAACCATTCGTTAACCTGCTTCTGCACTACCTCTCGCTGTTGTGCTGACAATCGACTAGGGCTTTCGTGAAATGCGATGCTGTTATTACTAGGTATAATACTTAACTTTACTGGACATTACGGCTGTACATCCGACGGTTTATAATTTTTAATTAGCTGTGTAATGGCTGATTTGTATTGCGGTTATACATCAACATCATCCTTACTGTCAATAAAATTGTAAACGTTGTATTCGACTTGTTCTGTACTTTTACATTCGTCTGCTTGTATAAAGCTGTATCCACCTGCGTTTAAAATGACCGTGAAATTTTGTAAAACATCGAAGCCTACGATTAAATCTACATTAATCTTTGTATCTGGAACCACTAGGAATATGTGACGTATGCACATACCGTCTACTTCGACTTGCGCCTCAAATTTGCATAACACTGTCGTAGCAACGTTTCTTAACCCATACAGCTTTGCATAACTTTTCTGCATTGTGCATTCGCCAAATGCTTCTTCATATTTACTTTTGCGCATTAGTGACGCATCTGCTCCTGTATCTAACAGAAACGAAATGCTTTTTTTTGATTATTTTCATTTCTCTAACTTTATTTTTGTATTGTATTATATTAATGTTTTGTTTAGTACCTTGACAATTTTTCGCGATGTGTCCCAAGCCATTACATTTGAAACATTTAATTTCTTCTTTACAATCCACTCGTTTGTGCTGTGCCGAACTACAATTAAAGCAATGTTTTCGTTCACTCCCTTTGTCACATTTATCGAGTTTGTTTTGCTCAAAACCCTTTAGTTCTGCTGTTTGTCGACGTTTATTTGGTGCACTACTTTTATCGAATGATTCAATTAATTCATACCGCTTAATTAATTCTTTAAATGTTGGTGCGCTAAAAAGAGGATATTTTAAGTCATCACGCAAATGCAAGCTGTCAGATATACATACATATGTATATTTAATAATCGATTCGTCTTCCACATTTCCTTACGATGCTATTTTACGCATGTTTAGTACATAATCGTGAAAATTTTCTGTTTGTTGCTTTCGTCGTTCTCGTGGCAGTTGGTGTACTTCGTTACTGTTCAACTTCTTATCGAATTCTTCCATCATGATTCCGCATAACGATTCGTAGTTAGCAACTGTCACTGTTTCTAGTAACAGTTTTGCCGTTCCCATCATTTTATTGTCCGCATTTACATATTTCTGCTTTTCATTTAATCCGTATGCCTCCGCATTTTCTTCAAAATTATTCAACCATTGCCGTACTGATATTGACACGCCGTCATAGTCGGCCACAACTTTCGCAAAATTGGCTACTGTTACGCTATTTCTGTTATTTTGTTCTATGCTTTGTGCCAACGCTTCGACCAACTCGCTGAAATCGCTATTATTCATGTCTGTTGTTATCTCTTTTTCGTCTCCTCTGAATGTTTTCGTTTCTTCTATGTTCGGTGTTACTGCCCCTGCTACGAGTACTGTTGTTTCGAACTCGCTGATTTGTTCAACTTCGGCTTTACTGCTGTGTCTGCTGACTCGTTCTACTTCGTCCTTTTTTTCTACCGCTGTTGGTGCTGACCAGCGAATGTAACACCATCTTCACCTTTCAAAAACGAATGCCCGACGGTTGAGCCCCCATGTAAGATTGGTTGTGTTTATTTATACACAAGTAAAATAAATGTTGTACATAAGTAAAGGAAATACGTTACGCATATGGAAAATAATTGAAATCAAGTAAGTTATACAATATTATACGGATACCACTGCTCGATCATCTGCTCTCCTACTTGTCTACTTGCTCACTGCCCTTTTCCCATACCAGTGCTGCCCGTCGCCTCTTGTCGGGTTGCCATGTTACATGTATGTATGTACGGTTTCGCTAATGTGGCAAAGATATTTTTGGAAAACGAAAAGGAAAACTCAGTAGATGAAGGTTGAATGTTGAAATATGTATCTAACCATACAGAATTCAATATTATGTACAAATCGAAAGCATGCAATTGCGCCGGATCTTATAACTTTTGGAGTCAAAATTGGGGCTTTCCCTTTTTAAAAAACATTTAAAAATACTATGACATTGCAGGAATTTCAGCAACTCTGCTTACCCAATTTCCGGGGAATAAAAATGTTTGTTATTTGCGGGAAATCTGGAATTCGATATGATTTATATCTTCACCAAGAAAAAACAACTCAGATTGATCATGAAATTGTATTAGATTTTGGGTTTTCTACAGCAATTGTTGTAAATTTATGTAAAAGAATAAACCAACCGGGACGCAACTTATACCTTGGCATATATGTACATACATATATGCGTAATTTTATCCTCTTTACCTAACAAAAATATATGAATTATTAAATATATTCAATAAATACATATATTCTATACTTCTTTTTTTTCAAAATTTTTTGATTTCAAATTGCTATTGGAATCGAAAGAAGCAAGTTTCTTTTTACAAACAATTTTTTCGAGAAATCCCCTGCAAATATTTAACATGGTTGCGGATCTACTTTAAATACAATTGTTTATATTTATTTATTGAGTATATAACATAATTCGCGCGGGGCTTTTCCAAAATTTGAACGTTTATTTAAGAAAAACGAGTACAATAGCATTATTCAAAGTATTGCCCATCTGAAGCTATGGCTTTTCCCCATCTTTCTGGCAATTTGAGGATCCCATCCCAAAAGAACTGCGCTGGTTTGGCAGCCAAGAATGGATCAAGCCAATTTTTGATATCCTGCTCTGATGTGAACCGTATTCCAGTGAGTAAGTCCTGCATCGATCGGAACAAATGGTAGTCAGAAGGGGCAAGGTCTGGGCAATAAGGCGGGTGGGATAAAACTTCCCATCCACTGTTTTCCAAATAGTTCTTAACCGGAATAGCAACGAGGGGCCGAGCGTTGTCATGGTGGAAAATTCTTGCCTCGTGTCTGGTCGCATATTCCGGGCGTTCTTCGGCAACTGCTCTCTTCAAACGGATTAATTGTGTTCGGTAGCGTTCTCCAATGTTGGTTTCACCCGGTTTTAGGAGCTCATAATACAGCCCACCCTTCTGATCCCACCAAATACAAAGCATTACCTTCGTGCCATGGATATTCGGCTTAGCCATTTTTCATCACCAGTAACAATACGGTGCAAAAATGACTTCCTTTTGTGGCGTTCCAGCAGAATTTCGGACAAGCAAAACCGCCTTTCGATATCTCTTGGCTTGAGTTCATGTGGAACCCAATTTCTTTGCTTTTGAATATAACCAGCTGCTTTTCAGCGTTTTGAAATAGCTGCTTGAGGGACACCCAAAGATTCTGCAAGCTCTTCCTGCATTTGGCAACAATCTTCATCGAATAATGTTTCCAGATCTTCATCTTCAAACTTTTTTGGTTGCCCAGAACGTTCATCGTCTTCCAAGCCAAAATCACTACTTTTAAATCGTGCAAACCACTTTCGGCACGTTCGCTCAGCTAGAGCATGTTCACCATAAACTTCCACCAAAATACGATGACTTTCTGCAGCAGTTTTCTTCATATTAAAGTAATGAAGAAGAACTCCCCGCAAAAACACTTTTTCGACATATTTGAGTGAAAAAAAATTATTGTTGTTTACGATTCAAATGTACAATGACAGTAGCTTTCCAACGTATGTTCGGAATATTTTGGAACGATGGTATAATGAATGAAAAATATAAAAAAAAAAACAGTAAAATGAATCACAAAATTGGCATTAAAGGATTTAAATTTCGAATGCTTATGTTTTTAATAATCTAGCAGCGTTTATTAAAAAAAATAACATCAGAAATCAAAAAACTACCAAAATACTAAATAAAAATTAACTTGAGACAGCCTATAATATTTTTCAATATATGTTTTTGAAAATATAAAAACACTGCTGTAAGTTCAGCAGTTTTTTTGTTCCCTGCTTTGTTTTACGCATTCCAATTTGATTTTTTTTTCCTGGCCGTTCCATGCAGTTTTAATGGAAATTGATTGACTTTTCGTTGCTTAAGTTATATACTCAATATTTACATACGTATACACATACTGTAATAACCAGTCAAAAATGCCAAAAATGTGCGTACCAATGTGAATGAAACAACATGTGTCAGATACTGACCACACTCTTATTGTGTCAAACAGATATGCCTTAACCCGAAAATGATCATTGCAACAATGGGACCCAATATAAATCGAAATTATCTTATGTACATAAGTAGATCAATTAGTTGAATCGTTTAATTAAATTTATTCAGAATTGGATTGAATACATAAACAATATCTTTCTCCGCTTTTCTATATTTTCTACACATGACACAATACTCGATGATAGTTGTCTCCACAGGTCTTCACATTCCTCCAATGTTTTTTAACTTCAGAGTCAACTTTATGAGTTTTTTGCAGTTCAATACATGGATCCACCAAAGTTTCTCAGAACCGTTAAGTGGTAGATCGCCTTATTAAACGAGGCTGCATTATCATTAGGCTCCGACGTCATGGAAATCTTTTTTAAGGGAGCGATGTTACGCCTTTAGATTTTATTATCCTTACAGATAGTGACATCGCTTCCTTCTCGCCTACTACGTCAAATTCTTCAAGCAACCACGTCAAATTCGCACCGATGCTAATGGTAATTTTTTGAGGCCAAACTTCTTTAGCGGCTGTGATTTTTTACATCGCGTCACGCAAGTCGCGTTAGAATCACGACACGTAAGTCGCGTCAGAATCACGTCACGAAGTCACGACGTCACGACATGCCGCTTATGTGAGAAAAACAAACACACATACTGACGTGGCGACATATCAATGTGTATGTATTTAAGTACATACATGCATCTATGTATATATACTGATGGAGATACATAGAACATAACTACAGATGTAGCTTGGGATCATTTCTGCTCTGGTTCAGGACCATTTGAGGACAAGTTCTGGACCGTCTCGGCCCTATTTTCGGACTAGATATTTCGGTTGCATTTCAGGACATTTCAGTAGTTCGGAACTGGTTTACTACTACAACTACAATTACTAATTACCACTACTATCACTACCACTAATAATTACTACTACTACGACTACTAGTGCTACTACTAGTTACTAATACAATTTTTACTTGTGCTGCTACTAATTACTGCTGTTTTTACTAATGCTCCTAATTTTTGCTACTACTAGGCTTTGATAACTTCTACTACTGCTACTCTGTTTGCTAATGCCACTACCATTTTTACTACTGCTACAACTTATTACTACTACTATTTTGACTAAAGCTTTCACTAGTTTTGGCACACTAGGCGGGTAACACTCTTTTACGTGGAATCTCCCTCTTCAATTATATACCTGTTGCTGGATTCAACCACTCGTCGTTCACACTCGCAGGTTTAATGCTACGAAGAAGTTCAATTGAACTAAATTAATTTTGGTTCTGAAATTGTAAGTGTTTGTTGTAAATATTTTATTATATTGTCTTTGTAAACACTGAACGCAATTAAAATACGACTAGCGACGTTAAGACTAGCACAAATATTTGTAAATATGTATGTACATATACATATGTATGTATTTATCAAGTGTACATATTATACGCCTATTCAAATATTTGTGTGGCAGAAAAATTTGTATGATGCGATAGTTTGCATATTGCTTTGACATCACTTTTTTCATGCAAATTAATATTTGGTTAACAAACGTATTTTTGCGAAATTTTCACTTCCTTGAAATTTCTGTTTACTTTAAGATGGCTGTTCATATTACAGTTTATAATTTAATAGATATTACTGAAAAACTATTTGAAAGCAAAATCGAGTATTTTAAATAAAATATCATAAAAATATTTTAGCCAGGCGACAAACGAATAGAAAATTATTTTATGGAAATCAGTTGCTTGGAAATGTAAATTGTGGCACATGAAATCCGATTCTACATATGATTCGTTCTATTTATTTGATCTCAGAAAATGTTCACTCAAAGCTAATTTTTATTTTTTTTGCATATAAATGATTGAGTATCTGTGCGCCGGCACGTTAGATACATTTATAGTCAGCGGTCTGACACTTTATCCTATTCATTTTGCAGTTTCTTTCCCCCGCCTTAAACCAGCCCACTACTCGACATTCCAATACGTTTACGTACAACTAACACCTGCGGCTGAGGTTAACCAGTTGCTGTTGGAAAATCGTTACGAAATCCACTAAGCGTGTTGTCAATGGTCGATGCTAGGCGACAATAAAATATCACAAAACATTGAGCGAATCCACAAGCTGACACACACAAACACACACATAAACATACATACAAGTTAGTGCTTGGTTAGTTTAAAGCACGAAAAAAATTAATTTTTCTGCCGGACAGCATGTCCACTTTATTGACCAAAAACGACTACTGCTAAATTTTAAAATCTTATTAATTTATACTTATTCTAAGCCACGGAAATTATTAAGTGGCGTGACCTATTTCTTAGAATTAACGTTAGCTTCGATTTGTGTCTGGCATGTGCCGGATGCGCTGACGTTGCGTCGGCAAAATTTTCCCATTGCAACTTGCGCTGAACTTTCGGGGTTGTTGACACAATTGCAATTTGTGTCTGGTTTGTGTTATCTTACATACATATTTCGGTATTTTTGTTATGTATTCGTGTTGGCAATAGCTTGTTGCTGGACGGCAAAGGACTGTGGATGCAGAGGGGGCCGGGGTGGGGACAGTAGGATGCGTAAAAAATTGCTACACAATCTCACTTTACACAAACAAAGAACAAAATAAGTGATGCGTTTGCAAATGAAAAAGAATAGCCAGAATTTTTATGGCAATTCATGGCATATGCCGAGGCGTTAAAGCTGTCAGCTTAAAAAAGCGACAGAGTGGATTGTGATAAATTGTCGAAAAATTCGAAATGCCTTTCGCCATACTCGTCACCGAGATTTGACCGGAAAAAACTTAATTTTGTGTGGAGAATTTGATTTTTTAACCCTTAGGCGTGCAAATGAGAAATAGCGGGTATTTTGTTTTGGTGATTTTGGTTTCAGTTTAATTTTAGTATGGCGAACTCATATTTTAAAATCATTTCCAAAATTTTTATTATTTGAGGCGCTAAAAGCAAAAAATGTAAGAGCATCTGTAAACAGTCCGGCAAAACCGAAGATTAAAAAATAAGTAAGGTATATTTTATAGGTAAGCGATGAAAGAACACAGTTTTATTCCAGTAAATTGTCATAAAGATAGTTAAGAGTATTATATTCGTTTTTTTAAATTGCTCATGAGAATGATAACTTTTGAAACAGTTTTTAGTACGTGAAAAGTGTGAGCATGAGATTTCTCATATAGTTTACTGGGCTTTTTTGAACCCCAATCAGGAAGATTGTTAAGGTGATCATACTTTCACTTTGATATGCAGTTTTTGTCCCCTATATTTTTGGCCGTCTTATTTTTTACGCACATCTACACCTTTGTAGATTTTCACGTGTGTATGTTTGAAGCTTAACCCTTAAATGCCTAAGGCCTCAAATTTTTGTAAAAATATTATATGTTATGTAAAAAAATGCGTAGAACGTGGTTTATTCGACGATTTTTTGAAAAAAATTACTTTCGGAGAAATTTTTAAAAAATAGTGGTTGTATCCTTAAAGATACACTGGGCATTCCCTTCATTTTTTACTTCAATACCTAAATGCGGTAAACTTTGTAATCAAACGATTAAAATGCGATTTATATTGCAAAGAAATTAATTTATTAAAAATGTATTCATATTTCACAAATGTTCATATAAAATAATATAAAATGTGGTACATAACTTACTAAACAAAAGTGTTTTGAAAAATTATTTTTTTTTTACATACTCTATGATACATACATTAATACACTTATATGGTAAAGAAAATTTATTATATCTTAAAAATGGTGATAATTATAAAAACAATTTTTTTCTGATGTCATACATAAATTTACTTTGCATTTAGAACAAAACATTTTTGTTTGTCCAGAACAATTTGGATACTTACATCTGCCTTTTTCCCCCATTGTAGTCCAGTGGTCCGTCATGTCCAATCGGCTGTCTTTGGAAATAGCTATAGAAGAATTCGGTTTCCTCTTTTTTTCCTCTAAAAACAGCTGGAGGCTAGGGCGCCCACGTTTAGGGGCTTCAAAAGATTTGAAACTAAATAGTGAATCCGCGACTTCTAATTTGAAATCAATAAGACGCATTTCTTTATATCCGGGGCGATTCTTATTAATTCTTTTATACATAATCCATGCATTAGCACATGTGAAGTCCAGTAAGTGATAAAACATTCTGTTCGTCCATTTACGACTTTTCATCGTGATTTTATGACGACCCATACAGCTGTCAAGTAAATCTACGCCGCCCATATGACGATTGTACTCTTTAATTATTTCTGGGCAGGAAATCATTTTGAATGTCTTGTCCTTTTTGTCGTAACGTTTTATGGAGGAAGACGTTGCAGGTAAATCTTCGTTTTGATCATGCATCAAGATTGGTTTCATACCGATGTAAGTTGAAAAAAGATTAACAATCTTGTTGTCCTTCCATGACAATGATGTCACATCGACGCCGTAAATTGAAGCAACGTATTCGTGACTGGTTCCACGCTCATATTTTGACATTACTTTCTCATTTGGAAGTTTGCAGTTTTTAATGCGATTGCGACGAATAGTACCAATTGAAAGTATACCTTGAGTTCGTAAATATACTAACAACGGCACAGTTGTATAGTAGTTATCAAAATAAACGCAAAAGTCTAACAACAATATTTGCAGATGACTTCAAATCTGGTTCGCCCTGGAATAATATGTTAGGTCCTCCGGAAAAAATTTCAAACTTATAAGCAAACCCTGTGGAGTCACATAAGACATATAATTTAAACCCCCATTTCTTAGGCTTGTTAGGCAAATATTGCTTCATGTAATTTTTCATTTTTGAAGAACACATTTGTTCATCAACGCACAATCGGTCTAACTTAGGTATGCAACCGAATGTTCTGTTTAGGGTATCAATAAGTGGTCTAATGAGATATAGTCTATCGCGGTTTGGATCGTCACGAGATGGATCATTTTCTTTTTCATTAAAGTGAATGAATTGCCATATTTTTTCAAATCGGTTCCTAGTCATCGTTGTTTGTATTATTGAAGTAAGACATATAAAATAAGATACCAATAAATTTACGTAAATCGAATATATCAAAATTAAAAGCTTCATTAAGTTCGGAGTAAATTTTGGTTTGTTCAACTATTTTGAGCTCTAAAGATTCTGGAAATAGGAATGACCAGACCTGAAAGGGATTTTCCAAAACCTTCAAATTATCGGATATGGTACTATCGCCTCTAAAGCCAATTTCAGCATTGGTATACTGAATATTTCCTGTTTTCCATATTATTGTGTCAAATTCAGAAGACTTAGGATCCACAGACAAGTTTTTAAATAATGTAGGAAATAAATTTGAGGAAACCCTCATGGCGATAGGTTCATCTGACCTTGCGGAAGTCCCGGCTTCTCCAGAAATCCCTATATTATCGTCATCATTTATGATGTTCACAAAGGAATCATGTAACGACGTTCCTAAATCTACTTCATGCTCAAAATGGCCATCAATAACTGCAACATTGCGAATTGATGCGTCTACATTCTGTGTATTTATCAAATCATCAGAGTCACTCTCGAAATCATCAATACTCTCATAACCAATCTCATCACACAATATAGCTCACACGTCATCAGTGGACATTTTGAGCCCATCAACTGTTATATAATCGGTCATTATAAAATTTATTAAAAAAATATATATCTTACGTGCACGAGCTTTACAGTAAACGTCTTAACTCATCAGCGTTCTTAGCTCAAATGATGTTATAAATGCAATTAACGTGCTTTTCTATTTCAAATACATATGACCGTTTATCAAATGAAAAGTATGCGGCAATGCCCAGAGTATCTTTAAAGATACAACTATTATATTCACTCGTATGCAGCAGTGCGGCGTAAAATAAGCTCAAGTCAAAAAATATCGTTACAAAATTCCCTTCGGAACCAGTATACAAATTTTCGGGTCTAGAATGCAAATAGTTGTGGATATTTTACTATACAAAAGTAATAATTTATTTTATTTAACAAAAAAAAAAATTTTTACTTTGCTTATCAAATTTGCCTTCAGTTGTAACAAATTCAGTAAAAGTATTACCCTTTATGAAGTGTGGATATTTTCTGCACGTAGTGACATGTATATTAATGTTTTTAGATCATTAATATTGAATATTGGTAATATTTAATGGTTGTATCTTTAAAGATACAGCGGGCATTTAAGGGTTAACACCTTTCGTGTGCTACCCTATTAAATGTTCGTATAAAATTTAATAGTATCTAGTATTTTTCGTTAAGCCAATATGAGGATTAGCTCTTTTTGTGAGAAGCTAACAAATAGCCATTTAATAACTTGTGTGCACGAGCATATTTTATTATAAAAGAATTTTGTTCTTTTGGTAAAAGCAAACAAAAAAACTCGAAAATTTACTGCATGTGCTTTATATTTGTCCATTTAAAAATATATTTAATATGCTGGTTTTTATTCAGCGTTCAAAATGTGCAACCAATATTTAGTGAATATGCGTACGTGTCTAGTCGAAAGATTACTTGCATGAGCAGTTTAAGGTTTACGTAAATAAATGATGTAGGTGAATTTTTGTGCTAGCCAATATATTGGGGAAAAAGTGGGCTATCATCATAATTACTATAAATATTTTGAAGCAAAATATTGGTAATTCTCTAAAATGGTTAATATGTACCACGTTAAGAATTTAAAACGTGTTAAACTTTATTTAATAACTTTATTTAATTCACAAAATTGCAAGTTTTCTAAGAGCAGTGAAAATATGAACGAATAATGTTTCAAGTTGCTTCCGTAATGCAGCATGGTTTTTTCTTAACTCTGCATTCGCACCAACGAAAGTCGTAGCACAGTCACTGTAGATATCCGAGCTATATCCACGTATTAAAAAGAATCGTCGTAGCGCAGCAAGAAATGTTTCAGTACTCATGTCACTAACAAGTTCCAAATGAACTGCTCTTGTAGTAAAACAAATGAAGAGAGCTACATAACCTTTATAGCTGCGGTGACCTCTGCCTTTCATAGTACGATTGTAATACGGACCGCCGTAGTCCAAGCAGCAGGGACTGAATGCCTTTGAAATATTGCAGCGCTGAGCAGGGAGGTTGCCCATAATTTGTGTTGCTGCAGGGCTGCGATGTGTAATACTACGAGCACATCTATGAATATATCGATTTACCGATGAACGTGAATCGATAATCCAGTATCTTCGCCTTAAAAAACTAAATGTTGATTGGACGCCGTCATGCGATCGAATCCAACTGAGAGTTGTTTTGCATTTCAAAAGTGCTCCATTCGACTCCAAGCAGGGTACCGTAAATTGCTTTATCAGAGCAACCTTGGTCTTGGCTGTGAGGATTGGCACCTTACGCACACCGTCCGATGTTTCCACGCGAAGATATACAATAGCGGCATAAGCTAAAGTCGATGCGTCAGAAAAAACATGTAGTTGATAGTTGTGAATCGATGGAGTTACCCCGATCCACCTGGGTATTCTGAGATTCTGAACGTTGTGAAGCTCTTCTCGAAATCGTCGCCATTCATCCTGCATTGGATTTGGAAGAGGGTCGTCCCAGTTGCCACCTGAAAGCCAAAGCTGTTGGCAGAGGGAATTACCAGTAATAACAATCGGTGATAAAAGCCCTGGTGGGTCGTAAATTTTTACAACATCAGAGAGTTGTTGACGCTTGTTAAAGGGTTAATGGGGCAGGCACCAGTATAACGTTGACTTCGTATGTCAGGCTGTCAGTGTCACAGACCCAATAGGTTCTCAGCGCCTTTGTCTCCCTACCCAAATTTATGCTGCAGCATATGCTTGGCAGTTTGTCGTCGGCAGAGAGGTGTTGCATAAACTTATTGGAATTGGAGTTCCACTTGCGAAGATTGAAGCAGCCACGATTCAACAACTAAGTTAGCTTAGTTTGAGTTTCGATGGCTTCCTCGACTGTGTCGCCACCATGGTGGCAATCGTTCACATAAAACGATTCTTTAAGTAACTTACACTATTTTGGAAAATCTGCTTCTTCGTCTTCGGCTTGAGTGGCTTGAACTTTAATTGTTAAATACGGAGAGCACGTTAGTCTGTACGTCACTGTGAGGAGTCGATAAGCAACGGGCTGCCCATCACCGTCTCTCCATATAATACGTTGCATATCGGTATCTTCCCGATCGATTCGTATTTGTCGAAAGCACTTCTCAATATCTGCCATGAATCCAACTCGATGCATTCTCCACTTTAGTAAGTTTGAACTTAAGTCGTTCTGCAGCTTGGGTCCAACATGAAGGCAATCATTCCATGAAATCCCACTTTTGTATTTTCTCTACTCATTGAATACAGTCCCCAGCTTTGTAGTTGAACTTCCTTCTTTGTATACACCGTGGTGCGGAATGTAACATGAAAATCGAGGCTCTTTGTCTTCACGTATCTGCTCTATATGGCCAAGGGCGATACAGTCATCCATGAATTCATTATACAACTTGTTAATCTCTGTATCGTGTCGAAGGCGCCGATGCTGGCAAGCGAATAGTTTTAAGATAAGTCTGAATCTGTTTTAAAAGGGTGCTGTATTTGATACCGACCGGAGGGGTCTCGGCATACCGTTCGTTTATAGAGTTCCTCACAATAATTTTCATCCTCTGTCATTTTGGATGAAGATGGGAGATCATCCATTTGATTAAATTTCCACATCTGCTGTAGCAACGTATTTAGTTCCGCAGTGGCTGTGACGCATAGCTTTACTGATAGCTGCCGACTCAGGCCTATGGGTAAGCGACCATATACGACCCAACCTAGATGAGTATTTTGACCTGTGGAGTCTGAACACGAAGAACGCTTGAGTTCGTTGCGCAGCAGAGCGCCATACAGATCTGCTCCGATAATGATGTCGACCGACCCCGGCTCGTAAAACTTCGGGTCTGGTAGGCTGAGACCAAGGAGTCGCTGTACAGAGTAGGGTCAATTCGAAATGATGGCATATGTTGTCGTAAACGACGAAGCACGAGGGCAGAACATTCGATGCTGAAGTTCGGTTCGGTGAGGGAGCACATTGAGAACTGAACTAAACCTTTTGATTCACCTACAGTACTCCCGCCTACACCGGAAATTGTAACTGAAATACGGTTCTTTCATAGATGCAGGCGTTGAGCTGCGAACTCGCTTATAAATAACGTTTGTGTGCCATTGTCCAAGAGTGCTCGAAATTTCATAAAATGCCCCGAAGAGGATCGTACTCCGACGCGCGCGGCTGCTAATAGTGCTGGCGCTGTTTGTACATGCAAGGTGAACGCTGGTATTGCTTGGCAATAATGGCAAACTATCGTGCAACATTGAATGAGGCTTTTGCTTGCACTTTTGACATGTGTATGTCGAGACGCAATCTCTTGCTGTGTGGTTGGCTTTAAACCAATTTTTGCAAAGCTTAAAATTTGTAACCACATCAAGTTTAGCACTTGGGTTTTTTTCGCGAAGTTCTGAACAATATATTAACGTGGGTTTTCCGGCACAGCATGGGCAGCGACCGAGGCTTGTTTGATGGCTGCGAACCGCCGCTTGCGGAGACGGCCTTGGAGCCGAATCCTTCGATTTCACATTTATGACGGAAACCATTGCCTCCAGACCTTGAATACGCTTTTCAAGGAAAGTTGTCAAAGCACCGTATTCGTGCAGTACGTCTGGAGATTCAAGGGACATCTCCCAATCTTTAACAGTTAGTGGATCTAACTTTTCCATCACCAAGAAAACGAGCCAATCATCCCTGTGGTTTATTGGACGGCCAAGTTGCTTCAACGCACGTACAGACTCCGTGACACTATCAAGAAGTTTACGTAAACTCACATCAGACTCCGTTTGCACTGTAGGTATATTGAGGATATTGCGCAGATACGATTTTACCATACGGCGCTTATTGTCATCTCGCTTTTGCAACATGCCCCAAGCAATTTTATAATTATTTTCTATTACATTTAAGTTTCGGAGCATAGCTTCGGCTTCACCTTGCAAACTGCCATTGAGATAGTGCATTCGTTGAACATTGGATAGTGACGCATCCTGCACAATGCACGTGACGAACATGTCTTTGAAACAAAGCCACATCTGGAACGACCCGTCGAACTTGGGTAATTCATCGAATAAGAGAGAGAGTAAAAAAAATGAACAAAAACATTAGCAATTGACAGCAGTGGTGATTGACGTATGACATTGGAATATTAGCGCACGGTTGTACCAGCGCGTAAGCTCCAACGTATTTTATTATTATTATTATTATAGGCTGCAATTCACTACGATCGGATTTGACCGGATCTATTGTGCATGGCCTTTTTCTTTTAAAACCTGAGGGTTTTGATATAATTTAGTACTACTTGGGGTGTGATTGAATAACGATGTCACCCATGTCCTGCACTTTCTAATTCCATTTATTAATTCCAGATAGGCCCAACTATTCCCTATGGTATCTCAGGATCCAATGTCCTGTAAAATACCCTATTAGAATACGTAAGTCCTCTCTACTTAGTGAAAGTATCTTGCAAATTCATTTTCTTCTAGTCTTCTTACGACTTCGTCAGAGTGGATTTTGGGGAGTCCACAAAATGGTTCCTGCCCACTAAAGGCCATATTCGCTCCTAGTTCGACCTAGTGATCGTCTCTCTCATTTCCCTCTTGCCCCTCATAAGCAGGAATCCGTCCTAAATTTAAGATGTTTACGTTTCCTAGTCTGCTGAGAATAGTTAGGCACTCAAATGGCAGTTTAAACGAGAACGTGCCTGATTTTAGGGCTTTAAGAGCTGCTTGACTGTCGGGGCGGATATACATACATAATTTCTCTTCTTATTTTCCTGCGCAGACATTTTCCACCACATTTGTATAGCATGCTATTCTGCCTGAAATATTGATTGGTATGGATGTTTTCTAAACTTGGGGCCGTATATTCACGCCCCTGTTCTACCATTACCCAATTTTGACCCATCCGTAAACAACATATGGGAATAAGGTTTGAAGTTTATGAATTTTGTTTCCAGTATTCTCGGTCTTTAATATAGACTTGGAAATTTTTGAAAAGAGATAGTTGGGAGTAAAGAATGTCCTTCATTTCAAGTGTTCTAAGATTTTTAGATGAACCTTAATATCTCCGTTTTTGAAGTCGGAAATGCCCTCTAATCTTGAACTGCAATATTTCCTTCTCTTTCTAAATTAGAACAGAGTCAAACTCTATTGACACCTTGTACTATTTTCGACCTCTGGCCGCTCGTTAGAGCATAAAACCGTGGTCTCAGATTTGTACTTCAACCCCACTTTTTCTGAGAAAAGTTTTTAATTTTTTTTTGCATCTGGCCTAATTTCTTTGTATCTTTACGCGTATTGTCAAAAGCTTGTTAAGAACAGTAAAATGCTTAATATTTTTGATCAATCAAAAAATATATATAATTTTATATGTGTTTAAAAATGTCACGATGTTTGTAGTCGAAATCCTCCGAAACGGCTCGAACAATTTTTATGAAATTCTGTATGTATATTAGATAATAGGTATGATAATAGGTATATTTTATGCTTCGGCGAGGATTGCCACCTGTTTGAGAAGTCAAATTTAATATTACAATATGAGAGCTCTAGTGATAGGCGCATTTGTTGCAAATAGAGTTCTTATGAAGCCAATACTAAAAAAATCAAAATTACGTAGCGTTCTAATCGGGGTGTTAAAAGAAATTATGTTAAGAAGATTAGGACAATCAACAACACCACGAATAATATCGAATACGAATGATAGCGCCAAAATAGACCTTCTAGACTGCAGGGATTTTAAGTTAATAAGAAGGCATCTCGAGTAATAAGATGGTACGGGATCATAAAAACGAAGGGAACTTAGAGCATAGCGCATGAAAACTTTCTGGATGCGTTCAATTCTATCAATATGGCAGGCGTGATAAGGTCTCCAAATGAAAGATGCGTATTCTAGTTTAGAACGGACAAATGACATATAGAGTAACTTACGAGTGTAGGGACTTGAAAACTCTGTACTATTGCGCCTTACAAATGCTAACATAGCATAGGATTTAGAAATTATATGATTAATATGCTTAGTAAAACTAAACTTTGCATCGAAAATAACGCCTACGTCCATAGCTTCATTGACGGATTTCAAAAGACAATTAGAGATAAGATAAGATGTTCGTAAAGGTGAAAAACACTTGGCGAAAGTGATATGAAAGCATTTCCCAATATTCAAAGACAAGCGATTATTATTACACCACAAGAGAACTCTATTTAGATCAGCTTGAAGCTCTAGCGAATCGGAAGCATTTTTAATAGTAGAGTAGATTTTAAGGTCATCCGCATAAAGTAGAAAATTAGCGTGCGAAAAACAGCTTTGTATGTCGTTAATAAATAGTACGAATAACAAAGGACCCAAAATACTACCTTGGGGAACCCTCGACGATGCGATGAAGGAATAAGACTGTGAGTTGTCAACGACAACCGTGCATCGTCTATTCGCAAGATATAACTTTAACCAAGAGAGAAATACCGCTTTACAGATAAAAAATTTCGAAAAAATGAGGTATGGGGGAGATTAGTACATATGTACCTTCTGAGCTCAAACACACATTTTTTTAATTTTTTGTATTAGTGGGGTTTTGAAATGACGGTAATTTTGTATTACTGTTTTTCGTATTGCATAACTGTCAAGTGCGATCATTGCGCATCTTGTGCGAAAGACAATCTCTGCGCTTTAAACGATATAAAACTGTAAGTATTGATTCAAAACATGCTGAGTGATAGCTGCTCAAAATAAATTTTTTTTTAACTTTTGGTTTTAATTTTTTTTTCAGAAGTTTTCTTATTGTATGTTGAACACAAAACTAAGGTAAAAACTTACAAAAATACTTTTGAAATCAAAATTTAAAAAAAATTTCGACTGATTTCGACCAGCTATAACTTGCATGTTTTAAATCAAATACATATAGCCAGTATATATACTTTGTAGGTACGAAAGCAAATTTATTTTTGCCGGGGGGTGCCACCTATTTAATTAAAATATACATACGCTATATGAAATCTTAAAACATGATTGTCAAATACTCGTAAAGAAATCTCTAGTAGTTGTGAGCTTTATTATAAAAGCTGAGATGAACAGAGGAAATCTGGTCTCTTACTTGTTAATAAACAAATTATGTACTCTTAAATTTCAAATATCTTTAAGGTTTCTACTCTGTACCCACTTCACGTGCAAATTAAACCATAATTTTCAATAAAATCTTATTTTTACAAATTTCATTAAATTAAACACAAGCCAGTGTCCTTGAGCTCACAAATTAATATTATCGTTTAATAAAAACAGGCCGAAAATCATAGACATATGAATATATGAAATATTAAAATATGGGTGTCACACGGTTCATCACGTGTTGAGGAGGTGGTTCCTTCATATATTTTATAGAGGGATGCCACCTGTTTCAAATATCAGTTATATATAAGAATATAAAATATTAACATATGGGTAGCAATCGGTTCGTTTCCCTGAGGAGCAGTTTCACAGGTTGCTATATTTTGAAGATGGTTGTCACATGCTTGAAAAGCCAAAATTGAATTACACTCGAGTAATAGGAAATATTTAAATGTGGGTGTTTTGGAGAAGGTTGCCACCTGTTTGAAAATTAGAATTTAATTTCTCCTGTGAGGGTTGTCACCTGTTTGGAAAGCCGAGTTTAATTAAGTTATACAGCTATATGAAGTATTCAAATATGGGTGTGGAGCGGGCCGTCTCAGCGAGGAGAAGGTTCATACCTATATTTTCGAGAAGGTTACCACCTATTTCAAAATCATATTTATTCAAGTTGTACACAAGGATATAGTATATTAAAATATGAGTGCGAAACTTTTCAACTCGTCGAGGGCAAAATGCATACCTTTAATTTTGACAGGGTTGTGTGTCGAATATTGACTCGAAAACTACTGAACCGATTAAGCTCACATTTATAGGATATGTTGGCAAAGGTGTTTATTGTGCTAACTAAAATTCCGGTAGGTGGTCGAGATATTTCTAAGAACCGAATTGACTCATAATACAGTTAAATAATTTAGTTGAAAATTAGACCTTAGGTTAGGTTAGGTGACTCTCACGTGGGCTGACAAAGTCCGTTGAAATACCGCTGGCGGAGACCATACGTTTTCTTCTTCCCTCCCCTAGAAGGTGAACCACCGTGTCAGCCTTACGTAGCGTAGAAGATCGGGAATGCTAGCCGAGCTCAGGTCGGCCAAACAGTTTAGAAAATACCCATTTAGGAACCAACCATTAGAGAGATTTCCTCGATGTCACGGAACGTTTAGACCCGAGCTGATTAAGAGAATTTCTGCATTTTATGGCAAGTTTGGACGCTGTTTTGTGAGAATTAAGAGATTTAATAGCCGCTTGACTGTCTGAGTATATAGTGACAGGTCTGTCTATGGGAGCAGACACTGTCAGACACCGAGCAGCCTCCATTATGGCATTTTTATCTGCTTGAAAAACGCTGCAGTGGTCCGGTAAGCGAAAGCTGACTTCCAGCGCTAATTCGTTGGAGTGAATCACGCACCCCACTCTTGCGTTGAGTTTGGAACCATCTGTAAAGACTGCCGTCGACTCTGGGTCTAGGTCTATGGCGCCACCCCATTCGTTCCTCTCAGGGATTCTTATGGAGAATTTGTTGTCCATGCAGAGTAGATGAGTAGTGCACTCTATCTTCCTTACTGCATTCGGAAGAACTTCCAAGACCTTTGCCCGCCCGTACTTTAGCTCTTTCTATGGCTGGATCGCGTTGAGCCTGGCGGCACTACAACCAGCCAGAAATTTACCATCCACCGGTGGAAAATTTAATATTACTTCCAGAGATTTAGTAGATGTAGAGGGTAGCGTTCCCGTGACCAGCATGGAAGCCGTACGCTGTACTCGCTCCATCTTGGCTTTTGACAAGGTTTTGCTTAACGCTGGCCACCATACACCAACCCCGTAGAAAAAAATAGGTCTTATCACTGTCGTGTACATCCAGTGTACTATGTGTGGTTTCATTCCCCATTTTTTTCCTATAGATGCCTTGGAAGCGTACAAGGTGGTGATGGCCATCCTGGAGCGGTCTTCGATGTTCCGCTTCCATTCGAGCTTCCTGTCTAGAAGAACTCCAAAGTACTTGACCTCGGTTGAGAGAGTGAGTTAAAACCCGTTTAATGAGGGTGGTGTGTAAGGAGGAATTTTGTATTTCCTCGTAAAGAGTAGCATCTCAGTCTTTACGGGGTTAACGCTTAGTCCGCTTTCTTTCGACCAGATGTTTACTTGGCTGAGCTAATATTGTAGTAGCTCACTCAGAACTTGCAGGTGTTTACCCGTTGTTACGATTGCTATGTCATCGGCGTACGCTACGACTTGGCAACCACCGCCTTTTAGGTTTCTTAGATCTTTCTTTACAGTCCGATTTTATTCCGATTCATAGCAAGTATTAGCCACATAAATACAAATATTTCATATAAACCGATAGGTGGCGCTCTAAACTCCTTTTGCGGTTCGATTTGGATCAATTTCAGAATATTATTAATAGTCTTGAGCTCATAAAAATTATTGTTTGATAAAAATAAATATGTAAAAAATTTAATGTATGTATTTTTAAGACTTATATATGTTATACAAACATTTTTATAATAATTGTGGGGGAGATAATTTTTTTAAGGTTTCAAAAGAACTTAGTTTTTATTATCCATTAAGGCAACACGAATTAGTCATTAGTTAGTAGTTCGGAAATGGTACCGCAATTGTTCGGTTAAGTCCGAGCTGATTCCCAACTAGTCCCGAAATAGTTACGTATTTGAAGATTTAAAAAAATTGTTTTAAATAAAAATCTCAACAATGACTTCAACAAGGAAATATTTTCAAGTTATACTTATACTTTGGACTTACTGTCTAAACTATGTAAAAGCACCGAGAGTTAAAATTCATAGCAGGAATTGCATAAAGCCTTTTGTCTTCTTTTTGATATTAAATTTATTCATTTTTTCGATAGTTTTCTTCTGCCGCTTTATTGATTTCAGGTTAAAAGGTGGTGTTCGTGCTCACCAAAATGGTTGGAAGACAACCTAATATTGCTAACAAAGCTAAGCAAGATTATTTTATTTAAATCTCATTTGCGTGTATGGGAGGTTTGCAAATTGCCAATGCAACATTGCTGTGGGCAATGAATGAGGTCAAATATATGTCGTTGGGTGGAGGACGAAGAAAAAAACTTAAATTTTGGAATTTAATTATATCATTTACATTACATAATCTTGTGGCCTTTGGATCATTCCTCAAGAAACTTGGTTCTGAATTTTAATTAAGTTTTGAATTTAAATCGATTTTTGGATTTATTGTTTACATTTTGTATTTATGTTCTACGGTCTGGCATTAACTTATGGCTGTGTTTGCACTCGCCGCTTGCTACAAAACTTGTATAGAATATTTAACATAATTCAGAGAACCAATGATAAGATTTTGACACGACCCCAGAATCTGGCTGTGCGCTGGGCTTCGTACCCGCCAAAAGCCGACCTCACCGCTATCCAAGAGATGCGATAGACGGGCCCAGGAATGAAGAGGATGGGACCTTGTGACGTCTACTATAGCTGGGAGAGGGATACCGCTTCTAGGAACAGCCATTCACATCAGTGGATGAACATCTTGCCGCATCAGAGTGATCGGGACCAACACGAACTGTGCGGGAGCGATATCGAGAGTTGAAGAAGGAAGTAAGGCACATCTTTCGAGGAAAGAAGAGAGACCGAGATGCGCGAGTTCGATGAGCTTGAAATGCTAGCTGACAGTAATAACGCCCGAAAATTTTAGCAGAAGAGATAAAGCGATTAATTTATTAAAAACTCAATGCAATAATGCAAACAGCTACTTTACCAAGGGGTTAATAAAACCCCATCTGTCGGATCTTGTAACAAGAATCGACCTATCCGATGCCGGGTTAAATTCCATGTCATCTGACGATGTCTACAGTTCCACTATGTACAGTTGACGACTTGACGCCTTGAATGTAAAATTACTTACTGACTTAACTGGCGCTAGAACCGCTTAAACGATTTTGGCTGAGTTCAAAAAATTGCACCAGTCAGTTCTTCTTCCTGGTAACTGGCGTCAACACAGAGGAGACCGTCTACTGGTGTTCGCCATCGCAATGACGTAGAGGTCTACAAATCTTTCGGCGAATTTTTCTCTCAAAAACTCCAAGGGCCGTTTCATACTGCTAGCCAATATTAGATATTCATCCAGGTACCTTGCAGTTTCCTATTCTACTCGGCACAATCTGCAGTATTGATGCGAGCAAATTCCCAAAGTGGTCCAGGTGATATTCCCCTTGCAGCGTCCTGTAAGGATCCCTGTAATAATTTCTACGATTGTCCTTCGATAAATCCATGCATTCTACAAATCGCTTTAGCTTATATGATGCTAGAAGCGCTTTGGAATGCTCCAGGCCTGGCATATTTCCTCAGCGTAGTTCCCTGTGGGCTTTCCCCTCTTCCTTGGCCAGTGTGGATGGAAAGTGTCCCCATCCCAGAGAACCCATACTCGATTGTTCAGATTAAGGGTGTTCAGCATGTCAAGGTACTCCATCACCAGTTTAGAAGTTACCTGGTCAGATTGGTGACGGCCTTGATAGCCGCTTGGCTGTCTGTCAATTTGGCAATTTTCCGGTTCCGGAGGTTGCGGGTAGTATCGAGAACTTGTAAGAAACGAGAAGGCGCAAATGTGAAAAGAGCTTTTTCATCAACAAAATTTGCGGGTGCGATGGAGAGAATTCACCTCCGAAAAGTACTGAATTTAATTCTACCATACCAATAAAAACCATTTTCACCACATTTTGCTATATTTAGAGCAGAGGGGCTGTATTGCGGAGGCGAGCGGCTGCGTGTGTACAAAAAGAAGATAAGTAATAAATCTAAACAAAAACCATAGAAGAAAAATAAGTAAACAAAAAAACCTGGTTCTGGATCGCGGGGAGCAGCTTGAGACGGCAGATGAGTTATGCCACAATTGAGGATAAGAGAAGGATTGACAGGGAAAGGGGGAATCGTTAAAATAATATTCTTTCGAGTTTTCGGCAATTTTTGTGTCAATCGCCATCAGCGCGTGCACATGTACGCAATTTGATTGGTGCGCGTTTGGACAAAGGTTCTAGAATATTCTCGAATATTCTAGAAAAATGCCAGCAATTTGTCAGACTACGTTGCCAAAATGCGTTATTGTCTGTTATTGCGATGTTGAATCTTTTCAATGACCGTCGATGGTTTGTAAAATTTAAAATTTTAGCATTTTTGTGTTCGTCGTGAAAAGGATTATTGCGGGGAACATTTGCGTGCGCGGGGAGATGAAATGCTTGCGCTTATGAATGAACATCTTTTGTTTTCGGAAATACACGCGAACGTTTATGAATGAATTTTTTGTTGTTGTAGGTATGTACATATGTAAATATGTAGATATGCATGCATGTATGTATATACAATGTTGCGCATGTGTGAATGAATCTTTTCTTGATTCTACTTAAGTACTTACATATGTATGTATAATGAACCATAGTCGATTTTTCATTAAAATATATAATTTTGTCATGTTTTTATTAAACTTATTTTTGACTTAGAAAATTAGTAAATAAAGATTAGTTGATAGGTGTATATACATACATATGTACGTACATATGTATGTATGTAAATATGTATATGCATACAATGTGCAAGTGTATAAATTCAACCTCGACCTACGCTAAATCTTAATCACATTACAGCGCATCGCAACCGCAGCTGCACTTTTGCCTGCACCAGCGCTAAATATTCTAAAATATCTGAAACTACATACGTACATACATACATGCATGCATTTATTAAGCAATTCATGCGCGCATCAATTAAATTGCGTACATGTGCACGCGCTGATGGCGATTGACACAAAAATTGCAGAAAACTCGAAAGAATATTCTTTTAACGATTCCCCCTTTCCCTTTCAACCCTTCTCTTATCCTCAATTGTGGCGTAACTCATCTGCGGTCTCAAGTTGCTCCCCGCGATCCAGAACCAGGTTTTTTTGTTTACTTATTTTTCTTCTATGGTTTTTGTTTTGATTTATTACTTATCTTCTTTTTGTACACACGCAGCCGCTCGCCTCCGCAATACAGCCCTTCTGCTCTAAATATAGCAAAATGTGGTGAAAATGGTTTTTATTGGTATGGCAGAATTAAATTCAGTACTTTTCGGAGGTGAATTCTCTCCATCGCACCCGCAAGTTTTGTTGATGAAAAACTCTTTTCACATTTGCGTCTTCTCGTTTCATACAAGTTCTCTGGTAGTATTGAGCATGAATTTCTGCCTGAAAGATAGTCATATACTTACCCACGGTTTCCAAGTATCTCAGCTCCAGACTATATACACTTGCCCCGGTAATTTCTTCAGTTAATGAGCCACCCTTGTACCGGATTATCATACTCTGGGTTATCTTAAAGGTTTCAGATATTTACCCTATGCTTTTTGTTACAGAATTCACTTTTAAACCTTTACAGTTGAACCCTGGTTGCATAGTATCTTTCGGTATTAGTGTTCATCATCCCACGACTCAGATACCTACATATATGCCCCCCGCTGTCGCTACCAGTCATTTTCTAGATGCCCTTCTTCACTTTAGTCTGAATATGAATAGGAAAAGGTGTTAGATTCAACAGATATTCCATGGATTCCGACGGAAAGGTTCTCGAGACCCCTGTTGTGCTAGGTTAGGTTAGGTTAGGTTACTGTGGTAGTTCCCGCAAAGGGAACTCACTTAGACATAGTAGGAGTCCATTGTGATACCACCTAATTTATGAACGGTAACGTGAATCGGAAAGTCAGGAAAGATTAACCTGAGAAACGTTGCGTGCCCCGAATGAAGTCACGCAAATTACCAATCTCCACCCCAGAAAGCTCCTCTGGAGTCCTAAAGAAATACGAGCCTAGGTACTTGAACCTCAGTCTCGCAAATGCAGTGCAGCTGAGCAGAAAATGACAAGATGAATCCACCTCATCTTCCTCCATACAGCTGCTGAGTTGCCTCTTAGTAAGCGACTTCAGCTCCTTTGAGCGCCCACGATCCACTCTCGGCCAGAGGAACCTTGCAATTCTGCATGTCGTGGCAATTTCCCAGCGCTCGCTGAGACGAGGAGGAGCCCGTAGGAAGTCAAAGGAGCCCCCACCCCCTCCCTGCAAGGAGAAATGACTTAAAGGGTACGTTGCCGAGCGAGCTCATCAGTCTACAGTTCCCCAAATTAGTCTAACGCCGAGATACTCCGAGGTGGCTGCGAGGGAAGCCAGGCATACCCTGACCAGTTTTGATCTCACCATTAGCGATCCTAAGGCCTTAATAGCGGCCTGACTATCCGAATAAATGTTAGCCCATCTAGAGGGCACTACATTGGTAAGTAGCCAATCGGCTGCCTCCTTGATTGCGACCACCTCTGCTTGAAATACACTGCAATAGTCCGGAAGCCTAAATTTACAGCTGAGGGAAAGCTCCTCGCAGAAGACCCCTCCCCCAACCTAACCTTACCATCCAGCTTCGAGCCATCCGTGAAGAAGTTCATCGTCCCACCCCCTCACAACCCACCCTCCTTCCACTCCTCCCTACGCGGGATGTGAGTGGAGAGGACCAGCCCCGAGCAGGCGCAGGCAGACAGCAATCTGTTTGCGGAGGGACAAAGTTGAAGCTGGCAAGAATCTTAGAATGCCCAAAGGCCGACCTGAATCTGTATCCATTGCACTCTAGCCGGGGTGCGGCATGGGCTGCTGCAACCCTGCCTGCAATATCAACAGGTAGCACGTTAAGCATAACATTGAGCGCGAGAGTGGGTGTGGTCCTAAGCGCCCCACTGATCCCAATAAGCGCAGACCGCTGCACCCGCTCCAGCTGCTTAACCTTAGATACCCTGTCTAGTGAGTTCCACCAGACCACCACTCCATAAAACATTATAGGCCTTATTATAGTCTCGTAAAGCCAGCCAATAGTTCACCTTGGAAGAAAGGCCCCATCTCTTCCCAATAGCACCCCGACAACAGTACACCGCAACCGAAGCCTTTTTCACCCTTTCCTCAATATTTCGCCCCCAGGAGAGGTTCCTATCCAGAATCAGACCAAGATACTTGACCCGGTCAGAAAGCACCAACGGGACGCCACCTATTGAAGGAGGATGGGCGACTGGTACTTTGTACCTCCTGGTAAATAATACCAGCTCTGTCTTGCTGGGATTTATCGCGAGCCCACACCCTGCAGACCATTTCACGATCAAATTAAGGTACCCCTGCATGATATCAAAAAGGGTGCTCAAAAACTTACCCCTGACAAAGAGAGCAACATCGTCAGCATAGGCAATAACCGTGCAGCCTTCCCTTTCCAGCTCCTTCAGTACGCCATTGATAGCAACGACCCAAAGGGGTGGCGAGAGAACCCCTCCTTGTGGAGTGCCTCTACTCACCCTTCGCTGGACGGCGGCGCTGCCCCATTCCGCCACGGCAGTTCTGTCCCGGAGAAGGTGATTGATGAGCCTTACCTGACCCGGCTAAACCCCAAGTTCCGCCAGGGATCCGACTATTGCCTGCGGCTGAATGTTATTAAAGGCACCTTCTATATCCAGAAAGGCACCAACTGCAAAGTCCTTGTGTTCAAGAGACTACTCAATGACTTTAACAACCGTATGCAAGGCCGTATCCACGGACCTGTCCTTCGAGTAGGCATGCTGAGTATACGACAGCCGCTCCCACGGTATTTCCTCTCTTATATGAAGATCAATCAGCCTCTCCAGGGTTTTCAAAAGAAAAGAAGGCCTAAAGTCCTTTGGGGATACATGAGAGCTCTTACCCGCCTTGGGAATAAATGTAACCCTCACATTCCTCCAAAGTATGGGAATATAGCCCTTACTTATGTAGCTCGCGTAAATAGGCGCCAACTACCGACACGGCACTCGTTCGGACATCTGCAACTGGTCGGGAATGATTCCATCAGGTCCCGGCGACTTGAACGCTTTGAAGGAGCGTTACGCTCAGAGTAGGCGACGCTCTTCCAACAGGTCATGAGGAGGGACATAGATGGCACCTGGTTCCACGCCCGTAATCTCACATGGCTCAGGATTAGATTTGCCCGAAGGCCTCCTCAGTGGACACGAAATATTTATCGCTTTATTACAAGCTACGGTGAATTTTTCCACTAAGCTCCCGATCGAACTTTTCGACAGGAGTAAATTTCCCTGAAGTTCCTCAGGAAGAAACTCCTGCAGCTTCTTACAGTAAAGATCCCAATCTGTGTTCCTCAGATTCCTAAAGGGACGATTTTGGGGACGCGCATCACCCAAGAAGAATTGAATATACCAATGATCAGAGAAGGAGTGATCGTTAAGAACTCTCCAGTTCGAGGTACGGGATAACAATTCAGACGAAACCAGGGTAAGGTCCAAGACCTCCTCCCTTACCGAAGTTCCAAACGTAGGGTCGCTCCCCCTATTACAAAAAGACAAGTTTTCGCTAAGAATAAAATCAAAGAGAGACTCACCTCTTGCGTTGATGTCCGAGCTACCCCAGCAGGAGTGCCTCGAATTGGCATCGCAGCCCACAACGACGCCGGCTTTCCTTCGCCTCGCTTCCGCCAGAGCGTTCCTCAGTAGCACTGGAGTTGGTTCCACGCCATCATCGTGCGCCATGTACGCGGACATGAGCCAAAGTTCTTTGGCCCCGTCCTCTAGTCTCACTGTTACTACGTCTCCGTTGCTGAAATTAGACAGAAAATAAGTATTTATTTCACGCCTGACGAGCATACAAGCTCTAGGTTTACCTACGTCACTGGACACCAGAACCTTGTACTTCTTCGTCCCGCTGCCAGCAATATCGTTACTGCTAAACCTTGCTCAAGGTGGAGTATCAAATTGGCGGACGCGGCCTTAGAGTGCTGGAGATTGATCTGCAGGATAATCATCTTCAGTAATCCCCTCCACCCCTGTGCCCATCCGCCGCTTAGATCCCTCGGTGGCCTGAATTTGGGTCTCCTTCGACTGCACCGGTACGCTGCAGGATAAACCCTTGCTGGTACTGGCAATATCGTCCAGTCCCCACCTCAAGAGGCCGCGGGCGATTTCCCCTGCGACTCGCCTGCGCGCCCAGCCGGAATTACGCCCTAAACTAACCTAGAGGCTGCGGAGGTCGGCTTCGACTCTCCTCCCCCCTACAGCGCGAGTGGCAGTGACTGTACCCCCGGTCTAATCCCGACTTTGGATGTAGATGCTGCCGCCCGCAGCGATGAGCCAGTTTTGGGGATCGGTTTCGACGACCCTCTACCGCTCGAAACTTTACTCGGACTTATGTGGCTTTTTGTGTTTTTGGAATTCATTTTTTTAATTTTTCACTGGGTCCCAACTCAGAGCCGCTATCCAAAGCCCGAAAGGGTAGTCGTCCTGAAAAAATGGTCCGATGGTTGTCTATGCCGAAGCAGGAAGGCCATACGAGGGTTGACGCACACCCTTATGAGGTGAACGTTCAGAGCCAGACCAGACGTAAAGACGGGAGTCCTCTCAACCGCACCTATACCATCAACTTAATGACGACGGGAATTGGAACGTACTCTGAGACTTGCCAGATTTTAACGGGACGGAGACGGCGGTGGCATTAGCCTACCAGCGATTTCTGCTGAGTTTCACCCCAGCATACTAAGGTGATAGAATACCACGACCGCCAGCCCAAAGCGAACAAAATCACGAAAAGTTAAAACAAAGAATAGTCCAAGGACAAAACAGGGGTCGTTACCGTTCAGGTTAAGGCCGTCAAGGCCGCACGATCATTTAGCGTTACCCAGGATGCATCACGAGGAGGCGACCATGCTGTTGTGCTAACACAGGCCAGTTTTTGCAGCTTGCTGAGTGCTGTGATGGTTCGCTGGTATTTGATTCTGTTTACCCAATTGTTGGCCCCGTAGGTAATCATGGGTCATACAATAGTTATAGAAATCCATCCCAGTAGTTTCGGGAAGCAGCCCGCTCTTTCCTGCCATGGATCGAAAAGTCATGAATACTTTTACAGCTTTCTTCTTCACTTCCTCTCAGTCACAGATCAAGAAATTTATCCTTTCTCTGGTAACCTGTGCTTAGTCCATCCATTCTAATGGACTTGGGAGCTTCAAGTTTATATTTCCATCTAAATGGTACAACGGTGGTTTATGCTTGATTCAGATTCAGTCCCACCTCAGCGTACCGTGTTTTGGTTATATTTGAGCCAAGGTTTATTCTTTCGCATAGAGTATCTACGAACTTCTCTCTGCAAATTATTACAATATCATCCGCATATCCCTGGAAAGTTAGACCAGCACTTGTTAGCGTCTGAAGTAGTCCATCCACAAGCATATTTCACAGCAGTGGAAATAATGCTCCGCCCTGTGAGTAACCCCTTATTATGTTTCCTGTAATGTTGCTATCAGTAACAGCAGTTGGGTCTGAAGGATTTCGTGGTGTGGTGGGCCCCCTTACCGACCTTCGGGATGAACACAACCAATGCAATGCTGGTTCAGAGCATTTCCCAAAGTGGCACAGCGATTATATCTATGCCTTATTGTAGCATGGCTGGAATAATGCCGTCAGTTCCGGGAGATTATAACGGTTTAAAGGTATTCACCACCCACCTCAATCTGTGTTCTAAGCATAACATTTTTGCCACACCTTCCAGCCGTTTCTACTTATTTTCCCTATTTGCTCAACTGGTTCCTCCTCTTGTGAGTGAGTGTCTAGGAGTAGTTTGATCATCTTCTCATCCTCATTACTAGTACAGCTCCCAACACACATTTGCTTGCCTAATCTCTTTCTTGTATAGG